>CM075025.1:8014306-8139662 GCA_037576675.1 Pangasius sanitwongsei | reverse complement strand
TATATATATATATATATATATATATATATATATATATATATATATATATATACAGACACCCTTTGCTGATTCAGAACTCAGAGCCTAATTCTAAATGTACTCAATGATTACAGGCAATGTCATGCCCCAAGGTAATAAAATAAAATGATACATGCTTTCAACAACAGCACCTTTTTTTTAACCCTCTTTTAATGAACATGTTACGCAAATCACTGCTATACTTACAGATGCCCACAGTATGTGTACATTGACAAATCATCAAACAAACCAAAACTGTACTGGTAATGGCATACTAACAATAGTATTTGCCTTAATGGCAAATATCCCAGATTGTGACATTAGAAATCTGATCTAGAAACAATTGAGACTGAAGCTGTGGTTAAATTATGAACTAATTTCCATGGAGTCACTGCATTACCAATTTGGGAGCATTTAAAAAATGATTGCCAGAATGTTGGGGTTCTTGAGTGGTGAACCAGAAAAGCTTTCGCCCTAGTGTCAGGAGATTGCGATCCCAATGATGCCACAGCCATCCATGAAGTAGGAAAGTAGATTGACCATAAGTAGATTGACCAGGAAACAGAGAGCTTTGTGTGCAAACTGAGCTCCTGCGTCACAGCCACAGACTGGTACTGCTGCCACTGACTCAATCTGTTTGTCAATCCCACACATTATTTTCTATCACTTGTGAGTAAGATCTCAAGATAGTTAAACTCCACTGCCAGGTGCAAGGTCTCTTCCCTCGCCTGAAGGGAGCAACTCTTTCCAGGAGAAAACCACGTTCTTGAACTTGGAGGTGCTGATTTTCGTTCCAGCCACTTCACACTCAGCACCTGCAGAGTCTCGGAGTACAGCAAAATCCTGCGAATTGAGAAGAGCCTGTAAAGGTTTAGGCACCTTACAACGATGCCCATCTGGTTGGGTCCTGGTAGAGCTGTATCAGCTGTATCAGGCACATCCACAGGACAGAGACCCCAGGGCAGACCCAGGACCTGCAGTTGGCTTGGGAACACCTAGGGATCCTCTAGGAGTAGCTGAAAGACGTGAGTGGGAATAGAGTCTGAACAGGCTTTCTCAGCCTGGTACCAACACAACCACCACCAGGAAAAGTGGAAGGAAAATTAATGGAAAGTTGGTTTTTATAATTTAGTTTGGATGTAATTTAGCTTCAATTTGTAATGGTTTGTAGTCAGGAAGGTTGAAATGGAAATAGCCAATCAAATCCAATCCAATGAACAAATCCTAAATCATCCATGGCAACCTGGTGTGTACATCTCAAATATAGATTTCATAAAAATATTGATGAGTGATATTGTATAAAAGTATTAATCCATAGGGGTGGAAAAGAGGATGGTATTTTTGACATGGGGCTGATTGTTGTCGTTTTGTTTCCAAGCCAACACCCCTCCCCCCAAAATGGAGCCAATTAAATTATACAACGTATCACTTCACCACCTACACAAAGAATCCATACAAATCCACTACAACTTTATGAAACAAAATCATAAAATATATTTTTTGTAATATTTTGCTTCATAATGACTCATTTCTTTGTACTTTCATGTCATTATTCAGCCTGTAATGGTAAAATAGGTTCCAAAGAATGAACAAGAAGAATAGGCATGATTTATTCTCTCTCTCTCTCTCTGTCTTTGCGTGTGTGTGTGTGTGTGTGTGTGTGTGTGTGTGTGTGTGTGTGTGTGACTACGACCTAATGTGCAGTACTGCCACCCACAGGTGGACTGATTGGCCTCAAGGGTGGTCTGAGGGGGGCGGCAGTAACTTGAAATCTTGGTAAATGCAATCCAAATTTACTCTGGATGCCAGCGAATGTGGCTACGGCTAACCTGTAGGCACCGCATTGGGCGCCAGCAGCTTGATTCGAGACATAAGAGGTGGATCTGAGCCAGAGGCTTGCTGTGGTGAGGAGAGGGGGGGTGAGGAAGCAATATAGAGAAAGAGAATAGTAAAATCATGAAGTGAATTATTTTGCCTTTCAATCAGTGAAACATAATATAAATGAAAAGGCCATAGTTTCATGCCTGTTTCTCTAAAGAACCCATGGAAGTGAGTATATGTTATCAATTTATACTGCATAGCACTGCGTGAAACAGTCAGGATACTATATACTTAAATGTACAGAAAATTTGATGGAAGTTTCAAAATTTCGAACACATAAACCCATTTTTCAGTGTTCCCTCTAAAACATGCTGAGGCTAGGATCAGAGCAGCATAGCGATGACAACAAGTTATGAAATAGAGTCAAATAGTCATGCTTCCTTCTCCTGATTGGTTGGATGTTGGTGGTCCACTTCATTTGCTTTTGTGGGTTTTTTTTTTTTTTTTTTAACTCTAGGCTGATATTTTATTGCTGCTGCCTGAATGTAAAATCTTGCCAAGTATTTGCCAAATCACAGACCCCACCTTAAATACAAAGTTTATTTAAGTGCTTAGATGGTATCCTAGTGTTTTGATCACATGATTTTTCTGTTGCAGTTGCCATATTTGGGACAGGATTTCTGGCCTCGCTGTACAGCGTGACCAGAAATAGAGGCTAAAAATGGCTAAAATTACTCACCCTGCTTTGGAAGAGAATAAATGGTATTTAGACAAGCCTGATCAAATATACTCTGACCTTTATGTATGTTCCCCAAAACTGCTGATTCCACTTAAACTGGTGGAAAATTTACCAAATTTGTGTTTTCCTGATATACACAACCCCTCTCCCTATTAGAGGGTGCCTCAAAACATTTAACAGCACAGAGGCCTACTGGCTCTTCACATCTGGTTGGGAAAAAGATCCCAGAGTTGTTCATCAGGAGGTGAAAGCTCTTTGTCATTATAGAGACAGTAAGTTGATATTAGCTAACTAACTTTTGCTAATGTTAGCAATACTTGCTGAGATAAACTTCCAGTTTGTCCCATAACATAGCTAGCCAATTAACATAGCTATGAGGATCTACTCTGCTGCTGCTTGTTGAAGATGTATTGTATTTAGTAATCAGGTGATTATCAGTATAAATGAAAATGAATCTTCTCAATGAAGCACATACACAATTACATGGATGCAGTCCGTCCCCTCTTAGGTCCTCAAAATGGCAGCGATTAGATAAACTGCAAGGATATAGAGCGAGAGCTATACATAGCTATACACTCTGCAAATTTGTAACAATACTTATTAAAAGATACAATGGTGAAGGATAGGGTTAGGGGCAGGGTTGACATTCCAGTCCATAAAAAAAAAGCCTTAGTGGCAGTCCTAGACTCCTCAGCTGTGGAGTAACTCCATAATACAATATAAAGGGCAGAACTTTTAGCCCAATTGCGACCAGCAAAACCATTTGCCCCAGAAATTCCCTAAAAAGTGTGTCGTCTTCTAGAAATGTCACCCACAGCCTCTCAGTGATGCTAACGAACACTTCTAAAAACTGTATAGTCACAGTCCTTCATGGTCCAAGAGAGAATAAAATGGACATAGTAGAGAGCTTTTAGTCAAAATTCTTACTCTAAAATGGAAACATGCTCTTCTAGGAAGGAGTCATAATGAAGCCATAATGAGGCACCTGTGAAAATGAAAGTCTTTTATGTGAGGCCAGCCTTTTCTAAAGAGCTATCAATCAGCTTGAGGTTTCCTGACATTTCAGTTCTCTATACAGCCATACTGCGTGTCCTGCTCCTTTTGCCCTACTTGCTCTTTTTTTTCTCCTCCATCTCAGATTAAAAGCCTGCGGAGTCTGGAAAGCAGCCTATTAAGAGGCTATCATCAAGCCCTGGGTTCAGGTGAAAGAGAAAGTGGGAAGAGAGGAAGAAAGAATGAAAGACACAGAAAGAAAAGGAGTGAGAACTGTCCACTTACTGTTCAGCAAAGTCGATGTAGAACCATCAGAGGTCACCATCGTGACACCAAACTGAGACCAGGTGCTGAACGCTCATGCTGAGGAGAGAAAAATCAATTACCTTTAATTAAAGGATCAACAAGCGGACGCTCCAGGGGTCACCTCAATCAGCTAGGTCACACTTAGCCTGGCCTTATTCAGAGTCCTAAAAGATCCTTATAGAGGGGTCGAGGGAACCTGGCAAATGATAAAGCACCATCACACAATTAAGGTGGAACTGAAAAATAAGAGGTCAGCCATAAAGCCACTGATGAATTATGAGGCATTATTTCCATGGTTGGCATCGACAGGTGCAGGTGTCCATCAGCTCCTTTTTCAGAAGGCGCAAGGTCCCTCCTCCTGCAGAATTTCCAGAACACTCAATGCAGCCATTGTGTGAGGTTTGGCCTGCACGGGCTGCCGCTTGTAACTTGGTTTTGATAAAATCAACAGAAGTCTATCCCAGGAGCACTGGGCACAAGGTGGGAAACCACTCCACACCCTGCACACACACATTCACACCTAGGGGCAATTTATGTAGCCAAGTCACCTACTGGCATGTTTTTGGGATGTGGGAGGAAACCGGAGAACCCAGAGGAAACACACACAGACACAGGGAGATTGTGAAACTCCACACAGATAGTAACTTGAGCTCGGGATTGACCCGGGGACACTGGATCTGTGAGGCAGCAAAAATTCCTGCAGCACCACCAGTAATATTATTACCAATGAATAATATCACAGTATGATCTAAAAATCATTGTCATTAATTGAACCCAATTTTTATTTCTGCAGTAATGATTTCATTTCAGTAATGATCATTTAATATTCTGGCATTCTAACATTAAAACGGAAAAAAAAAAAAAAAACATTTCTGGAACCACTGCTTGCCATTTTCAGGGATCTGTTGGATTCTTTAACTGTAAAAAAGCATGTATTTATACTGAACCATAAGTATTTTCACCATGTGTTAAAGTAATAAAATCCATTTTGCTCTTGCAAAGGATTCAAGCCTGACAAAAAATCTTGTAGAGAAAACATCACTGAAAAATATATTTTTATATTCCCATCCCAATGGACCGAGTGAGCCCCATCCTATCTTGTTTGAGAGGGCACACACAATACACATTAATTAGAGTGACACAAAGTTGCCCCCCTTACACTTCAGCTCTGCTCTGAATGCTCTTAATCATCAATAGTGGCACCATGTTCACACACATTCACCAGGAGTTTCTTCAGCTGTTCTTCAGCCTCTCTTCATAGGCTGGCATGGAGAAAAGCAGAGCCCCCATATATGGTGGACATACAGGCATAAGGTCAGATTTTATTGGTAATTAAACAACCTAGTCAACAGGCTGGCCATGCTTCTAGTTGTTCTTAATGAGGTTGGCTCCAGCGCTGCCTGTAGAAGCAAGGGATATGGGTCACATGTATAGCCATATGCTGATGAGGATCCAGAGGTCTGCCACACAAGTAATGGCCGGCAAACTGAGCATGTAATTCAATTTCCTGAGCCGACTGTAAATCACTAATTACCCCGGAGTTTAGCTGCTGATAAATGGTGAAATGAGTGATACATGCTGTAAGGGCATACCTAATCATAAAGTGCGTCTTACCCAGCCGACGGCACTGACGGAAATAAAACGCTGTTGGAAGGCAGGAATGCTGCGCTTGCTTTGTGAGTACATGGCTTTTCCATCTTGCACCATGCTAAGGGCCAAGTCAGAGAGCAATAAATCAGACACATCCACCAGGCAAGAAGGATTAGAATTAAACATTAATGCCACTCCAAACCATACTGGCTTGGCATGTGCTGGTGCCTTTTAAATCGTGTTTTCTTTAAGATATACCACGAAAGTATAATAGTTTTTTTTTTTTTTTTTTTTTTTTTTTTTTTTTTAAAACACCTCCACATCTAGGTTGTATTTTACATAAGATAAATAAGGAGAGAACTTTTTGGATGTTTTTGCTTGGTCTTGCCAACATTGTAAGATCTGTTTATTGCAAGGTTTCTTTTTTTATTTTTTATTTAGCATTCAAATGTTAGAATCCCAGGGCTGCCAGTTCCTATATATTAGCAGTGGAAAATATTCTGACCCTTGGCAGGCACGTGTTGCTTCAAAAATCATCCGAAATTACTGAGCACTCTAATTAGGGCTGACCACAGAGGAGTCAGCGGTGGAAAGTGGCTAAAGGAGAGAGAGAGCATGGCGGCTTTAGCAGCAGCGGGTCTACCAAGCCTTTACCAGCCCTCGTAGTCATTAGGGGAAGTAGATGGAGGAGAAGAGGACATCTCTCAGGAAGTAGGTTTCACACCCTAAGGGAGAGAGGCGGGAGAGGGAGGAGACACAAAGAGACACTTGTAAAGTTTAACTGGCAGAATTACAACCGTTTTTACCATTTTCCATGTCATTTAATATTGGACTTAAAGCTATTTGGCAACTGATGTTATGTAATGTCTGCTGCTGAATGTTCTTTTTTTCTTTAGTAGCCACAGGAGCATTGTAGTTCACTGAGATATTCTGGCATCTCTGGTTTATGGTGTGTTAATGTTAGAATTTGGAATTGACGACGCTAGTTCCTACGTATCACTGTAGCTGAAACTGTGTTTTGTCCTTAAAAATCTTAAGTGTATTGCATTAAATGTTAGATCATCTCAGATCTTCCTCAGCTGCATGTCAGAGACATAGGAGATTTAAGAGAACATGGAGCATTGAACTGTGGAGTTGTATCACAAACAAAGCCATATTGTGAATAGGCTTCAGGTTTCTCCATGTTCACAGACTGGGCAGGTGTCCAAGAGAGGAGTCTGAGATGCTGAAGAGCCTCAGTGCTCAGCCCAGGGCTTTAGCTCCAGCTTGAAGTGCTCTTTAGACAGGCTTCATTTAATTCCTAGCTTAATCTGCCCCTCCTACACAGGTAGCCACAGATAGCATTATCTCCTTGTGCAAGTGAGTCTGTCTGTCTTCATTCAGGGCAGCTTGCCTCCTGAAAAGCACAGAAAAA
This sequence comes from Pangasius sanitwongsei, assembly GCA_037576675.1. Taxonomy (NCBI): domain Eukaryota; kingdom Metazoa; phylum Chordata; class Actinopteri; order Siluriformes; family Pangasiidae; genus Pangasius; species Pangasius sanitwongsei. The sequence goes on along the minus strand of CM075025.1, from coordinate 8,132,781 downwards.
AAAAAAATAGTGAGGCTCTGACAGGCCTCAGCGTGCTGCAGGAAAGTGCATTGCTAACACGTCCCAGCCTCTAATAGACACAACAACATCTGGATTCACTGGCCGGCTACATGCAATAACACAACAGCACCACAACGGACCACAGCTTTACAGTTCAGGAGAAGGTGGAGTTTGTAAACTGTTTATGTATTTGCCTTTATGCATGGGTGTATGAGATTTTGAGTATTCCCCCCCACCCCCCCCCACCCCCCCCCCGTGTAGCTCTTCATCGTGAGCTTTAGGGAGCAGTGATGGTGGAGACTGCAGCAGCATAACAGAGGCTGAGTAATTAGACTGACAAAGGCGGCTCTGTGCCTGGGCCGGGCCCCAAGGAGCCGGGCCGTCTGGGACAAGCAGGCTGCAGCGCGTCTCCTGCACTCATTGTGCACAGAGACTGGGAAGAGACGCACACGGAGAGCCGGATTTGGCATTCTTGCACAAGCACACACACACAGTGGCGTTCCCCCACTGCTAATAAAAAGCTTCTTTCCCACGACAGGCTGACAGGTGAGCCCCGGAGACGGCTACCCAACCACAGTGACACATGTCCACCTGCCACACACTCACACACACACATACACATGGTACCTGCACTAAACTCTCTGGAGATGCACTATGATCTCCTCTATTGTACTCATGAATTTTGCCCATATCTCAAGCACTAGTTGTCTTATGCTATCTCAAGAAATTGACAAAAATCTATCAAGGTTAATAAACATATTAATAATAATACATTTACTTTAGGTGCACCTTCAAGAAAGATGACACATTACAAAATAGGAGATGATATTAGACCCAGACAAAATACACGACAGACAAAATACACAAGACAAAGGGCTAAACTAACCATTTCTGATGCTTTTTCCTAAATGGGAGAAAATAGATATCAGCCCTATTCTTTGATTCTTGTATTATTCTTATCTTATTCTTGTATTCTTTGTTTAAGTAGTATTTCTTGACTTTCCCTCAAAACTAGTCAACAGTTTGGGTGAAGCCTTTCAGTCTAATGTTCAAATTAGGTACACTATTTTATAATTTGTGATTTTGGTCCTCTGCTCCATATATCTCCATATAAATAAAAGACATCTCCTCTCCACTCATGTTTGACCAACTATACTCTTAATACAAATGGCCATGGGTATGGAAAAAAGTGCAAGTGTGAAAAGCCTGTTGTGAGAAATTACCAAATGCCATCACAAAACTTCTACCACGTTGTTTACACCAAAACACATACGCTATCCTCTCTGTCTGCGCTCCAAGCCTCAGGAATGCAGTGGCTTTCTAATGGCTTGGTCGGACTGTCAGAGTTTCATACACAGAGACAACACACAGCACAAGAGCAACTGCTGCAGCCTGGACTAACCTACACTGCAGCCTGCAGGGAGTCGATTGAGCTCTCATGCTGTGTACATGGTGTGTGCTTATGTACATGCTGAGCCCTGTTGATGCTTAGAGAAAACTTCAAGAGGAGCAATCATATGATGTGTGTGGAAATCATGTATAGACCAGGGACAGCTGAATGGCCAGTACTGGAGAGCAGAGCATTTTCTCTTAGAGCCTCCATGATGCAGTGTTTAATGGAACATTGAACATCCAGATTTAACACTTATGAAATCTGCTTTTCCTTTACAGTTTATAGGTGTTTGATGGTGAGTAAATAAGTAAGAAACCATCTCGCAAATATTGAAGAAGCCCAAGTCATACCATACTGAGAGGCAATGGTCTATGCTAAGCTGATCTGTGTATCTTTGCACCCAAAGCTGAATCTTCATCTCAGGGGTTAACAAAGATCAGTTGTGAGTGTCCAGTCTGGGGTACACACTGTTTATGATAGAACGTGTCTTAAAGGCTTAATGAAAAATATAATGTATTATCATACTGGAGCAAAGTGATATAATTTACCTGAAATCAAATGGCCCATTTTTAACCTTGCTAGCTCACATCCCTGATCATATTTTGCACAATTCAGCAATAACTTAAAAGACAATATTTCTTTATTCTGTGATCTTCAATCAAAAGCAAGCAGAGAAAGAAAAACAATAACCGATAATATAATGTTACGCTTCATCTGCCCTACCCAGCTACTGTTAAACAAATATTCTGAGCCTATTTCCCTTGCTACATTACATAGGAAAAATGCTTGACTTCCCATTTATAAGAGCCATCAACTGTGTGTCTTTATTTATTAGACAAATCTCAACCTTTACATAAATTACAACCTTATGTTAATCTTACTGGTTAATCAGGCATTTTATTTATTTGTTTCAGGTGAATATATTAAGAAATCATTCATAAGTTGCAGAAGTCCAAAGAAGATCATCTCCAAACTTTGTAGGTTGACATGAGTCTAACAGTCAAGGCTTAGCCTTACAAAATGGTGTCCTCAGCACACCTTATGAAAAAAAAAAAATATAATGACCTTTTTTTAAGCAGCCAGTAAATGGTACAAACAACATAGTTTCTGTCATCCTCAGAACATTCCAAGAAGAAACATTTACAACACATTTACAACACTTCCACTATGAATGTTATATGAATGTTCCTTGATATTAGGGTAAACCCAGTTTAGAGTTTCAACAAAATAATCACTTTGTTATAACTCTCCTCAACACTACGGTGTTTGGTGTTAAAAGGAGCGAACATTAACAGGAGGAAGCATTGAAAAGCTGGAGAGTTCATCTGAGGTCTGGAGTTTCTGGAACTTTCTCACTCCTGTAAAAGACAGAACATGCACCTTGAAGGTCATAGATAGATAACGGCATCAACAAGTTGTTGTGTAAGATAACGTTGGATGGATCTTACCCACAGAACCATAACCATCCCTGCCGCAGTCAGACAGTCAAAGCCAGAGATATCAGACAGACTGCCAGCCCTCAGGGGCCTCTCACAGACAACCTCGACCTCAAGTCTCCAACCTTATGCTTGTGCGGCACATAAAACAACCGGCACAGGCTGCAACAGGTTCTTTCCAGCTCTTTGAAAACACTTCTGCTTTGACACAGGCATATCTGGGCTGATTATGGCCACATTTCAACACGTCTCGCCCGAGAGCCTGGCAGCATGCCGCCTCCGTGCCCTATCTTTCCTGTTGCTCCTAGTTACTGAGGTTGCACGAAGGAAGGCAGCACAGCTGCAATTAGATGGAAATCTGTTTCCATGGATTTCTTCTCCTACTTTGAGCCTCTCCTTTGAAAAATAAGGCCCTCACTGTTTGTTTGTTGTTGGTCTTCTCTCTCTCATTCTGTGGAGACATGAATGATGAATTGTGCACTGACAGCTCTGTCTTACGGGAACACTGTAAATGAGTCTCAATCTTGCAAGCAAGCACATTTAGTAAGCATTACCATATTCAAAGGAAAGATTATAATCATCTTTAAATAGAATTGAGCAGAATGACCTATACTTCCCTTCCAGAGGAAATCAAAACATGGACTAGCCAAGCTACTCTTTAGGTATTTATGTGGAAAGCAATCTTTTATAGTTTGTTAGAGAATTGGCTATGAGAGCAATCTCATATCAGTTGGATACTAATTGGAAATTTTAAAGCATTACTGGAAACAAAACAAACCCTAAACAACAAAAGACTTCGATTAATGGTAGAATAGCTCAATCAGCTGTGAGAGAGAGACATTTAGCATGGCCTATGGTGCTGTATGTTGGGAGAGAAATGGGATTTGGGTGCAGAGTGACAGAGACGTTAGCAAGCCAGTAATTCAGCTGCAATTACAAGGCAAGGTAGGGCACCAGGGATGAATGTGATGGAGGTACCTGAGGCACAGTTTACTGCGGTAAGCACAGCCCCAGGACACACACCGTGCTGTGCAAGAACTGTTACTCACACACTGTCACAGGGCTTTACTTCTGGTTTACTTCTAGCATGTGGCCAGGCGCATACATATGCACAATTATACTTATATACACAAGAGACCAAAAATCTAGCTACACTACTAATAGCGCATATATACATATTGTCTAAGTCATTAGATACTAAGTGGAAAGAGTTACTTACTCACATATTACACTGGTCATCATATCTGTTTTTAAGTTTTCATTTTTAAATAAAGGCCACAGATCTTGTTGGCACTACATAGCTTTTGCTTTCAGTATCTTTACTATATTCCTTAATACCACAATATAACCTTAATATTATGTACTGTATATATAATCATTTAATTATTCTCAGTATTGACAATAGGCATTTTAAGTGATGCCAGAATCATTTTTTTGGTACAGTAGTACAGTATACCTTAGTAGAGTGAGGTAATAAAAAACAAACACCAAACGATTTAACAGCAGACTAGCAATAGCATTACAAGGGTTTAAAAACAGTAGGTGGGTTAAAGTTCTGTTTTACAGTTTGCACTGAAAATGAACAATGCATCACTGTATGCGTGCTATGTTTTCCCCTCTCTCACTACTGCTCTTTATATTGGCTGTGCAATTATTTAAGTAACCCGGCCTTCAAATGAAGACCAGCAAGCAGGAGATAAGCATCCAGCCAACTTCTCAGTCAGTGAAGCATGCTGTTCTTACGAAATAATTATTACTCCTTGGCAAATGCCAAGAGTCTAGTTGAGAAGCTGCAATGTGAGAGGAGATGAGAGAAGAGGACTTAGCAGTTTAAAAGCCCCACAAATATGTATTAGCCACCACCACCGTGCTTTCTCTTTCTCATCTCTGTAACTACTGAGACAAGAGTGTTCACCAGTCTCCAACCGTCAGTTTAGTCTCCCCCCAAAAACCAAATAAATACATTTGATTTGCCATGACTGCAGTGTCAATAAACAGGGCTGAGAGTGCATGGCATGCAGAGAGGCGTGAGAAAAGGAGGGCGGCCTGCCACCGCTCACACCGGGGGTTCGGCCCGGATGAAAGAAGCTGTCAGAAAAATCACACGAGGGAAAACATATCCACTCAGGCCGGCACAAGCCACCACTCTGTATGTGCTTCAGAGGGAAATTTCAGTTCAGGATGTACAGTCTAAATATCACCAAACGATCATGTGGGTCTGCTAAACCTGTGACAGTTTAATCAGGACCCACAATTATGCAAGTGTCTGTGACAGGTAATGGAAATCTTACCTATGCACACACAATTACGCATGTGTATCTAAGAATATTGTGCTTTGGTAATGAAAGCAGCTCTTTGAAAGAGCAGGGATGATGGCGCGAGGTCAGCGCAGACCTGGAAGGGGAAGGGGGGGATGTGAGGCAGTCTGACAGCTCAGTGATCAAACATACAAGCCTCTCAGGTAGCAGGTCTGTCTGTCTGTCTCTCTCTCTCAGGCACCACCTGATCCTAGGTCAGGTCACACGCAAGCACACAGAAAAACAACCACATCCACACACAGTGCAATGCCACAGGGCACAAATGGCCCAGCTACTCTAAGCTCAAAGAAACAAGCACTCTGATGTCCAAATGGATGTCTTACATGAAAAAAGCCCCCAAATGAAAAAAAACCCAACAAAACAGAAGAGGGAACAGAAGAGGGAAGCAGAGCATACGGGACGGCCGTGTTGAGACTCTCCGGGGTCTGCTGGTGACTCAATGACTCAGTGATAATGTGAAAGGTCAGTGACCTTCTGAATGGGTTTTAGAAGGTGTAACATGATAAGTAGTTGCACTAGTTCTGTTGTCTGTGATCTAAAGGTGAGGAAACACTACGAACATGGTTTAGGACATGGTTTAAGCACTGGATTCAAGTGCCATTCAGAACATAACAAAAGGGTTAAAAGGTTCATCAGGTTCTTTAAGGACTACAGAATGTAAGGAATAAAGCACAAGAGTGCTCGTTTTGCATCATGGCCACACCACGCCAGCCTGTCATTGATTACTTTTTTATGACTGCTCACATTTTTCTATTACTGTAGTGCTTTATTCCATTTATACCATGGCAACTTTCCAACAATTGCAGTTTCCTTTGTACACTCTCCCAGCCATGGATGACTGTGGCTTCCTCAGGATTTGAACTTGCAGTTTATCGACAACAGGGTGAACACTTTTCTGTTAAACCACAGGGGGGGAACACTGTACATGAAGCAGGAATACATCCTGGATGGGATTCCAGTCCATCGGAGGACACCATGCGCACACGCATCCACATATTTGGGCCAATCCACATACTGACTTATTACTGGAATGTGGAATGAAACAGGAGAACCCGGAGGAAAAGACAAAGAAACAGGGAGAACATTCAAAACTCTGGATAGACAGCAACCCAAGCTCAGAATTGAACCAGGGACTCTGGAACTGTGAGGCAGCAACGCTACCTACGTCTCCACTGCACCACCCTCACTTGTTACTAAGCAACACCATCTGACCAATCAGAATCGACTTTTCAACAACACCAAGGTATAATACAACACAAAGCATGCATGAAACATACTCTATTGCACATCTGTATCTTAGAAACAATTAAGCAGTGCTTTTCATACATTTACAGGCCAGAAGAGTGGTCTCTCTTACAACAGCATGGATACAGCCGCAATCTTAATCAGACAAAAAAAAAAATTCTGGCTGCTGGCAAATATATGTTGACATGAGCTGTAATGGAAATAACATTTTTCGAATGATATGCTGTGAATTTATATTTACTCATAAAATTTTTTAAAATACTATTAGTTGTTTGTGGTCCAAAACTTTCAGAACTATATGTTTCAGATTAGTTTCTTTCAAATGAGTAGTAGTATTCAGCAGTTACTATACATGGAGCTGTTATTTCATTGGCTATTAGGGGCTATGATGATTCAATCAGGATAATGCACTGTTCTCCTGATAAATGTGATTTGGTTTGAAAATTAGTAGCTAGCTAGCAACACAGTTGTAGTCCAAATAATTAAAAAAAAAGACCTCTGTACAATCATGACAAAGAAAATCAGTGAGTTCTGTATTATGTAAATGCTATTTCTAAATCAATGTAATTTGGAAAAGCAACAAATACTAAGTGAAGGTTCAGTGGAAAATATATTGTAGTAATTTACACATCATGCTTATTAGATCATTTAGGTTGGCAGATCACACAGTGTTTATATTTACTATATTCTCTGACACACTTCTAGAATTAATATCCAGCAATGCCACTGGTAGTTACTTTAAGATCAACTGAATGATAATCCAGGACTTCAATGTTTTCATCACATATTTAAGTTCACAACTAGACATAGAAGTGTTCATAAAGTTGTGCTGTATTCCTTCACATTTCGACACGGGCGCTCAGGTAGCTTGTAGGTAAACATGGCCTTGTGTGTATGACGTCGGTGGGTAGAGGAGGGTAAACATGTGTGTGTTTGAGGAGTAGAGTGGTTTGATGGTAAACAGGCCCAGGCTGATGTGGTGAAGACTGAGCCCTTACCGTAAGCTTTATGGCTTTCTCGGGTGACCACGCCCAGAAGTTGTGGTAGCAGACCTATAATTAGGAAACAAGATGATTAAAAAAGACAGGAGCTTAAGCAAGCACGACTTGCGGCCAGGACAAGTTTCAGCGTAAAACCGACCCTGTGCGTCCAAATCTCCAGTTGTCCCCGCGGTAATAAACGCTATCGGTGTGGAACGTCCTGACATTGCAATGATAGCAATGCAAAGCAATGAGAGAAAAATCAATGTCCTCCAGTTTAAAAAACAAGCTTAGCCAAAGCATACGCAGACTTCACTCATAATGTTCAGAGCCTGTGATTCTGAATACAAACAGAACAATCAAAATATGTCATAAAGATAAACCTCAACCTGTAGCCGCACACAAAGCCCAAAAGTAACAGTGTTCATTGTGTGGGTGAGTAAGGGTCCAAATTGGCCACACAGCAACATGAGACCAAACGTATCATTAGGCAAGACCGAAGAGAATGATCTTTTTTTCTTTTTAAATGTAATCACCTATTTCAGCTTTGCTAAATGTTTATAGCTCTCTCATGATTCCTGTTTATGTGAGGGTTCAAAGAAATTGAAGCCATTCCCTCCTGGTTCCTCACTCTTCAGTAAACACTCTGTGCTGAATTTTTAAAAGCAGTTTTAAGTGTTTGCCAAAGAGCTGATTTATCGTAGCTGTAGGATGCACTTCAGCCTCCTCATACACAGCATCACCAGTCTTAATTTCAATTAGGTTAATAAATTATTAAGACCCAGTATCACACCTTACATCAGTTAAAGGAAGAACTGTCAAATGATCCGTGCTTGATAAAGCACAGCAGAGTAGTTTCTCTGAATCATAACATAGTGTAAGAAATGTTAATTATCACACAGTATCTAGTTTAAATTGGTCCTCAGAGTAAAACTATAAAAGTGGAATATAAATTAACCATAGTTCTGTCTTTAAATTAAGAGACAGACCGAGTGACATTAGCTTCCACAAAAGAGACAAGAGCTTCCTCAAAACATTAAAAGCTATGGAAAAGTTGAAGAAACCATCAATGTATTAAACATCGTCTGGTTTCAGAAAAAAAATTTTTTTACCAATTTTCCAATGGTTTGTATGAAAAATAAATGTGAAATCAATTCAACTCTAAAAGCATGTCTATTTTTCTTCACCAGTGATGCTATGAACTTGTTAATTTCCATCCTGCATTATATACACAGCATAGATATTTCTAGCATTGAAATAGCACCTAAAGTGCTGCATCAGCTCTTACAGTGCTTAGTTTTTCTTTAATTTTCCTGTAATCATACTCATGGCTATCTCAGATGTTTTTTTCCTGCTCTGAATATTGTCCACTAAAGTTTCACAAATATCAGTAAAAAAGAGTTTGGGTACTATAGTTTGGGTTACAATTACATAGATATTTTTTTTTTTACATTTTTTCTTCCCTTTGAGTAAAACCTATCTTAGTAATAAATACTGCCATTTCAGAAACCATGACTGCAAATTTGCAGTTAATCCCAAAATTCAAATGTGAGTTGCAATAAAGCAGTAGAGCATCAGAATCAAATCCAAACTTAATTTAATCTTACTCTAAAACAAAGACCAAGATTAATGATGTCATTTTTGGGAAGGCTAAAGCAGCACTACATCTTCCTGAAATCGTCAAAGCTGGATGGCTGCTGGTTCTTCACCAGATTTTTCAGCATAAACGTAATGTAGATAGATGGCAGAATGGGAAATTTTAAACATGAACACACACTAAAGGCAGAAATTTACAGGCAGAGATCAAGCAGCCCAGGAAGTGACCAATGGGGTTGTTGGGAGGTGCGCATTCGATGAAAAATGAGCAAAGCAAAGATCTGTCAGGATATTTTGAGCTCATCAGTCAAGTCCTCTGTGACAGGTTCAGCTGGACACAAAGGGGACACAGCCCTGACAGGCTTAATTAAAGAGAGACCTGGCCGGGTGCTACCTCCTTATTAACCTGTCTCCTCTGAGAGAGCCAGTCTGGAGCCAAACACTCAGACAAGCACCACCTACTCTCTCTCTCTCTCTCTCTCTCTCTCACACACACACACACATGCATCCCTCTGATCACTCACAGGTACAATAGATTCCACACAGAAGGTTCCCATGCATACTCTCCTCTCCGTCTTAGGCAGGTTAAATCACCCACTCAGAAGGAAATAGGGCAGTCTTTGTTTTGTGTGTGTGTGTGTGTGTTTCATTTTGCAGTGTGCTGGGGAAAAGGGCATGAAGCCGAGGGGTTAAAGGGGTGGAGAACATGAATGAGTCACCTCCAGCCACTGAGCTCAGAGTAAAATGAGACGTCCTCAACAAACTGCTGCTGCATGATAACTATCCTAAATATGAGGTAAAATCAATAGAACAGTAGTTTGGCATTTGCAAATTATGCAAAGTATGCAAAGACACTGGCAGTTATAATGGAAAGGATGGAAATACAAGTTATTGGAGAATATCTACTGCATTTAGGAAGGGTGATAACGAAGGAACAAATGTGAGACCTCATTAATTATATTTCTTTGTCTAAAGTGCTACTTTTACACTCAGCTGTATGTTCCTCTTTGAAAGAATAGCAAGAACATAAAGAAAACATTTCCGAATGCTTTAAATACTTATGCATGTTACATCAGTTACAGTACATGCCCTCCACTATAAAACCAATCACAATTTAGAATTATCAGAAACTGAAACTGCAAAGTTTTAGGTCAACAAATAGTGCAAAACTAAATTATATAATGAAATAACAGCTACCATTCCCTATCAGGACATTATTTAACAATCTATTTATAAGTAATTGGCTATCTGTATCTATTATGGCATTTTCTCAAATTAGTTAATGTATACTTTTATATATACATTTCCAACTTACAAACTATGCACCTAGTATCACTTCTCACAACTATATCTTTACCCATTGAGGTCTGAGTAAATTATTGGACTGTATCACTAAGTACTGCCATACTTCACATATTCATATAAGCTGCTATGCATTTGAATATCATTCAAAGGTGTGTGTCAGACAACACTTAATCATAGGTAATTACTGTAATGTAAAACAAAGTGCTACTTTTTTTTCATTTAGAGATACGGGGCTATTTATTGGGATGATTATTTTTGGGATGGGAATTTGGACCTTTTCCTGCTATCATAACACTAACTATCATGTACATATGATTATCAGAAGTAACTGGTGGTTGTAAATCTTAATTTCAGTATGAAAGGGTATGAAATGCTGTAGCAGAGTTTTAGTCAAACATCCAATACATGCAAAGTATTCAGGATATATTTGGATTGAAACCGATACCAATACAGACACAAGCAGGTGGCTCAATGTTCATGCCTTTTTTTTTGTTTTGTTTTGTTTTGTTTTGTTCCGTTTTAAGAAATTAACAGCATCCTTAGTAACTTGCTAGTCAGGGTCACCATGGTTTAAATTAGGCTACTAGCTTGTTTATATTTTGGGGAAAATAGCCTACTGTATTTTTAGAAAATAAGGTACAAACAAAAATGATAACTCCATGACCAGCCTTAAAACATTCCTGCGCACATCTGATGTTCAGGAACTGTTTGAGCCAGAATTCACAGTCCATGCTTTTCTCCCAGTGTTTTCCAGTGTTCTCGGGGGGCAAAGTGGTAGGATTCTTACGTAATTAAATAAAAAAAGAAGAGGAAAAAACCCTTCATATTTACTTATATTTGATATTTGGTGCACTAAATAGATACAGATACAGATAGTGTTATTGCATTAAACGCCTAATGCACAGATCCCATTATGCCACTATCTGACTATGGCTACTGCCTCACCATGAAGAGTCCAAGAGAAAGGAGAGTCCTTTTTAACTAGCTAGAACTATCCAAGTCCACATTTCCTGCAATATTTACCTGGCCTGTTTCGCTAATCCCTGGGACAGGACCACCTGTCAAGAGCTCCTAGGATACACAACAAGAACCCCCAGCCTCATGCAGGCGGGGGGTTTGGGGTGGGGGCGGAGTGGAGTGAAGTGAAGGGGTGAGGGGTGTGGAGTGAGAGATCTGCAGTGCAACCCGCAGGCCTAGACCACAGCCCAAAGCCGCTCATTGTGGTGGGACTGGCGTCACTGCCCTGGACGGCCCGCCATGGAGGAATAACTCAGCACTTACTGTGCCTGAAAGCACAGCTTCTGACAAAATATAAGAGCACATCTAGCACCCCCCTTTCTCTCTCTCTCTCTCTCTCTCTCTCTCTCTGTTCTCCCCGCATAGTCCTCAACCCTCCATGTCTGTTTTCATTTCCCCCAGTTGCCCACGGAGAGTGATAACTTTCCTCCACTGCTGGGCTTGCATTTCATTTACAACTTTTTATATGTGCATTCGGCACGTTGATGACAGCTTCAGATATTCTCTTCTTTCATTGCTTTGGCCCAAGCAAAAGCTACAGTACCATAACAGTTGCTGGAAAAAAAAAAGAGAAGGCCACAGGCTGCACTGTTTTCAGTGGCACTGAGTTAAATTACAATCACTCACAATCATTTCATCATTTTACTGCAAAAACATCAAGCTTGAGTGGGAAGTCAGAATATTCAAACCCTGTAAGTCAACACTTTTTCATGGCAGAAAAAAAGGAGTGAAATGACTCATGAATGAGTTACTGATTAGCGTTTCAAGGGCAACAATTAAGTCTCTGACTTAGACAATTATTACAAGAAATGTAAATATTAAAAAATGCTTTCTACTGTATGCAAACTAAAATGGGCTGATGGTCAAAATATCATATTACAATACTTTCTTCATACACACTGTAAACTTTAATATTTAGGTTTTCTGAGGTTGTATGAAGGCACAATGCCACATTTAAAAACAAAAATCTACAAAATCTATTATTTCATTTTCTTTAAGAAGCTGTGTCTTAAATTGCACATTATGAACTAATACTCGAAACTATTTTTACATAAGAGATTGGTAAATTCAAATAGTAATGAAAAAGAGAAATTACAATACAGATGTATGTGTTGTAAACAACGGTGTCAGATTGTATTCATTCCTAACTAACTCTGGTTAATATATCTATATTTATATCTAAACCAACAGAATTTGCTGTATTCTGAACTCTCTATGGCTGCCTTCGGGAGTAATGTTTGTTCTACTTGCTAACCTATGATGTCACAGGTTAGTGCAAAAAATTTTTTTAACTACATTGTTTCTTAAATATAGTCTATCATTTAAGTTTTTTTTACTGCACTATTTTTGTGTCTTTCTGTTTTGCTTTTTTCAATTTTATGGGGGTTTATTTAAAACGATGGTGTCTATACAAATACTTTAATAAAGCAGTGTAATTTACCGCAGCTTGAAAGGTGATTTTGTGCACAAATTAATACTACCAAAGCACAGGTATTAAATTTGAAGAAGTCCATTTCTGCTGTTTGATGACTAAAGAAAATCATGATCTTATTAAAATTTCTATAAATTATTCCAATGGCATTCAAAAATCCAGTAAAAAAGTTTTTTTTTTTATTCACATGTATGTTGTTACAGTCTTTTTTCATTCATATCATACTGTGTAAACAGCTTTTAATAGGCATTAAACATAGGTGTGGCTAGTTTCAGTTTAAACTAGTTTAAGTTTTCTTGAGATTCTCTTTGGGACTCCCCACAGCTACTGGAGCAACACAAACATGCAAAACTTCACTATTAAAACTTAACTATTATTGTTTCCACCGCTGATTTTTTTTATGATCTCAATTACTCTTTGTAAATCACCCACAAGTTTATCAGACTGCACACATGTTAATGCTCTTTATTTGGGAACTAAACTAAGAAAAGTGCATCATAGCATAATTTATCAAGAAAGAAAATAATATTATAATTATTTGCCAGCATTAACACAAACTGGCCATGTCTTTTCTTGCATGTCCTTGGAATTTAGCCAAATATGACACGGCTGACATTGCTCTAGAGGTGGAAGTCACTGCCTATCAGACAGTTTCAAAGAGGTTGGACTATTCAAAATTGTGACATACCATCTTTAAAATAGAAGCTTTAATTTCCAAACATTCCACTGTGCCTTTCCTGTATCTGTCTCCACTTTCAAAGCAGAACGTCAATGTAAAACAATTATCTAAAGCATCTCCAATTACAGTAAGAATGGCTTATTACCATATCACATTGCAAAAAAGATAACATTGGCTAGAAAGCAACTGGCACCCACTGAATGCTGTAGGGATAATGAAGTCATGTATGGTCAAATATGTACACTTATAGAAAAGTCACATGATGGACATGTGAAATTTTCACATGGTTTCATTTTTCACATGTAACGAACTTTTCATATTTACACATGATTCACTTTATTTCCACCTGTAGGGCATATGGTTTTCAGATATGATTTTCTCACACAAATAAATCTTTTTCACATGAGATCACATTCTTCACATGATATCACCAAGAAAAATGAATAATCCTTCATATGGTGAAGCTATCTCTATGGAGACATTTATTTAACATTTATGGAAGGAGTCTTCAGTGTCAGTGCTCTGTAATAGTCAGCTTTCTTCCATGGAAGAATCTTCAGGTTTGTTGGTGAAATAACAAGCTGCAGGGTTTTTTTTTTTTTGGCTTATTAACACCAAGAAAAAGAGAGAGAGAGAGAGAGAGAGAGAGAGAAAGAGAGGCATATATAACAGAAGTGGTAGCAGGAACAAACCTGGTTTACAGGCGTTCAATTAAAAAACATTAAATGTAACCATACACATAAAAAATGATATGTTCATTAATAAATTAAAAAAAGGAATATTTGGCAAATTGTTGTGGTATAAGAAGAATAAAACACTTCAGGGTGGTAATATAATCAAGGCTAGAGTTAGGGAAGGGGTTAGCATGCATAACTCCTCTTATCACATCATTCATGTAAAACACCTTAAATTCCAAACACATCACCGACATTCATTCAAATTCACAAGGATTTTGTGATGAGATCAGGTGGAGGGATATGAATGAAATCAATGATGAAATTATTATGATGAAATATTATTACAATTATTATAAATGTAGTAGGTAATACATAAGGAGAGTAATAAGTCTCTTTACAGCATGTAGAGGGTGAGAACAAGAACCCTGGATATAGTTTCCATATAATTACAATAGAGTCACGTGACCTGATTTTTGGAAAATGACAGTGACAAGTGGACCCTGGGGGATGACATGGTTCAGAGACAGAACTGAAGTGTGCTCATGCTTGGTCTTAAGCCATACAGGATTATCATGAGTCACCAGCCCTGACACAGCAGCCATGCTGACTCACCCACGTGGATCAGATAGGTCAGCCAGGTGGAACAGAACGTCTACCCCCATGGGGATCACCTGACAAAAAAACAGCAGTGATTAACGTCTTTGAAAGCAAGACAAAATCAGACCAGATAGACTCCAACCACTGCTTACATAATTACATAATTTTCCTTTAAGCTTTTAACCATTATACTGACCATAACTTCCTGAGCATAACTTCCTTCCATAACTTTCTGTCCTTGTTCATTCATTACGCTGCATTTTCTAACCAAGAGGCTGGATTTGGTTTTGAATGAGTGAAAAGGAAGTGGTATTGAATACCAGTGCGGTGTGAAGGTTAAGTGCTGGGTGGTAATGAGCAGGACAAGGCAGGCTGCTTTACAGTGCGATTCCCACTGCACTGGTATAGAGTGACTGCTCTTAAAAGGGCAGCATGTGTTCTTACACAGAGCCCTATTCAATAAAGCCTAGCTCAGCTTACCCCTGCCTTTAAACATGCTGTGGAGTGTGAAGAGGGCCACACTCACAGATTGCATGGCCACCTGACTCTTGACATGTCTCTCATACACACACAGTCTGCTAATGGGTGTCACCATGAAGTTCCACTCTGATGACCTTTTTCGTGCTTTATGGTTATATTGACCATTAACAACGAACAATTATCAGCCTGAGGCTGCACTTTTAGTTCGAACTTCCAGTTTAACTCAGTCAGTGGTTGTAAAGTATGGCAAATTCATTAGAATACACACTACACATAAGAGATTTTTAGATTTTCATTTACCTGAATCTGTGTGAGCTAGGATTGAGTGCACGTAAGTTGTCATACGCTTACTTTGAAATGATGAAAAATGATGTATTAGGTTTTAAAGACGTTCCTTCATCCTTTCACAAGTAACTAAATGGTCAAAAAGTGTATGCTCAAATTTTACTATAATAGTGAATTGTATGTATGAGCAAGAGGGAAGATAGCACTATCCTCTAAGTGTATTACGCTGCCTTGTACCTGCAGCATGAGCAGCAGTTAGAAAAGATGCAGTTAGCTGGCCCACCTACTAGGCCCAACTAAGACTGTACGTTTTAAGTTACTTCAGTCTTCTGAACACACTAACTATTAATTTGACTGCTTACAGAAAACTGCTTAAGAGTTTGAGCCTGTTTCAACTTTTCATTCTTTAAATAAAAATTAACAAAATAAACATGCTGACCATTTTAAGCATTTAGACTAGTTAATGAGGTAGGTTCAAGTAAATTAACTAAAGCATGTCAGCGAAGATCTTACTAATACTAATAAAGATAAATGCAGCCTTAGATTCACTTGCTGTTTAGGCCTGTTGCTGTAATGATGGATATTCAGTTGGAAAACATCAATATATCAAAATGGAATTCTGTTTTCTAAAAAACTGTAAAATAGAGTTACAATTTACCAAAAAAGTTTTAACCAAAAAAAAAACAAAAAAAACAAAGGGGATGCAAACGTAGTGATTCGGGGTTAGCGGACTGTTTTCTGCAGCCACTTGCAGCTGTACCTAAGTTCTAGACTAGTTTGAACATAAATGGCCACTATGTTTGTGTTTACAGACTTCTAAAAATGAATGATTGCTCCAAGTTGCATAGTTTCAGCATAGCCTTAAGTTATAACTCTTCCCTCTTCAGCATACATGAGCTCACAGGCACCCATGATTGGCTAGTCTTGCTCTGATTGACACCATCCCTCCCACCCAGACAGCACAGTCAATTTTGCTCTCTTGGCTCCCTGCCATGGATTGGTGTGGCATTGTCTGGAGCTACTCTCAATGTATGGTTTAGAATCCACTTTACATCTTGATTTACATTCAGCTAGAGGGATTCTAGCTACCTCCTATATGTCAAATGTGTTCAAAGAATTGTTTAACATAATGTTTATGACATTCGTACAGCTCTGCTGCCATATCTTTAGTTAATACAAGCATTTCCATAATGTCTCCACTGTGTTGTTTATTATGTATCGCTGCAGTCTCACCTTTTTAGAATCTGACAAATACATTACTGAATGTTGTAGGAATTTACTCTGTTAGCTGGGCAGGACCATGTGCTCATTGTCTTGGTTCATGGGGGTAGATAGAGCTGGATGTGATGCTGTGGCAGAATTTAAGCTGTGCCACATGTGAAATTAATGAGCCGAGCGTGAGTTTGATAGACATGGACGTGTGCACATACAAGTCCCTGTGCTACCTAATGGCAGCCATCGACCTCTGTGAGAACAGCACGGTACACACGGCCCCAATCCCCGCGGTCCCTTCCAGGCCTGATAGCATCGCAGACAGGGTGTGTGCTGGAAAGAGTGTGTCCAAGAAGCAGAGCTGCACGGCGGCCAAGCTGTGAGAGCTGATAGAAAGGTCAGGAGCTGGACACAGAGTCAGAGCCACAGAGCCACAGGCTCATGTCAGAAAAGCTTTCTCTAATGGCTTTCTCTCATAGAAAGGTTTTAAGAGTGAAAATGGAGGAAAATGACTCATTAGATATCACTGAGAAAAATACAAGGTGAAACATTTATTCATATTTTGGCCAACTGTCAAATAAATGCAGATTAAGTGAAATCAGAAAGTAGAAATATAAAGTCAGAAACCCAAGTTTACCCAGGTTTTTCTTTCCCAACATATGCCTCAGTACTTCAATTTCATATTGGAAAGATTTCTAGAAAAGCATACAGTTTGTCTTCTGAAGAAAAAGCCGTTCTCTTATATTAACAGAACACTGCTTGAGCTCTGCACTATTTAAAAAATTATACAGAAGACAAGCAAAAAATACTGGTGTGCCAAAAATTGTTCCAATACAATTCAGTACCAATACATCTAAAGTGCATCCAGCCTGGTAGGAAGATACACGTTTGTATCGCTGAAAATTTTCCATTTCTCTTTTAGCTCTCAGTATCCTATTGTTGCCTTTGACCATATTATCCATCACCATAGTGAAAGCTTTCAGCGCCAACTAGATGCTTCTTGACCTGCACAAGTCAAGTCTATATATATTTTGATATATTTATATGGAAGGAGTGTCCAAGATCTTTACAAGTGTCTCCAACATTGTTGGACATTACAGGAAGAGTGCTGTCATTTACTCCAGGAGGAGTTAGACCTAATAATATGGGGTGCTTATAATTTTGCAGACAAAAATAAGGAAATCCTACATATTTGTATATATATTTATGCTTAGTATTGTGAAGGGTATCATTCATGGCCTTACACAATTATAGATTACAGAGTGCTTACAGAGTGCTTACTCTGAGTCTTTAGACACTTTTTCTCCACCAAACTTAAGTGATTTTAACATTTATGCAATGTCCTTTGTGTTGATTGTCCTAATGAGCTCCATGTTGTTAAGCAGAGAACTGAACCCAGTGAACTACAATAAACTGAGCTGGTGTCATGTACTGTCACACACACACACGCACACACACACACATTGCGACTGTTGTATGAAGGATAAATGCTGAAAATTCTTTTGAAAGATTCACAGACTGAGTGAAACTCCACATGTATTTATTTAGCACTCAGTGGGGTGAGCTAGTTACACTGCCATGGAGTTCTGCAGAGAGAAGTGGTTGTAATTTAATAAGAACTGAGGCTTGAGGGCCACTTTAATTAAGCTGTTTATGAGAAGAGGCACATATAAAGTGGAAAATATAGCATGAGGTAAGTCTTTTAATAGCTTCCGTATAAAAAAAAAGGCTATGTTCGTGCAGCACAGAATCATGTTCACAAGATAATCCAGATAATCCAAATTACTTACATTGTCTTCTGTGTTTTAAATGGAAATGAAGGGACAAATACAAATAATTTTATTCTGATTTGAGTGTGAGTCTTTTGCTCTGTAAGAGGACAGGAGTATTGGCTCTCTCTGAAAGCATCATCATTCAGCTACAGAGAACATTGGGTTTTCCTAATTTCCACACAGAATGAAGCACTGACAATAGTACTCATTTGTTTACAAGATTAAAATGCGACATCGCTGTTACAGTATTGTGGTTATTACAATTTAATATAGCTGTAAAGAACTAATAATACAACAGTTGTTGTAATAACAGTGTAATAACTACAAAAAAAAATACACCAATAGTAATTATGCCATTATAAGAGCTCAAATATAGCTAATAAAGCTCTGTTTTAAGGACAACAAAATTGATGAATGCAAATTATTTTTTTAACATAAACAAATTGATGAATACAGATTTATTTTTCTGATCTGAGTGTAAATGTGAATCTTTTGCTCTGTGAGAGGACATGAATAGTTGCTTTCTCTTGTTGTTGGGGGTGGGAAGTGTGCACTAATTCAGTCCTCTCTCTCACTAGATGGAGCTGTGTGCTTTGCAGACATAGTGATGTGCAACTCCAGCCACAAAAAACAAAAAAAATACAAAAAAGAAAAAAAAAAACCCTGCAAATCCAGAAGCTCTTTTGTGCAAGCCTGAAATGAAGGTGTTCTGAAACAGTTAAAACTAGTCAGCAGACGACATGGGTGGAATACAGAGACGGGTGGACTCGCAAAATAATGCAAGAAAAAATATTTAGGCTTCAAATCTCATTCATCTTTCACAGCATGTGAATTAAAGGCGCGTGCGTGGCGACTGTGTTTATGCAGACATTGCCTTTAATTTCTTTCTAATGGCTTTGAAAGTGTGTGTTTACAAACATATAGCAGAACCCTGAGGTTTATAAGGCACATACTGGGGAGAAAATGACAGACTCCATGGAGCATTTACGAAATGTGCTACAACACACACACATACACACACACACACACACACACACACAAGCTTAGGAGTGCACACACTCACAAATGCAAACATACTTCTGTACATGGCATATGGTTCAACCACACATGTTTTAAATGCACATTGGAAAATCTTTGAAGCAAGGCCTCATCCTTAAATAGCACGCTTTCCTGGTTAGTCCTGTGCAAACGCCTGCACCGACAGACACAAACAAGGAAATAATCACAGAGAGCTGACTTACTGCCACCAAATACTCCTCCACAAACAGCATGTGAGGTCTGACAGTGACCATGACGCCCCTAAAGTTCAGAACATCCATGATTCCACGTATGGCCTACTGTCTTCACACACACACACACACACACACACACACACATACATACATATATATATATATATGTATATATATATATACACACATATGCATTGCTGTAGCCCATCTGTCTCAATGTTCTGCATGTTGTGCATGCTGTGATGTTTTTCTGCTCACCACAGTGGTAAAGAGTGCGTATTTGAGTTAGCATAGCTTTCCTGTCAGCTCAAACCAGCCTGGCCATTCTTCTCTGACCTCTCTCATCAACAAGATGTTTCTGTTTGCAGAACTGCTGCTCACTGGATAGATTTTTTTTTATATTGAAGCTCTTGACCTGTTGTCATGTACCATATTGTCCGTACTGCTGACATATGCTTGGCTGATTGGATCATTGCAAGAATGAGCAGGTGTACAGGTGTTCCTATTAAAGTGGCTGGTGAGTGTATGATACTGATACAGATTGTACACGGTACACATGCATCATTAACCCAGTAGTCTGCCAGACCAAAACGCACCATCACTGTTATAGTATTGCTATTATTACTGTTTACATTACATTATTATAACATTATCTTAATAAAACAACCATTTTTTTTATAATAAATACTCTTATAACCAAATAAAAAGTACACCCACACTTATTATGGCATTCAAAGAAGTCATATCAAGCCCTTGTAAAACTGTGTATAGAGAGAATATGTCTAGTGTACAAAGCTTTTGAAAAAAAGGGGGGAAATGCCAGAACGGGAGCTGGTTTGCATTTTACGGAGGTACATCCACCGCCACATGGGACTGCATAACAGCCATGACTCAGAGCCTTGCTGTTTACAAATTTAGCCTCTTAAAACCTTAACTTAATGCAAATGTGACTGAGAAACATGTTTTTTATTTCTTTCTGGCGGGTTGAATCCTCCGAAAGCCAACACTAAAACCACCTCCGTATTTATTGTTAGTTTAATTGTCCTTGGATTCAAATAAAACCTTTGTTTGGAATAGTTCAATTCAAGCGCCACCTCTGTTTGGATTATTTTAATTTGAGCCCTAATTGAATTCACATTCAAACAATTCACATTCAAACAATAAAATTTGTGCTTTAAAAATATATATACTCTGAGGTTTTCTGGATCTCATCAACACTGTACAGGTTATAGACCTTGTTGGAGAGCATCGCCGAATGTTAGCTCTGACAGTAATACTGGTTTTAATGAGCAAGCCAGATTTCTGTCATGGTGTCATGCACTACAGCTGGGTATGCCAATATCCTGATATAACCAACACAAGCAGAAGAATGCAGTCAGCCTTGAACTGTAGCCATTTATAAAAAGAAGAATTTCAGGGGTTCACTGAGGGTAAATTGGGTTAAAATCATAATGAGACATTTTACTGCACTCATTTCATTCCCTCATTTCCCATCATACATCAACTCTGTCTGGTTCCTTGTTATTGTCCTATAGAAAGGTGAGCTTAATATATGCAAAACCTAGACTAAAATATTAAATTTAAATAT
Source organism: Pangasius sanitwongsei (assembly GCA_037576675.1). Lineage (NCBI taxonomy): Eukaryota > Metazoa > Chordata > Actinopteri > Siluriformes > Pangasiidae > Pangasius > Pangasius sanitwongsei. The sequence goes on along the minus strand of CM075025.1, from coordinate 8,111,537 downwards.
CTGGCAGGTTCATACTCTACAGTCAAGCTTCTCATGAGGACTATAGGGTTACCATTGTGAATGTAAATAATACGCAGCTTGCAAGCTAGCCATCATATGCATGCTCAGGTATTTGTTTTCTGGAGTTGTTTAATTCTAGCTGGGTAATTTGAGTCACCTAACTCTGAATAAATATAAAAGAAAAGACCAGTTATTTTTATGGATCCTGGCAATAACAGATATGGAAAAATCTGGCACAGAATTAGTTTAGATACAAATGAAAGAGCAAGCTATCAAACAAAAGGCTAGCTAGTAGGAAGATAAGTTAACCAGCTAATGTTACCTATATTACATCAATTGACGGGTGTGGTAAATGAATTCATGATGCAGTTAACACAATTATATTTGAATTACAAGACTAAGAAATGGTACAACCCATTGTAAGGGTGTTTATAAGAACGTAATTTTGTGTGTCTTTCTGATATAGCCAGGAAACATATTTTAGCATTTACTATTAAAATTGTTTAGCAGATATAAGTCTATTAAACTACAAGGACTTGTCATTGGATCCAGGCCTATATTCCTCACATTTGAAACTATGTAGATTTTTCTATTAGTTTCACTGTAGTTACTGAATAATTCATAGTACTGAATGCAATTCTTTAAGGAGAATAATAAGCTGGGAGTTTAAGAGGTTAAATAATAAGCTTCTAATATTATAATGTTATTAACATATAAGAGGTAATAGTTATTTAACAGTTGTAAATCATAGCAATTTTATATTTGATTTGAAATATTATTTTTTTAAAACCCATGTCTGATTATAATCTGGTGGATAGCGTGCCTTGTTGAGCTCAACATGGATATCCGTGACAGTAGACAATCTTCTCAGGTCACTAGATTTTAATTAGGAGAGCATAAAACATAGTTTCCATAGATAAACTAAGCCCCTTTATGGAACAGTCCTGTAGCTGTAGAAACAACAGGTCATGTCCTAAAGACAAAATTCAGTCTGTCTTTGGCTACAAAACACAAAATCAGTGTGTTTTTCACAGTATGTTTTCCCCAAACCCATCTGGATTAAATTAGGTGTAATATAAAAAGCTCATTCAGATATAGCGAGTGTAGATGCATACTTGGCACTGTTTAGCTTCACTCTCCCACTGCCACTTTCAGGTCTAGACATTATATTGCAAAATGGCTCACATGCAGCAAATACAAAAGACTGCAGGAGCACCAATGTTACCATCATTTATAAAAGAAAAAATGTCTACCTGGTTGGAGGAATTGGTGCACTGTATTACGTCTGGGTTACGTCACCTAATGAGAAACAAATGCTGGCACTGGAATATATCTTCAGTGTTTCATTATTGACTAACTAGGTCAATATGGCCTATTGTGCTGAAGGAAATGGTGCCCACAGCACCACACTCGCTGTCAAACCCAGCAAGTCTACGCCACACGCCAAAAATGTGGACTCCTGCCATCCAGGCAAAGGCAAAGGCTATCATGATAATGATGACTGGGCTGAAATAGTGGACTGACCTAATATCTTAACCAGTTATATTTGTGAGAGCCAGAAGCCAAAAAGAGAGAAACTGTGAGATAGAGGTGAAATGAGAGTGAGCGCAATCACGAGTGAGGAACTGAGGTTTCCTTTCTTTGCCAGAATGAAGCTGAGCAAACTCCAAGTCCCAGCTGAAGGAATAGAGGTCTGGACAAACACTTGTTTCATATCCTCTGCAACACACACATACAGTCAGAGATCCAATAGTCCATTTCGACATTTCAATATCTTTAAAAAAAACTTAGCATTGTCCTGATTCAGTTCTAAATCAAAAATGAAACTAAATGAAGATGGACTCATTTAAATAAAAAATGTCACCTATAAAGCTTCAGTGAGATTTATTTATTTATCTGATTTACATCCAGAAAATTGCCATTTAATTGAACTTGCACTTTTGATATGGAGTCCAAATTCTGTGTCCAAACTCTGAGTCGAAAAGGACTTTATATGTAAAAGATAATAATAACTATACATATATATATATATATATATATATATCAGAATAGTTATTCAAACAAAAATATGATAACCAGATTGAACAAATCACATTTTTATAATTTTATATTTATTTAATGGACTGAGTCATCCAACAGCCATACCATAACATTTAATAGGATACTGTAACATATTTACCTGCAATAAATGGGTGAAATGTAGCCCATTGGTTACCTCCATAACTGCTAAAATTTAAAAACACTGGTAAATTTTCTAAAAAGTTGCTGGTTTCTGGTCCTGTCATTGTTTGTGACTAGATCACTCTGAGTAGGTCTGTGGTCCATTCTGGAGTAATCACGACTATTCCCCTCCCTCTGAAAGGAAAACTCTGGAGGGATTTATAGAGATTGAAAATAATAGCCATACAGATTTTATGTCAATGTCATGTTTTTAAAGCCAAAGCCAGTGCTTTACTATTTCACAATCAGTGACAGCTATGTAAACAATATCAAATCTCTCAACTTAATAATGAACAGATGAACTAAAAAAATGAAAACCTTCCCACAATACCACCAGTTTCATTTACCAGTTAGAGTTTAATTTGTAAAGTAGCCTAATTTACAAACAAAAATAATATACATGAGTTACAGACTGTAAGATGAGTTAGTGATAAAAACTAGGAATCCTATATCAAAACTTGCCAGGGCATTTTTATTTGCCTTTTTTAATTTAATTGAGTTACAATTTATTATCACACTTATGTTTAAGTATTTTGTAGCTGGATCTGACCTAAATTTAAAGGTAAACTCAACAGTTGGCACCACCATTTTTCCATATAGAGTAATAACAGTGCAAAGCATCTCTGGAGCAAAGTGTCCATCAGTTGGTCACTTTGATAGTGACCATTTAAAAAGGCCCTTTGAAGGGTTTTTTTTTTTTCCCATCTTTTTAGTTTGTAAATGCCATACAAATGGCTGCCATGGGTGTTTCGTCTTTGAAGTGGTCCATATAGACACCGGGTCTGAATTCATTCTCTATTCATCATATAGTGCACTGTTTAGGGGGTAGCCATTTTGTAGTCCATATTCCCAGTCAACAAATATTTTCCCTGGAGAGTTTATTCTAACTTTAATACCCATATGGCACCATACATCGAAAGTACAACCTATTTCCACACTACCTATCACAATAGCATAACATAACAATTTCTGAAATGGATATTGGAGGCTACTTTGTATATAAATGTACATAGAATGTTGCTTATTATTTATATTTCTGTATTTTTGTGGCTTCGGGTTGTAAGGTAATTTGTAATGTTTGAATTAATTATGTAATGATGTGTTTCCAGGACACTTAAGTGTTGTCTGAATTTAGTCCAGTGTATAGACATATATATACAGAGATGGGTGGCAAATAACATAAATTATGTCAGTAAATTATTGGGCCACGAAGAGCCAGAACAGCTTCAATGTGCCTTACCATATATTCTACAATTCTCTGGAACTGTACTGGAACTGATGGTCATGGAGAACACTGTCTAACACATTACTCCAAAATTTACCATAGCATATGATTTACATCATCTTCATTCAGTGAGCCCTCATGCCCTGTGGATGGGGGTGGAGTCACCCTGGAAGAGTCCACTCCCATCAGTATGGAAATGTTTCATCATAAGATAAAGGTGATCAGTCAGAAGGACTTTGTATTGATTTGCAGTGAAATGGACGCAAAGCCATAACAAAACCACTGTTTTTCCTTTATTTTGACACCCGAAGTATGAAATAGTAAATGAGAGTGAGTGATTTCAGACAATGAGTCAAAATGTTCTGCATGGTAGGCAGTTCAGAAGCGTGTTCGTTTTTTTTGCATGATGTAATACATGACCTATGCTTTAGTTTCAGCTTATGCATGAATAACCTGATATTCATACAGAGTCAAATTAATGGTTTCTTCAATTATAGCAAATCATCCATGTCCTGAGTTAGCATCCCCCCCCCCCCCCACCCCACCCACATCCCCCCCAAACACCACCACATTTCCACTGCCATGTTCTTACTGTAGGACTATGTTTGCTTAACTCCAGATACAATAGATCCAGTTCCACTTCTGTCTCATCTATGCATAGAATAATCCTTCAAAAGGCTTGGGAGTACATCCAATGCTTCTTGGTGAATGTGTGATGAACATTTATATTCTTCTTGGTTACCAGTGGTTTCCGCCTTGCTACTCTCCCATGAAGCTTGTTTTTGTCTCCTGCTGATTGTGGACATGAACACTGACCTACAGATCTGTGGAGAAATTTTAGCAAGCTTTCCATTTCTGGAATATTCTCAGCCTCTCAGACACTCCACCCACAGTCCACAGAGCATCTGACCTGTTTTGTACACTTAGTAGTACACTTAGATTCAGAATATTGTAGGTTGCGATCTGATTGGCTCTGCATTTCTGTGTATGTGCAGTTTTTTAAAAAAAATACAGCTTACGAATACAAGGTTTTATTTGAAACAGTTAGAGGTCAGTAAATGTAGTTCGTTGTTTTTCAGTCAATGGACCTCTTTCTGTACAATTAGGCAGTTTGAAAAGTATGAGATTCTGGCTTGCAAGCCTACCCCTGGGAAGATCCTCTACCATGCATCCTTGGATTCTGTGGCTCTCACTTTGGCATAGTAGAGTCCCGGAGCTTTAGAAATGGCTTGGTTACCTTTTACAAACGGTCAGCTCCTTTTTTTATGATCTCTTGAAAAATTTCTTTTGAATTTCGCCTAAAGTGCTTGTTGAACATTTGTGCTTAAAACCTGACTCAGATGTGAAGGGTCAGCATAAGTGAGGTTCATATTGAGCAAGACTTGTGATAATCAAGCCTGGCTGTGTTCAATCAACTCACTAATTATACCTTTAATTGGGTTGATTTAAAGAGTGTGGGTGTGTGTCCTTTCACACAAGGCCAGCTGAATGACTTTTATATATAATCTATTATTTTATTAATTTTATAATGAGTAATAGTATATTTTAATATTAGATTTTTTTGTCTGAAGACCTGAAAAGGGACTAAAAAAAACCTTAGTAAGGCAGAAAAAAGCATCTTTTTTTTTCTTTAACAAAGAGGCTTAGTATTAGTGGTTTGTAAGATATTTTGTAGATACCTACTTATGAGATGCTTACACATGATTCATGAGTAGTGATAAAGACAAAAATGAAAGAAGGAACCTAATGAAGGAACACTAAACTCCAGACACTGAACATTTTATTTAGCAAAGAAGATTATGAGGAGAAAAGAGAAAGAAATACAACAGTGTGCATTTTACTTAAGACCATTCTTCTTCGAAACACGACAGCCCCAACAGGTTTTCCCTTTTAATGAGGCAATGAATATTATATTACTACAGCGTTTCACTCTAGTGCTTTTCCAGACCTGCATTTATGGACCTGTCAACACTCGAGCCTTTCTTCCTTTTTATCTCTTTGGCAGGAGTACAGTTGAGCGGCTGGCACATTTATTTCAGCCTGCATGTTTATTAACTATATTTCACCCAATTATGAATTGCAGAGATTGTGGAGGGGGGTCTGGGGTAGACGCAAATCATTCCATAATTGAACTAATTTCTTTGCCCAGATGAAAAAAAAGCTCTCCAAAACTTTACATGATATTAAAATGGCAGTTTATTATAAGGAACAAATAAGCTAGTGTAAAATAACAAGTCACCTTTAATGCTTTTAATGGCATTAAGAGGGATATAAACAGGAGGGTCCTGGTACCTTTGACATTGAAGGATAAGCGTTGAGCTATACCCTTCAGTGTATCACAAGAAACTGAGTTTGACAAGAACATTTTTGTTATTTAAATAAAAGTGTTTTACAGCAGAATAAAAACAGGTGCTTATAAGAAATAAAATGTAGTTTTGTGCTTTTGTATTTCTCCCTCCCCCCAAGCCAACCTAGCACATTACAGTCAAAAAGGAACATCAGACCTTTTAATTATGATACCGAACTGTCACGTCTAAATACCTAATTGATCCATTTACATATGTGCATAATATTATCAAGCGAAATGATCATACTCCCTACTGACTACAACAATTATAACAAAAGTTACTTTATCTTTGGGCATAAATAGCATGTGCTCTGCATTTCAAATGATGAGTGTCACAAATAGAGAAGCCAAAACACTGTGCTGTTTAAATCAATTAGGGAAATGTGAAAAGTGAACCATTCACGTTTGGCTGTGCATTTGCACAACAGCACCATAAAGCCTTACGATAATAGTGACAGTGACATCTCAAAAAACACTGGTGAAGGTGTCATCCCAATCACTCTGTCCCACTTCTCTGTGACATCTTGTCAAACTTGGTGAGTGTCAAATGGGTGTCAAACTTGGAAATCCATGTCAATTATAGCTAATAAAACCCAACTACATTTTATACCAGGAGTGTTCTAACACAAGCTGCAAATCAGTGAAGTGTTACTGGTTCACACTGATGGAAAACATTGCCTAACAGCTCGATCACACAATTATGAAGAGTTGTTATAAAAAATAAAGTGTGACGTATCCACCATCTCCGACAAGAAAATAAATACTACAAATAGATCTGACCTTCCAAAAAAAAAAGGCAGTCACACAAGGTGGCCAATCCATTGTCAGCATTCAGTTCAAATCAGTTTTAATTGTATAGCACTTTAATCATTAGGCATGGTCACAAAAGCAGCTTTACAGAAATTTGGAGATCCCTAATGAGCAAGCCAGTGGCACGGAAAAACTCCCTGAGATGACATGAAGAAGAAACCTTGAAAGGAACCCATCCACTTCTGGGTGAGACCAGATAGTGGGCTCATAAATCATTACTCTTTTACAACTGTATACTATAAAATCAAACAGCAAGTATGCTGTCTTTACAATGTATGGCCTGATTTTGCTGTCACCGACAAAAACTGCACATCATAAAAGAATTGTTTGGTTGTGAGTTGACAACACAAGCTCATTCACAGCCAATTTAGTGAAATTGTGACAAAAAGTAGTCGATGACAAAATTCTGGAATTCTGATTTTTTAAAAATTAAAATCTGACCACTGCTATGAAGCTCATCTAAAAGCCACCAATAGGAGGATACTATAGGATGACAGTAAACATAGCAGATAATTTTCTTTAATCTCAGATCTATCGTTAGAGGGTCTTTGTTGTATAATCTGACATGGAGAGCACATGATCACACAGTCTGTTATAGAATTCAGACAAGATTTTATTGGGATCATCTCATACAATGTGACAAGTAATAATCTTAAAAGGCTGCTGTAATCACACAGTGTAAAACTGGTTTAAGCATTTTGAAAGGATGTTCGGTATGATCATATTGTGGATAGGCCTGCTGGAAAGTCTTTATGATTAAAGCAACAGTTCTTAGTATGAGCAGGGCATCTAGATATTCAAAGGCCACAAATTCCTGAAAGGGGATCAGCCTTCTAGTGGGACACAAACAGCCTTCCAGGCTAGACGCAGCTCCAGCACACCCCAGCACTGCATTATTATATGATGAGTGGGTATCCGTCACTGATTACTGCTTCTCGCAGTGAAACAAAAAAAGGTAGCACATATTTTCATTGTGAACACTTGACACTTGAGTGATTTGTTCAGCTGTAATTATCAGCCTAAAATTATGATGTACAAAACATCTAAATACACAGTCCGGTCTCAGTTCTAGGCGCAGGGCTTAAGTGAATGACAAAACAAATTGACATAACAGGCTATTCATCTATAACAATCTTGATTGAAGTGGCTCCAATCTGACTGTCAAATGTCATTACTTCAGGCACTGTACATGGCAAAATGCTTGCGCTCCCCTTTAAAAACAATTGGAATTACAAAGCAAAAAGTGATTACACAGAGCATCAAAACATTTGGTTTAATACGGTGACTTTATGCTCATCCACAGCTGTACCTATACTGTATGGACCCTGTTCTTTAACTATTGATCGTGATCACAAGGCTAGTTCAAACTTAGCATCATCATGGTGAGTATTATATTTCTACCAACCTCAACCCCAACAATCGCTCTCTCTCTTCCACTCTCACAATTGCCCACACACACACACACACACACACACACACACAGACACAAATACCCCTCATCAAACAGTCCATTTGAACATTCATGGAAAACCCTGGGGACTGTGTAATCTAGGCTTTATTTAAGCTAAGTTCAAAGTTGCCTCAATTCCGTTATGAATTTCACAAATGGATACAGTAATTACACGAGGTCAGCGCTAATGAGCAGTCCCCAATTCGTACATCTCTAATTTATTTCAATTTCCAGGGAGCAATGATTACATTTTTCGTGGCCACTCTAATTAATTTCGTTACTGATGAAATCCAAAGAAACCGAGAACTTGCACGCCTCCAGAATGCAAAATCAGGCATATTGCGCAGTCAAGAGGAACTGCTTTATTAACTAAGTTGATGTTTGAGAACAGCAACATGCTGCTTTAGAGTGGGCGGCAGACCACAATGCCTCTCTGCTGAGCCCAGTGATTAAAACATGCTAAATTCTATGCTTTCGCAAAAAAAAAAAAAAAAATTACCTAATTAAACTTTGCCTAAAAACTAGGACAATTTGTAGCATTGCACAGTAGTGCTACTCTTGTAATGATCCTGAAATTATATAAACTGCATTATAATGTCCAGCTGTATTTAATATAGAATACATCTGTAATGAGTTTTGTAAGAACGTGTACATTTCACCGTCTCTCTCAGGGCAAACAGAGAAGGCCCTGTCAGAGGATGAGGCTTATGATGGTTGATTAGCAATGCCCTGCCTACTAGAAAACAGCTACACAAAAAAAGAGAGCTACCAAAGTCATGTAGGGCGTCCGCAGCAAAACTTAAATAATCAAATCAATGCAGAACATCTTCCAACCATCAACTAACATGGCACAGGACCAGCACGTTCAGCCATCTGTCTCTGCAGGCCTAACATCCTGAAACTGTTAGATAGTGCTATGTAATTCAGAAAGTGAATTTTTTTTAGCCCCCCTTTTTTTTAACACATTGGCTATTACACTTACTAAATAAGCATAACAGCATTTATGACTATCATCAGATCGTGTACAGATTCCATCTTCCTGTTGTTTTTCTCGTAAGAAACCTACTATTGTAGTCTTTTTTACAGCGGTTGATTGGTCAGAAGGTGTTTATTAGTTTTCTACAACAGCAGGTCTGACAATAGTGCCAGCTGCACAGTTTATATTAATGCGCTTGTACTAATATGTTATCATTTCTATGGTAACAGAAAATCTACAGATACTTGTATGGTGGAAGATTGTATAAACAGATTTATACAATGTCTTATTTAACAAAGAAAAATCCTAATCACTGATATGGTGAAGCTTTATGAAAGGAGACATATTTATGAAAGGAGTCTTGGTTGTAAGCACTTTCCATCACAGGGAAAATCTCTCAGGACAGAGGAGTGCTTTACAGTTTCTCAATAACATGCTAAGCTGTATTTTTTGTCTTATTAACTTCAGGAGAGAGAACAAAAGAGAAACTGGTGAGGGAATGACTGTGTATAGCTGCTATAACGTAAGTGATAACTTGTTTCCCGAATGTTCCACGACATTAAATGTAATGATAAACTGATAAAAAAGTATTGATGTATCATTCTTTAATTAATAGTTTTTTTTAGTTGTGGGTAAATTGCTGAGGTGTAAGAGGAATAAAACACTTCAGGACATGTGCTGAAGGGTAATCAACTTCAGGGTGGTAATTGCATCACAGCACCTCATAGTTGATTATTTCCATATAACATCACATCCTGAAGTGTTGTTTTCCTGAAGTTTTAGGGGCAGGGTTAGTGTGTGAGCCAAATACATTAAAGTATTAATTTTATACTCAGCTAAAGTACTAAGGTATAATAAGAAGGTCCGTTTACTTTCCTTCTGTGAAATGAGTATGGCTGAGTAAACTGCATCCAAGAGGCTTCTTAAACAAAAAGGAGGCTTTTATCCTGTGCTGGTAAACACTGTCACTACAAGATAGCAGAAAAACACTATTTACAGATTTATTATTGTCATAGCTTAGGGTAACTGTCTTTATCCATGATAGGTGAGGAGAAAGCACCTTCAATAAGCCCTGGGCCTGTCATTGCACTGACAACCCTGTAGAAAAGACACTGGCTGTTTTAGTTTTCTCTGAGTGCACAACTCAGTCCAGGCTGAATGAACATGGGAACGGCCTACTATTTTCCCAGCATGCCATCTTTACAAAGTTTTAACCCCCATGAGACTATGGAGTTTCACACTTCAAGAATTTTTCATCAAAAATGGAGAGGGAGGTCTGATCTCCTAATCAGCAGGGATGTCGTCATGTCTGGATTGACTGATTTCAAAACACCCATGCGATGCCTCTCAAACTCATAGCGAATGAAGGGGAAGTAATTCAGTCCCTGATGCACTGATGTCTCTACACCCAGGAAGTGGCGGAAAATGCAGCAAACTGCTCATGTCCAGCAAACAGTAAGATGCTATATATTTATCATCTGAATCAGATGATCGAAACCACTTTACTGTTAACACAGTTATATTTCTACTAGAGCTGCAACCAAGAGCATTATTTGGATTGAGCTGATAATGTGTTCTGAACATATTTTAATACAGATTCAAATAGAAGGCACACTATTCAGTTTCTCTTCAGCTTGCCAGAAATCTGGTTGAGACTAAAGGGACTTGAGAAAAAAGTCTCTTGAGTGGGAGGTTTTTACTTTCATGCAGGAGCGAAGTAGCAGTCACATGCAGTATGAAGCTCACAAAAGAAAGATAACATTCATTAATGTGAACGTGAGTTGATGTACAATGCATTTGGGGGCAGTCGTGGCCTTATGGTCAGAGAATCAGACCTGTAACCTGAAGGTTGTGGGTTTGAGTCTCAGGTCTGGCAGGGATTGTAGGTGGGGGGAGTGAATGACCAGCGCTCTCTTCTACCCTCAATACCACGACTGCGGTGAGACCCTTGAGCAAGACACCGAACTCCCAACTGCTCCCTGGGTGCCGCAGCAAAAAAGGCTGCCCACTGCTCCGAGTGTGTGTTCACAGTGTGTGTGTGCACATGGATGGGTTAAATGCAGAGCACAAGTTCCGGGTATGGGTCACCATACTTGGCCACAAGTCACTTCACTTTACTGTATATGCTGGGTTTGACTCAAGGTCCCAACCTTCTTCCCAAGCTCCAACCATTAAAAGAAAACACCCCCTCAACCTGAACTTCCTACTCATCAATTTGGGGTAGTCTTCTGAACTACGAGCTTTAAAAGTTTTGTGTACATCTCTAGATAAATACAGATACAGATACAGATAGCACTAAACAGATACAAATAGTGTCAATGGGTACAACGTCTACATTCTCAAAATCCTGCAGAGATCAACCTGTAGAGTGATATTGCATTAAAATATACACTGCAATACTAACTAGCAAATTTGTAACAATTCACCTGACTCAATTCATATGACAGGAAAGAAAGATTAAGATTAGAGCTGCGGTTGACAGGGCTGACGGTGTAAATGGTTATAAAAAATGGTCAGCCTATTTCTTCATCTAGAATGAAAACATAAGGAGTAATAACTAAATATTTAATATTAGAACCATCGCATAGATAAAATTAAATTGTTTGTTTGTGTATATATTTTTAAAGGAATAGGAAAAAATTAAACTTGCCCAATTTTTTTTTAACACTATCTCCTTACCCCAGATATTGTGGATCAGCCAAGACAAGTTAAACATTTGATTCTTTAGTTTTGCACGAGTTACAATAATGTTGTTTTTAACAAATCAGTGTCACCCAGATATTTTGAGTGTAAATCTTGGCCAGACTAGTCCCTTAAATAGCAATAATAAAAATAATAATAATAATAATAATAATAATAATAATAATTCAGATATTTGGTTATTCATTTGCCTATTTTCTTCTTTCTTTCTTTGTTCATTTATGTATTTATATCAATTATTCTATTCTATCTATCTATTATCTATTATTCAAAAGCTCTACTGGTAAATTAGCGCATAAGCCTGAAGGCCTTGTTGTCAGAGGTAGCTGATCTACATATAAATAAACATGATATAAATAGTTAACGGTAATGTTTGCACTGACAACATTTTTATGTCTCTAATGTTTTTTCCACATGTAGCATTCTAAAATCCTGATAATTGCATGCATGTCAGTATGAAATTATAATAATCTTTATCTGTGGTATGTATCCAACAGTTACACGGCCATTATACTCTTTTTGTGTTAACTGCCTGCTACAAACACAACATGCAATAACACTAATTGTACGATACAATGCAAAATGCTAGCTTTTATCATCATGCTCCCCGTAAACATGAAATATTTTTTTCTTTTCTTGTTTGACTTAATCTAACAATCTTCCCATTATTATTCGAACTCCTACAAGCAACCAAATGAGGTTCAGATAAGGAGCTGGAGCCACAATTCTCTAATAGTTATCCCTTAATAGCTGCAATGCAGCCATATTCATCCAGGACCAGAGTCACATGAAGCACAGCAGCTGAATGGCACAGGCAATTACAGAGCACATGTGCCTCTCTGTGTTTAAAGCAGCCTCAATAATGTGTGCAGCATGACCACGTGCACCCTGCACACCACAGCCCAGGTGGTTGCCGTGGCAACTCCAGTCTTTTTTGACTTACCCCAACATTTCAGTAGCCATCATTACGTATCATTAAAAACATACATATTAATGTAAAAGGGGCGGAATCGGTCGGCTGAATGGAGCTGCACCTGAGTGCAGTGTTGTGCATTAAGATTTCTGACCCTTTATTCTGGTATAAGGCTTAAAAAAAGGAAGAAACTGCTGCATTATCCTGAAACCATTAGACAACAAAAGTTCTGTTTATAATCCCGTGTTATAAAATAAAGTAAATTATACTGAGAAAACAGCACTCAGGATTCAAATCTTTTGTGCATTAATTAAAATAGCATTTACTCTTGTGAGTCAAATATCAGAAAAGATGTATCATGGGAGCAATTTTATACTTTTGGCTGATTAACTAATATAAAGAAGTACAAATACACAATCATGTCTATTTAGAAATTTCTACTGAATAAAGCAAACCTGTTTCTAAAATCATGCATGCTTGGTGCTATGGAAACATCAGGCTGCATTTCAGCTTTTGAATAAATGATGCTGTTTGTAGTCCTCATCAGAAGCCACCCAACATCACTGACAGGAAAATAGCATTCTGCCATGGTCAGCAAGAATTGGTACAGGAATATTTTAAAAATTCAGCACTGGTACTACCATCGGAGTGGGAATTCATTTTATCTTAAATAAAATCATTGCATTATCTGTGCAGTTAATTTGAGAAGTGTGACATGCTCATGCATTTTGGGTGGATGCCAGACAGTAGTAGGAGCAGCGATGGCACAAATTCGTTATTTAACCATTTAAGGCAAATTGACCATCAACCAATCTTGCCATATTAATAACATTGCATTAAAATACCTTTATGTCAGTTCCATCGAACAGGATTAAAATACCATGCTAGTAATAGAGGAAAATAACATTATAAAAGCAGATCTACACTACGTTTTCTTCTCCTGCAGTAAACGTCCAGTACTTCATCAACAGTCACGTCAGTATCTCTACACTCCGAGTGTAGCTAGCTGCTTAGTAGCTTTCAACCAGAAACAGGAAAATTGCATGATCCTGACTGGTTAATACCATTTCTCACCATAGCAACTGGTAGCTGATAAAATGTGAGTAAACAAACTAAGGAACGTGTTCAGTTGACATTTATAATGATGGCTTCATTGACCTTTTGTGAACATCATTATAGTGCAATTACTGTGCAAAACAATGTTATTTGACACAAATAAGTATTTGGAACTGTCTTACACTTCTGGGTTGCTACATATGGCTCACTTGGCAATGAAAATAACAAAGATCATGGATTTGTTACCGTGCCATGCTATACTTTGTGGTGGACAAGTGCTATAAAACAACAAGTTGAATAAAATCTTGAAGTCATTGAATAGATGCTGAGTGATGGAGCTGGAATTTTCAACAAGCTATATTCTGAAGATCCTATTACATTTCTTTGTGCTAAAATATAGTCTATTCACTAGAAAAGCTCAAAGACAGAACAATATATGTGTTTTCTTTTGTTTACAAGATATATAGTATGCCATTCCAAAGCAGTAATATGTAGTAACCCAAAGAGTTTTGTCTAATGTTTGAATTTCATAGTCCACTTTTTCGCTTCCACTTCCTTTGTTCTAAAAGATTCCTCCACCTCATTTCATTCTTTCCTCACTGCCATTTGCATTGTGGTGGAAAAAAGGAATTCCATGATGGCGAAAGCAAAGGTTAACATTCTCCACAGCATAAGACCAATTTTGACAGGAGCAAAAAGGTCTCTAATGGTAGATCATCTTCAAAGAAAATGTTTTTTTTGCGCTCAAAATAATTCATGGCTTTTCACTGCTGGCTTCATCGGCTTCCAGAGCAACAGCATGAACCACAGTGTTTTTCACAGCAGGCTTCCTCTGCCTCAAAAAAAAAATGTTTTCTTGGCTCCAAAATATTGATGGCACCCACTTGATCCATTATTGTCTAATATGCCTTGAAATAATGTTTACGAACTAATGAATTCCTTAAACCCACATTAAAGGCATTTTATAATTTGTATTTTGATTTGATAACTCCAACAACAATGTGACATTTTCAAGTGTTTCCTTGGGCACCAGTTATTGTTTGTGGCATTTAACGTGCCATTCGCATGGAAATGCCACACAACTACGTATGTATGTCCTTTTCAAGAATGAATATTCAGTAAGCACAAAGAAATGATTGTTTGTTTACTAAGAACAACAAAAGGCAATCTGAATTATTCGTAATCAGAGTAATAGGGGAAAACTGACTGTTTGAATTTGGCTGTCAAATTTCAGGTCCAGCTCTCCTGAGTGTCAGGGTAATATTGATAGACCTTGTGACCTCTGCCACGTCTTTGCCTGGGGTCATCCCTTCCTCCCAAAGGAACACAGGCATCTTCTAAGGAGGACGTGTCTCTATTTTTAGTTGCTTAAATTCGGTGCTTTAAAAATAGAGCCCCTTGAAAACAAGTGATTGGACCACTTTGTTGCTTTCAGCCAGTCTATTAATAGTCAGTGAATAGGGACTGCTGAGGTCTCTGGGGTTAAATACCCTCTAGTTAAAGTAGCAGACACACAGGGATGTGGTTCAGAAAAGTTGTGTCTGTTTGACATGTTGACAATTTAATCATTGGTTTACATGTGGTCTGTTGATCAAAAGGACTGACATGATTTAACTTTGTAGTCTTTTGCAAATTCTTTGTGTCCTTTTCTTTAAATAATGGCCACATAAGAATTATTATTATTATTATTATTATTATTATTATATTTGTTCTTGTTGTTATGTAAGTGTCTGTGAAACAAGTTAGTTCTTGTTATCACATTATAGCAGTCTTTTGCTCACTGGTCTTTGCTCTGTCTTGAAGACTTCCTGTGCCCTGTGTTATAGCTTTACCTCTGACTGGTACAAAGTGCTGACACTGGAGACTCCTTCCATAAATGCTAAATAAACCTCTCCTCTCAGAAGACTTTACCATACATGTGTTTTTAATCCATTTATGTGAAGTGTCAGCCATACAAGTCCCTGTGAATGAGCCGTTACTGCTGTAGAAATGATAATGTATTAGAATGAGTGCTTTTGCTTGTGATTTGAATTACAGCTGGCACTACTGTCAGAGCTGCTGTTACACAAAATTAATCAATACTTTCTGACCAATCAGAATCGAGAAAACAGGGGCTCTGGTATCTGGAGCACTTTCATTTTCCACCAATCAACCTAACATACTAAAATTTTAATCTGAGTTTAACATAATGGAGCAACAGATTTAAAGTTTACTGTAAATCTCAAACCAGGATGACATGATGGCTAAAATGCAGTCCTGATCATTTTAAGGTTTAAAGTTTGCATTTGGAATAATAAATGAACTTTGATTTAATCCGGATTAAGGCCTAATTTTTGTTGTTGGCAGTCAAAGGGTTTTACAGGTTAATTTAAATTATTTATATAGTATTACTTTACATAGACATGGTCCAAGTTTATAAACTAGGTTGGTCACAGCATTCTGACCATTATTAATACATAATATAATAATACATTTAAAATAATAAACTTTTTAATGTCTAATAGTGCATTTAATCTGTAATCAGCAAGATACTGTTAGAATATAGCATTGTTCAAGACATTTATGTAGCCTTAGCAATATGTCTAATCATGATCTGTCACAGGCATAGGGATATAAGGACTACTTAAAACTTGTTGTTTTTCAATCATTTCATCACAATGTATTAATGATGTACTGACAAATATATATTTTTTCCACTATCATAATTATGACAGCTTTTTTAAGATTTATGTTGTTCTGGTCAAAGTCTATCCAGATGTTGAAAGCATTTAGTGAAAAGCATTTAATATAGCAAAGTGGTACATTAGGATTATAGATGTTAAATTAGAACACAGCCTTTCATACTGATTCTTTTATGTGCATCCAAACAAAAAGATGTCAAACAGAATTAAAAAAAAAAGATACAAATGTATGTCGTGGATGGATGTGGCACTGACATGAACTGAATGAGTATAAAAAGTCTTGACAGTCTTTTTGTTTACATGAAAATAAATCGGTGCTTGAATAACATCCTGCCAAGTTACTTAACAAGTCAGACTTGCTCTGGTTTTCCTTCAGTGCAGGCTGCGATAAACAGCTTTGACAGTAGTCAATGATTAAATATGAATAAATCTAGTGAGCAGTCGTTCAGCTTAGATAGATCATTTGCTAAAACCTGACCTCGGAGCAGATTGACTGAGCCCTTTCAAAGCCACAGCGGTAGCGTGATGAGGAGCACTGCCTAGTGTCATGACTGCTTCGCCACACTGATGCTATTCACTGCATAGTTGCACCGTCTACCCATATGCACACACTCACACACAAGTACATACGCTCACACATACACACTTGTAGCAGCCCTTGCTTGCCTGCCGACGCCCACCCACTCCTCTCTACTCAAAAAGGCTTAAGGAGACCGGCTTCTGAATGAATCTGTTCAGCATCTTTCATTTCAAATGAGGAGCTACACTAAACATGCTGAGGGGCATCTGGGGATGGGCTAAAATTGCCCCTCTGGAGGGACGGGCGGATGCACTGGGGCAGATTGAGAAGGTCCAGACCAGCCAGCTTTAGCATTCTTCAAAAAAACAAGGACGCACACTGAAATCCGCAATCCGAGACGAGGCAGAACAAGGCCGCTAAATGGACCCAGATGCTGCCCGCAGACATGGAGAGCTGACCGGAGAGCAAGAAAGGCTCTTGGCTATTCTGCTCCCCTGTGTACTGCACGCTTGCCCCTCAAATTCCTACTCATTCTCATAATTGTTGATCACAGGGGCCGCTCAGGAACATTGTGGGAAATGAAGGCAGTCAGTCTTCTTTGAACAAAATGAGGACACAAGAAAATCTTTAAGTCTTTTCCTTTTCCTCTTCCAGAAACCATACCGCCATGTTTAACAGATCTGTAACATAGATAGATAAACTCATGGGTGAATTACAGTTTCCGTTTGTTGTCTTAGTGAAATGTGAAGGACCACAGTGGACAAATTATTTGTTAATGTTTGTCTGCAAAAGCAACTCTCCTATTAATGAATCCTGACGTTGACTGAGAGATGATTTTATCATGAAATAGAACTGGAACAAAAAACATTATGAAAACCAGTGAGGAAATGAAACTACTATTTCTATATATACATATCAGTTGTATGCTTATGTAGTTCTGTGAATTTTGTGGTTCTCTGTAGTAAAGCAAGTGTTGAAAATTAAACTATTAATTAAAATTAAAGGTTGGCATCAGGTTAAGCTCAATTTTGATTACATTTGCAGTTTTATGGCTTTGATTTTGTATTTAGATATTTAATTTCTATTTGTATTCAGTAGAATCTTCTCATTTAACCCACTGACTGCCACATTGCTTTATGCTGTAAGCTTTTGTTAGGGTTAGGTTTTTTTTTTCTTTGAGATAACAAATGCATTCACTCCTCAAGTTTCCAAAACAGAAAACAAGCATCACCAAGGAGGCATGTTGCTTGTCGCTGTGACGTTAGTTAGATGGTTCTGGGCCATCATCAGACATACCAGCATGCAGATATAGGGAGGAAGCAATAGATTATAAACTCTTAACTAACTATATTCTCTGATTATATTACTCTCTGATTTATCTTGGTTATTATGGAACATATTTGGGTGATTCCAAGATAGGGATGACATTTGTGTCACAAATAAAAATAAAACCTCTACAGCATTTAAAAAACAGCATTTTTTTTAACCCATACCAGCCCACTATACCTATATTTTACCATGAAATATAGTCATTAAAATACTTATTTTTGCATTAATATGTGAATCCATTTAACACTTGAGGCATAAAATATCCTTTTACATGAGTCATAAATGTATATTTCAGTGTCCCACAACATTCACACAATCCTGTTACGTGAATACATTCACCCCATGAAATATTTGAAATATACCACAAGTCACCAGTCACAACAGGAAGCTGCATAAGATCACGGGAAGAAAATTAGTAAGTTCTCTGATTCTTTTTTCTTTATTTTCAGTTGACTGAAGAGGTCATTTTTAATGTACAACCATGTTACCCAAATTATAGTGAAAGTATATTATTTTAAAATAATAATAATAATAATAATAATAATGATAATAATACTTTTAAGTAAATCATTAAAATGTACTTTATGTCCTCATGACATTAGCATGGATGCTAGTTAACTAAAGTGTGTGTATTTGCTAATTCTATGCTAAAAACTCAGTCCCGTTCCTCATTTAAGTGTATTTAAATGCGGCTATTGTCAGCAAAGAAACCTTGTAAAAAAAATAGATATTTTTCTGAGATGGAGTAACATTTTTAAATGGCTAAATGCATGTTTTCATAGATTTGATGTTGAAAAATAATTTTAAAAAATAAACTCTAAATTTAAAAACACCACAATCATGGATCACCCATACAGCTTATAAAATTATATGTCTACCACATTATGTGGTTTGATATATAATAATAATAAAAACTATTAAGAATCATAGTGACGCTTTGATGAAATCTGAGCCATATACGGTGAAGGCAAGAGTGAAAAGCCATATGCTTCTCTTAGTCAAAGAATATGTGAGTTGCCAAGCAAGCAATGATTCAAAGCTCTATTTCTGCCTCCTAGCAGAAACAGTGTTCCTCAGCAGGAAGCCCTGCAGTAACCTGTGTCACTCCTCATTTTGACGGCCAGGGTGATGCTGACCAGACACCCCATCTTGAAACACACACCAGCTCTTTGTTTGCTTATGTATTTCTTTAATTCCACACCCCCAAAACCAGCCGTATGAAAATTGACGTTTTCCATCGTAGTTCAGTAGGCGTTGCCTGTGTTGACTCATTTCAGGGGAGTTCGTCACTCACAGGACACATGGCTAAATTGAAGATGAAGGGTTTCTAAAGACAGAAAGAAACACCTCATCAATCCACAATTCACTTTCTAAACTACGCATGCTCTTCTTTCTGAATTAACTTGATTAATGTGACATTTCAGTTTTCCCATGTTGGCACTGGGAGTGAGAAAATGCAGCATGAAGAGATTGTTTATTTTATTTGAAAAGTTTCAAGTACAATGATGAGACAATGTGCATAACAATAAGCCAAAAAAACAGTACCACTTCAAAGAATCTATCATGATACACTTGATCACAGTCTCACCCACTGTTAAGCACCTGCATGTGTGTGTGTGTGTGTGCATGCGTGCTTGTATGCGTGCGTGCACATGCTCATGTGTTTCTGTCTGGGTGTCTGTGTGTGTGAGGGGCCGTGTGCCTGAGCAGTTTTCTGGATTTGAATCTGGCCTCAGGGAGAGATTTGGAACATTGTTGTTGTCTTGTTAGCAGACAGCCACTCACAGATGATTAATTGTTTCCTCGTTGAGCTTGTAACATTCTCTGTGTCTCCGCCAGGCCTCCCAGGATCTCAAAGCCCAATGCCACATTGTTCCAGAGGATCTCCCTGATCTCCAGTTGAGATCCACATTTTGTTTACTTGTCTCAAACATGCACACTGTCTGAATGCAGGAGACTGTTTTTAGTTTAATTATCATGTTTTGTTCACTACTTAGCATTGGATGAACAATTGAGCTAATAAGACCATCTCTTTTGATTGTATAGCAGCATTGAAAGGGAACTCTGATGTGTGGATATATATGGAGTTCCACTATATGATATTGGCATATATTGTATAAATTTGACTTTTATTCCCACAGTTACATATGTGACATTGAATATCTTCTGGGAACAATTCTGTGTCAGAAAACAAATTAATCAGTACAAAGTCCTGACACTCGAGACTCCTTTCATAAGTGTTACATACACATCTCCTTACAGAAAGCTTCACCACAACAACTGTACATTTTATATACTGTTATAGATTTTTTTTTTTTTTTTTTACCTTTTATGGTTTTCTTATGGGCAAATTTTATTTTAAAATAGCAATTATATCTCATGTTCATTTCAATTATTATCAGTTTAAAAATATGCACGAAACTATAAGCTTATCCTGATGACAGATGTTTCTTAAAATCTGATCTCATGATCTCATATGTACAAATTCAATGGTATAAACACTGACCTCATTTTTAATATTTAACATTTAACATTCATATCTTTAGATAAGACTTTTGTTGTGTAAATTACAATTTCTACAATTTCTGAAAACTTTGTATGTAACCTCACCGTAATCACTGTAATATAAGCATAACTATTTTTGTTACAAAAATGAAAAAAATGGGTCATTTTAACAGGACACACAGGCAAACCATATTTTATGGACCTTTTAGCCTTTTAGCCCATAATTCTGCTAATTAAGTACTGTCGGTAAAAATATGTGGGTGCCATGAACATATCTGTAAAAAAAAAAAAAAGAGCTGCAGATAACACTAATATGAATTGTTCAGTAAAACAGAAAAGGAGTGTGTCACACCTGAAAGGTCAAGGCACAGTCTACCTTACAGTTCTTGTGTTAATGGGAGCGCATGAACGAGCGAGTTGATTAATTAATTACAATTATCAGCGCACTGGTAATTCACTGGCGAGGATAACATCAATAGTGCTTAATTGCCCCACCAAGCCTTGATCTGCTTAAATTGTTCTGTTAATTTTTCCTTTCCTGACTGTCCAGAGCTATTACATGCAGTGAAAAGGCTCAATATGGATGCTTAAAATATTATTAGGGGAGAGGGGAGAATGGAGTAAAAAAAAACCTGCAAACTCTAATTACTGGGTATCACAGTTCTTGCTACTTGAGGATGGTGGATGAAGACACAGTTGGAGCTTGTTGCATGTCCCATTAAATAAAAAAAAAACTATTCAAAATCTGTCCAAGGACCATTCTTAGTATAATGATTGCATATAATAGAATAAGTTCAAGAGAACTGAACCTGTGGGTTTATAGCTTCTAATTATACAGAAACAGCTAGGTGATATTCCACAATTTAACAGCATTCGCTGTAGTTATAATTTAAACATTCTGTATTGTAATAGCAACCATCAGCCATCACAGCACATGCTGATATAATGTCACTGTTTCATTTCTGTGGCTAATTAGCAGGCCTGGGTATTTTGCAGTAACGTTTACTGCTATAAAACACTGTTAAATAGGTGGGCATAAAGTACAGGACAAAGGTTTGGTCTGATCTTTGTTGTAAGATTGATCAGGTAGTAATCGCTTAATCATAACAATAATATCATAATAGACAGCCTGTGGATTGTTTGCTGTTGAAGGACTACAAACCCCTAAATTCAGTAATACTCTAAAGAGTATGTTCCAAAAGCAATGTCCAGTTAATAGGATATGTAAAAAAAAAAAAAAAAAACCTACACATTATGTTTTTCTGTATCAGCCTATATTTCCCTCTAAATAGCTTTAGTCAGCGCCATCAGGATAAGCTCTCCCTGGTAAGCTCTCCCAGGTCGAGAAGTTCCACTGATATGTGAAATAGGCCTATTTCTTCAAAATGTGTTGGTCAAAATCAGCACAGGTTTTGCTCCATTCTATAGATGTAACCAAATGTAAATACATTATTCAGAATGAAAAATGTGTTGTACAGACACACTATTCTTTTTATTACCAAAACTTGTTAAAAAGGTTTATTAGGCTACTATATTATTGTTTATATATGGGAACTAGAACCACCTAAATTCATTACAGAAAGGTACAAACAAAATTACTAACTGTGCAAGAAGGAATAAAAAAACAGTCCAGTGCACATTTGAGGTTGAGGAAAATTTATGAATGCATTATAACATTTTATTGATGTATTCATAGGACATAATACATATAGCGTTCATAGAAAGTGCTCCTAATATATTTCCCCAATGCCACAGCAGAGAACTTTGCTAATGCACAGGCCAGAAAAATAATAATAATAAATTAATAAAAAATAATGTCAAATCAAAGACCTGGTTTTGTGACTCCAACTGCTAATGCCATTACAAAGCTAGGTTTTTATCCATTCATAACATGTTATAATGCATTCATAAGGCATGATGCACATTGTTATGATTATTTATGGAAAGGCATTACAGTCAATAGCAATGTTTATAATACATTTCTAAATTGTTAACAGAATGCACTATAAGCAGTGTTTATAATGCATTATATCACCAGTACTAAAGAAATTAAGCCTGGTTGCCTGGAGCATTAAATGCACTCATAGACCCACTGACAAGTTCATTCAGAAGTGGTGTATGTATGTAATGGCTTATGAATGTTATAACATGATATGGATGTGTTCATAGTTCATTATGAATATGACTTATATCACTTTTATAGACAGTGTTAGCAATAAATAGAAGTAGATAGACAGTAAAATAGAAGTAGAAATTCAACAGTCATTTAATGGTATAAAGCGTTACGCACACATGACATGAATGTCATTATGAATATGACCTTTGTGCTTACCAGTATTACCAGTGTGTTATACTAAATGTTACCAGTATGTCTAAAAAAGAAATGCAGCAAAATAGCAGCAAATATCCAACAGTCATTTAGTGGTAATGATCCAAAATGCTGTAACAGAGCACTTTGCTCCGATGGATGTTACAGGGGATGTGCTAAAAGACAGAGTGAGGGATTCTGCCTGACTCATACACTCCGTACTGAGCAACAGAGAACAGGCTGAGAGACAAGGTTAACACATGGCACAGCCTTTCAGGGTCTCCTGATGGGGGAACCCTCATCTGTGTCTTCACAAGTTATTTTCATCCCTCAATAAACAGGCTGGCCATTGTCACATGGAGGGCTCTCATTATTATTTTTAAAGTAATTACACCTTATTATCTGTGTTTACTTTGGCGAGGGCGAGTGCAGGTGTGGACAGGGAGCTGTGGGTGGTGGTGATGGACCGCACTGGTGAGCAGTTTGCCCCCATGAGCCTCTCTCTCTCTCTCTCTGTCTCCCCCTTTTTTTTATTTTTTTTTTACTCGCAGTTTGGGCATTGTAGCTGTGCTCTGCCACTAATTTGAGCCCCACAAAAGAAAATGTGCAATTAGGCCTATTATTGCAGCAGCTGCAAGCTCCCAGCTCGACAGCCCCCTGTCTTTTCTTGGCTCATGGAAGGGAAGCTCACTGAGGTCGTGTGCAGCACAGAACCGCAGTCACTCTCACTCACTCTCACGGCAGAGAAAAATACCACAAAATAAACAACAAAATAAACAAATAATGGAGAATATGAAAAATACCTGTGGGACTGGAATGAATCATGTAGATGATCATGATCAACATTTCAATTTTTTGGATTATGTAAATAAAGAACATTTGCAAGCATTTCTTATTAATCAAGGTAATTAACAACACAATGTCTTTGTTTAAAAAAATATATGAATACTTGACAGTTTTGTCTACACAACGTGAAAATTTCACCATTGATTTATGTAGACAGGCTATTAGAAGAACAAAAGAAACACTATAGTGGAAACAGTTAGTAGAACAAAAGAAACTCTATAGACCCAAACCTAAGGTTACTGTCATGCCCCATGATACAGATTTATTTTTTTTTTTTGTGGATGCCACAAAAGACAACCTTCAGTCAAACACAAAGCCAATCTTACGCCTCTGGCACAAACAAAATGGTCTTGGATTCTTCGCTATTCCTCTCACTTAGTGATTTTCACACCTCGCCAACTTTCCAACAATTAAAATAATCATCCAGCACACAGCACTCATTTTCAAGGGTATCGGTGGATTTGCATGTTATGAGTAAGTCTGGCTGTGCGTGTGCATATGCTCCTGCTCCTCTGTATTCCCCTGTTAAAATTACAAAAAGTGCAGGTATTATTGATTTAATACCAGTTCATTTAATTCAAAGGCTCAGTGTCTCAACTATCAAATTAGGCACGTTTGTAGAAGTAGTGCTCATGTTTAAACCATATTATATTTGAATGGTAATATAAATCACCCAATAAACCATCGCTATATTGAAAATGAAGAATGGAACCTGTTGGAAAAATAAAGAGTCTGTCCAACAAAAAAAGATTGAGACGAAACCCAAAAAACCCTCATACGCATGTTTCAGAAGTACTTTTAATGGACAAAGGTTCAAATAAGAAAAAAAAGGTAAAACAGAAAGAGGGCACACAGAGGCAGAGCAGAACAGGAGAATTCTTTCCTGTGGTAAAAGATGTCTTACTGGCGTCAATTTCAGCTCATTATGGCGCTGAGACTGAGAGCCACAAATCCAAAGAAATCATTTTGCTAGGGGAGTGCGGCTAGGCAAATTGGCCTCGGCTTGTGTGTGTGTGTGGGAGCCCCTGCTGAGCAAAGCGGAAGAGCAGAGCCCGATGGCGAAGGTGGGCAGGCCCAGGCAGGACACGCTGTGGCCACCCCCCTGCCTCTGACACACACTGCACTGGATAATCTGCCTGCCAAACGCCACAGGCTCAGCGGGAAGTGCTGTGAACAGCAGTGGAGCTGCTCCTCAGCTCGCTTTCTCTGCCTCTGTGGGTTTATCTCACTGAATAACACGTACAGGATTTGTACACAATCTCAGCCTGTTAAGTATCTATAAGCTTAACACTGGATAGGTGTGGTGACTAAACTAACAGATTTTTCATATTTGGCGATATTTGTAGATATGAGCATTGGTAAAGTATAACGAGTGGTCGTTACACTTTTACTGAAGATTAAGCAACCCTGTGATACTGTCGAGATGCAAATATCAACAGTATGTTACTAAGAGCGTGTGAATTTGGAGAGGATGTAGAGGCAATGTTAGCAAATTACATCACTGTTTTCTTTTCCTAGATGTGTGCCAAGTTGCAGTAAGAAAGCAGCGAGGTGAAAGTCTGGTGTGACCTTTACTTAATAATTAGTGGTCCTTCCAGTTTTTTAATTGACGAGAGAGAACCTCCTTTTTGTTTTCTATTAGCGCACAAAACGGATGCTAAAAGAATGCGAAAATAACCACTACCACAAGTAAAGGCGAGACTTTCATGTCCTGTGTTCTTTCCTCTTCAGTTAACTGGCTTTTCTGCCAAGTGAATTTTACTTGTGTTTGGTCAGACTGCTTTCAGGTGTCTCCCATATTGTAAAAATAGTAGATGCTACAGCTAAAGCTTAGATGTTGGCACCTATGCTTAAGCTCCACATCCCACTCAATTGCAGTCATTTAACCTGAGAAAACACTTTCCAGCTGCACTCCACTCTCTGTTGTATTGTTTCATCCTGACAAGCTTTTCAGCCTCTTCTGGAGTCTTAATCTCCACCATTAGTGTGTAATGAATCCTTTATTAGCAAGTATAAGACTTGCATCAAACATACAGATTTGAGTTTTAGCTACTGAGTTGTGTGTACTGTAGTCAAATCAATCGCAGACACAATAAAACATTTTACTGCTAATGTGTGTAAGAGACAGCTGGATACGGCTAGTACTGCATTTCGAATACTACTGAATTTGAAGCTGCTTTCCAAGAGCACAAGAATCTCACAACTGCTCCAAGTAGTCTTTAACTGTCTTTTTTCCCCGTCCATATGAAGGTTTTCCTGAAAATCGTTAAAAAAAGTTCAAAGGCATTTAAAAATAGATTTAATTCCAAGTGGCTATAATGAACCTGTAAGAATACATCAGAAATATATCACAAGAATTAAACTAAAACCAGATAGGAAGAGAAAAGCTTTAATATACCAACTATTACCACATACAAACAGTTTCTTGTGAGCACAAAATAAAAAAAAACTAACTCTATTCCATTTTCCTCACACCGTTAACACTCGCCACTCTTGACGTCTTACAGAGGAAAGAAGAAAAATCACATTCGTACAATGACAATGTTCAGCTGTGATTATCCAGTCATCAGCATGTTACATGATGGTCAATGTTACGACGTCTCCATCTTGTATCCATGCTTCTCAAGTTCAGCTCTGCCAAAAGAATTCATACGGAAAATGAAATTAAATTGCAGCATACAACGGAATAAATCTACAAAGAAACACATATAAACCCACAAAAGATACCTCTGCTTCTGATTCACATGCACATTAGACATAAACGAATTTAAGTCTGGTGGAAAAACTGTTCTAAACCTACTGCAAACCACTGCCAGATACAAGTTTCCTTTTTTCACCTTAAACAAAAGGGTGAAACTCTGTTTCCGTATCAACAAAGAAAATTTAACCAAACAACTACATGGTCAAGGGGGACAGTTTAACCATTTACTACTTACTTTAACACAAACTGTCAAAGCAGTAATAAAGTAAACGTGAATGCGGCTCTGCCCGCTCAGTTCAGCCGCCCCCATGCTCTCTATTAAAGATCCGCACAGTTGTTTTTATTTTTCACATAACCTAGACTGTTTAAGAACATAGGATGATTTTTGTATAGGCTAAGAAAGACCTCTGACTATTGCAATGACATATAGCTGACGTTTATCAGTTTACAGGTTGTAATACAGCCACATTCAGATTGGTCATGGTCAGCCAGTATATGCATCAGTGCCTGCTAGAAGACAACAGCGTACCTCAGCTGATTGGAGAAGTCATCTTCTACGTTATCGTCGTCCCAGTTATCTTCCCACACGTGAGCGTCCTCATCCTCGTCCAGGCCTGTCCAATCTGAGAACCAAAAAAAAATGTTTTACTGACAAACCACTACGAGATGGTAGCCAAAGCATAATGTGAGAATGTTTGGTCAACTCACCACCAGCGTATAAAGTCTGACTGAGTTGCGCCTGCATCAGACTATCACTGATCACCACTGTTCCCAACAACCAATCGCTAATCACCACTGTTCCCAACAGCCAGTCACTAATCACCGCTGGTCCCAATGACCAATCACCACCGTACCTAATGACCAATTCCTAATCATCACTGGTCCCAATGACCAATCACTAATCACCACCGTACCTAATGACCAATTCCTAATCATCACTGGTCCCAATGACCAATCACTGTTTGTCCATCCACACACATCTTTGTTCTTCATTTTGGTTTGGTCTTTTTGGTTATATTTACAAATAACATCAGCGAGTTATTCCATCTGTAACCATGTCCTTCCTGCCTGTTTTCCGACTACTAATTACCACTGCTTCATTTTGTCTGCATTCTTGATAGAAATGATAATATTTTGGAAATATGTAAGTTCATTTATGGTGCCACGACCAAAGACGACTTCTTTCTATATGAAATAAACTCATCTATTATTTTCTTTATTATATTTATATTTATTATAGTTCCTGATAAAACTGTATCCTGTTCACTGTCTTCAGAAAATCTTCATCCTTCACTTAAAGTTTGCAAATAATCATTACGATTGGGTGAATATGCCAATTAGCTTCTGACGTCATGTGTTGACTTCTGCCGACCGTTTGAGTCACGCATTAGTTACTTTCCCCTGAAAACAGCTGGCACCACTGCCTCAGAGGAGCAAATCCACCGCATTCACAACTGTTTTATTTTAACGATACTGCGGATAAATCTCACACAAGTCTTCGTGGACCACTGTTACTCAGCTAATACCAAACTAACGTCAATTATTGTAATTCTGTAACATACAGGGGAGAATTAAGGTTCAATACGATCACAGGAAGTGTGAAAGCTGCTTATTTTGAGCTGAAGGAATTACCTGATCTATCCAGGGTGTAGCTTGATAAATCATTATGAAAATGCGTTTAATTAAATTAGCTGGTAGCGAAATCACTGACAGCCAGCGGTGCTTATCATGTACTAGAGTGGCTACATCCCGAACAGCATACTACAGTAATAAAGTTCACTGCTGATGTGCTATAGAAACACACTATTTAACAGTATGTATAACACACACACACAGAGAGAGAGAGAGAGAGAGAGAGAGAGAGAGAGAGAGAGATTGGAACAGCTTGTAGGATATGTTGATACCTAGCTAAGTAACTAGCAAACATTAGCTACTAGTTACTAACTTTACATTTATGTGACCCTGTCGTAATTTCAGACTATTATGGTATGTATTTGGACGTCATACAGAACGTGTTATAACACATTACTCCTTATAAATAATTAACAATAAATTAGGCAACTTGCTAACAAAGCCAGCACACAGCTAACGTTAGCACAGCTAGCTGCTCGCTGAGTCACTGTGCCGTCACACCGTCTAATCTCTTTTCCTCGTCGCCCAAATAACACACATTTATGAAATTCACCCACCTTCAGCTGGAAATTCCTCAAATTCATCATCTTCCTCCAACAAGCCCAAATCTACAGTTTGTTTCTTCTCAGACATGACAGCTACTTAGCTTCTCACTGTGAGTCTCAACACGAGAGAACCATGCGAATACCGATGGCGCATGCGCATTTTTTTGTGCGCACGCGCATGTTACAAGAGCCGTTAGTTCCGCCTCCAAAACATGGCGCCGATATGTTTACAGCTTAGCGCAAAAGTTTGCGCCCCTATGGTTTTTGAGCAGGCAAAGTGTACCTCTGTTTTCTCAGTTTATCTCTTTGTTTAATTTTTAAGTTAAAAATAAAAAGTGGGTGAATCCACAATCTAAAACATACAGTAAAGTCACCAAGATGGCAATGTTTTTGCCATGAGCTCTGTACATTGAAGTTGTTACAGACCGTTCAGTGATTTAAATGGTGTTAAATGTATTTAATAGTGCCATTCAGCCAGCACTGTATCTGAAATTGTGCCCTACTTCCTATTCCCTATCATTTGCTCTGGTTTCTTCTATCCAAACCTGTTGTTGTCCTTTCTAGTTAGCATGCACCTTTACTGTCCTGAATATTTATTGTCCTGTATATTTATTAAATATTTTTGCTCTCATCTCACACTGTGTTCGTATTTTTATGTAGTCTTGTGTACCTGCTGTATTGTTACATGTTGGACCATGATCCTGAAGAAACAGTATTTCGTTCTGATGTGTACAAGTTACATAAACAGTTAAAATTACAAAACAAACCCACTTGACTAAACAGCAAAGTCAAAACCCATAATGCTCTCTGAGCTTTTTATTAATTTTATTTAGACAGAGCAAAGACTGTATACACTTACATTACTGTTTATTTGATACACAGTACACCCGTCATATATCTTTATTCATTAAACATTTTATCAGGTACAACTACTGTAAATAGTGCACTTTGTATATGTACAATAACTGAGTGCAGTCCATCTGCTGCTATGCATCCATTGGTGGAAAGAGACCACTGCTGGCCAGATTGTTTGGGTAGTAAGTCATTCTCAACAGAGGAGTTACACTGACACAGTAGTGTGTGTGGAAGTGGTAAGAGTGGTATTAGACACAGAAATTTGAAAATGTCCTGCCAACAACAGCCCTGCGGTCAGAACTGATATAGCCATGCAAGCCCAAGCCATGACACTACCTCCACCGTGCTTGACCAATGGGCTTGTATGTTTTGGTTCATGAGCAGGTCCTTTATTTCTCCACACTTTGTCCTTTCTTTTACTTTGGTAGAGGTTAATCTTGGTCTCATCGGTCCATAAAACTCTGTTTCAGAACTTCTGTGGCTCATCTCTATGTTTCTTTGTGATTTCCAAACTGGCCTTCCAATTCTTACTGCTGATGAGTGATTTGCATATTGTGGTATGGCCTCTATGTTTCTGCTCTTGAAAGACTTCTTCAAACAGTGGATTGTGATACCTTCACCCCTGTCCTGTGGAGGTTGTTGTTGATGTCAATGACTATTGTTTTGGGGTTTTTCTTCACAGCTCTCACAATTTTTCTGACACCAACTGCTGTTGTTTTCCTTGGCAGACCTGTTCCATGTCTGGCTGTTAGTACACCATTGGCTTCTTTCTTTTACAGGACATTCCCAATTGTTGTATTGGCTATGCCCAAAGCTTGTGCAATGACTCTGATCGATTTTCCCTCTTTTCTTAGCTTCAAAAGGGGTTGACTTTCTCCCATAGGCAGCCCTCAGATCTTCATGTTGGTTTATCCTTTTTAACAACAAATGCAGTCTTCACAGGCAAAATCCAGGGCTCAAACCATGTAAAAATGTAGACATTCAGAGCTATTAATTGTTTAAACAAGCAATTTAACAGGGCACACCTGGGTAACAAGAAATATCTGTCAGTTGCATGTTCCAATACTTTTGAACACTTGAAAAATGGTGTCATGTTCTTTGTTTAAAACACGCACACACACACACACACACACACACACATATATATAATGAAAGAATATGTTAGATTTATTTTAACCACTGCTAAGTAATCAATATTATATCTTGTTTGCAACCTATACAAAGTCCAAAAGAAGATTTCAGAATTTGTGTTATAAATACAGTACCACTTTTTTATCCTAGTAATTTCCATGTATTTCCTTGGCAAGTGTAGAGTACAGTTCTCAGTTTGCTTACACTTTTGTAAATATTTAGATTTAAGTTGAACTTACACATGACTAATCACATATAAGACTAATATGGGAGTGCATAGACCAAGCATTCAGCAGTACCATTAAGCAAGTAGAACATGTATATGTGGAGACAAAAGAGATCTTTTAAGTAACACTGGTGGTGAAATGTAAAATAAAACTATTTACATGAATAAAAAAAACACCTCAATTAGGGCACACATTTTTCAATAAAGTACAAATTACATTGTGATCCATGTGGCGTGTTCAAGCAATGAACTGACAGCGACTGGTGGGTAGGCCTCTGTGCTGCAGTGTAGATAAATGACAGCGCATACACCACAAAACCACATGCACCACAATGAAAATTGCCCCGTGGCTCCCATTTGCTGACAGACGGTGAAAACCTCAACTAAGATCTTACTCACTTATTCTATTTTCAAAACTATTTAGTAATCATCTTAAGTGCTTACACAAAAAGAGTATGCAGAAAAGGATGATGTTAGGATAATGGTTTAAACAGAACAATCTGGTTTGTTTAAGTAAAAGAAAACAGTTTATTTATGAGAGAACATGCAGATGCCTTTTTTGAGTGAGGCCAAATGATTGTTCACACTAATTGCATACAGTTGACAAGACTGGAAGGATCCTTACACACAGTCTTAAGCATGGGCTTGGGAATGTCGCTCAGTGTCCACTGAGCATACCTGAGACTGCAGTTACACCATGGCGCCTGGAGTCTCCTGGGGTAGGGAGGGGGGCAGACAGCAGGGCTGCCCAGACTGACTCCCGGCCTTTCTTCACATGTGAGAATGCCATTCATCGGCCCCTCCAGGACAGTATCGCACTGAGTACTCATAGAGGCTCCGACCCAGCCCGGCCAGTCTGGCAGTCTCGCTTCCACCGACCTTTATCAGGACAGAGATCACATTTTGGCCTGAGGGGTGCTAAGACGAGCAAGTGAGTGCAGTTTGGAGGGAAGGAGTGGGGGGTGGAGGGATATGAGACGGAGAATAGGTGGGTGAGCAGAGCCATCATCACTTCTAGCTCCCATCTGACTGATCCCTGCAGCAGATTAGTGACATGGCTCCCGTTCTGCCAGGGAAAGTGACAACACACCAGAACATGCCGTTGTCTACCTGTCTGAGGGCCCTCGATAAGATAATCACTCTGTCTCATTCAGCCTATATAGGAGAATGACAATCGAGACAACTCTGGAAAAGTTGACTTTTAAAGTATCTCCACATCATGGCTGTGGAGGTACTGGCTATTTATAATATTATTATGATATTATTACCACACGTTTATTAGAATGAGACATTGAGGACTAGTTTTGACTTACTTATAGACATTATGGTGACATGTAATTGTTAAATGTAACAGTAAATGGTTAAAAATATGATATGTTCATTAATAAGTTAAAAATTGTAATCATTGGCAAATCACTGTGGTATAAGAATAATAAAACATTTTGGAGCATGCTGTTATTGGAAAATAATTAATAAATAAAATAAATGTCGCTTGTTGCATAATACCACCCCATCATTGATTCTTTTTCTATAACAGCATGCCCCATCGTGTTTTATTCCTTACATATTATATTGTTGCTTATGTTGTCCCAAAAATATCCTTGTGTTTTAGACCAATTATTATAGACCAAGCTGTCAAATTAATATGATTCATTTCAACATATTAGCCCTCAGAAGTTGATGAGTCCCTTTTTGTATATAGTATATCTGTCAAGTTTGGGTATTAAATTTAATTCCATCTAGCCACTAAGCCTAAAATCACTATGTCTTGTGTGATGAATCTTTGTAATGAGGGTGCAGGTTTGTGCTTTTTGAAAAAGTATGTTGTTGATCAAATGAGGTAATAACACAGTCAAAGCCACATGAACATGTGGAAAAAATACACACAACAAAGCTTCCTAATTTTTTTCCTCTCCAGCCCACAACCAACTAATTCAACTGTCTGTCATGAGGAATTTTAGTTTCATATTTTTCATCTGTCTGTCTTGAAAAGCCCTGTCATCTGGGGCTTGAGGTACAGTTTGCCAACACTCTAATGGCCCTTTATGGCCGTACAATCTGATGTCTGTCCTGGCCGGCCCCTGTAATCCTGTTCACCTCTGTGGCTTACTTATGCTCGAGCTTAAGTTGCATTTTTTTGTTTTTATCAGGATTTTGCTGATAAATGCTATCAGCGAGGGAGAAATGAAATATGGGGGGTCTACCCCAAATCGCAAGAGAGAGCACAGTTATTTGGGAATGTTGTGGACTGATGTGAACAGCCCACAGTTGTTCACTTGTTCTTTACTCCGAGGTCTTCCTGTTATCATCATTAGCATCATTTTT
This sequence comes from Pangasius sanitwongsei, assembly GCA_037576675.1. Lineage (NCBI taxonomy): Eukaryota > Metazoa > Chordata > Actinopteri > Siluriformes > Pangasiidae > Pangasius > Pangasius sanitwongsei. The sequence goes on along the minus strand of CM075025.1, from coordinate 8,078,236 downwards.
TTTTTTTTGTGCACTGAAGGATTATGTCTGGTTTAGTCATATACAATAATGCAACATCTTTTTTAAATAAGCAGTATGAAAAATATCACATCATGAGAGTTTAAAGTATTGAAGTTGTTTGACAATATACTATAAGTACAACATTGTTTATAGTACATTAGTCATTGTCTCATAAATAACTCATGGCTATGTTCTGATTATAATTGTTCGTTTTACCTTTGATTTCTGCAAACCCTTCATAACAAAGTTACTCCAGACAGAATTAATGGCTTTTAAGGCATAGCATGCAAATCTCAGATCTGTACAAGACCTAGGGCTTATATATTACATATCAAATTACTATGATTAGTATGTTTGTGTTGTAGTGGAAATATTTATCTTTGACATAATCATATGTTACAAAAAATGTCATTAACAATCCTACTCGTCATACACAGGTCTGCATTTAAGCCATGTTGCATGATAACAGCTTTCATTTTAACCTGCATTATGCCGTCATGTGAAAGTTACAGCAGAATTAGACCATTAATTTTGTTATTGTTGCTGGAATGCATTGTGACAATATTTATAATTTACGAAATTTCCAAAAATATATGTGGTATAGAATGAGGAAATGCTTTTACATGACATAAAATCATCAATCACATGACGTCTTCAGTAAGTAAACATTTAATATTTTTTAGTACACCACCTTAATTCACCACAATGGTGCATTGTAAGAGACATAGCAAACCTTAGTGAGCCTCTTTATACTCGCTCTCTCTCTCTCAAGTTGGAATGACATTCTCAAGTGAACATCCCTCATCAAGGGGCTTACAGAGTAAGTGATAAAGTGTTCCACTCTAATACCTACCCGCTTCTCATCTGTCATCTATAAAGAGGATTGGAAATGCAACAACATTCTTCAGGATATAATGATATCTACGGCACACAGGGGATATTGTAGAAGATATAAAAGGAGAGGAAAATGTCTATTTTTTTTCTTCTTTTATCACTGCACTGCCTGGTGGTTATTATAACATCAGTTATATTTTCATTTAGATTCTAGTGCTTGAACTGGGAGATCAGCCATTTTTAATGAGTGACTATCACATCTGTTTAAGAGCCACTGTTTTAGGTGTCTATCATGCTGCACATTTTAATAATCACCATGTGGTTCGGAAACACTGGTGATTGGGTAGATTGATAAATGAAGCTATCCTCATTTATGCCTAGCTGCTTTGAGGGCCCCTTCTGCTCTGGACTTTATCCAGGAAAACCTCTAACAGCCACTTATTAAGTAGTTAGACCAACAAGACTAGAGTAGTGGTCACCTGGGTATGTGTCAGAGAGGCCCGATTGGTTGCTGGTGGATGTTGGGTTCAGTAGTTTATGTGCTGGGAATCCACGACTGGACACAATGACCTCTCTTCTCCCCTGAGCTCCCAAGTCCTATGTTTGTACAGCTTGGTGGCTTGTTTGGAAATGTAATTATTACTATTTTATAAAAACATTCTCCAATGCCACAGACATGTCTTCATGTCTTCATCTGTCTTGGTCCACATGAGACAGGCAGACATTTATTTGGCAATTGGACTAGCAATAATGTTCTTTGTATTCTTTAGTCTATTGTCAACTTGTCAATTTATTTGTATTTGGTCATTCTAATGAATTCATTTTTAAAAAAATTTAATCTCAAGTTCTTAACAAAAGGTTTTCAGTGGTTATCTCTAGGTGGCTAATGATTAAATTTTTCAAATGTATTATATTTTAAAATTATTTTTCTGCCTTAGTGAAGCTCATTTTTCTAACTAATTGAATTCATCATGTAGCAAGACATTGTGCCTCTGTTTACGACCTGATTATAAATCTTCATCAGAAAATCAGGTGCATCTAAGATGTCCTTGTTAACAAGGGATTCACAGGGTGGATTATAATTATGACATTTTTATTTGTTTGTTTTTTTTCACTGATCTTTTCTATTCTGGTTTCTCAAGTTATATATCAAAACCAACAAGTTTCAAGGACTCAGTGTTTGTTTCAGTGATTGCCCAGCTGTTTTTGCAGAAATATACTCACACATTAGCAACAGCATGCCATGTCCTTCATCACCACAAAGTGCTACAGCACAGCTCAAATTTATTATAGGTAAAGGAAAGAATTTTTTCAAAACTATTGAAATGAACAGAGAAAGTATTAAGCCTCTCTCGTGCATGGGCGTCAGGGCAAGAAACCAAGAATAATTTTCGAAGGTATAGCCCAAGGCTAAGGTTTGCAGCACTTAGCCAATGACAAGCTTTTAAAGAGACCAGAGCACCATGGGGTGACTGCAGATGAAACACTAGGTGGTGAAAGGGAAAGTGGTGATTTGTCATTAAGACTTTTCAAAGAGTAGTAAATGCTAAGGGTTCAATTTAGGGGGTTTTATTCTACCTCCATTCAAAGTCCACCTTGTTCCTGCTAAAGTAGCTGAAATGTAACAGTTTCAGCTCTTTGCTTTTATGTCATATAAAATGTCATATATATAAATATATATATATATATATATATATATATATATATATATATATATATATAAAATAAAAACCATAACACAATAAGTTGTCCTTATTTGCATTGACATTTGACATAAACGCAAAGAGCTGAAACTGTATGTGTGTGTGTGTGTGTGTAACATTAATATTAATTATTAATGTTAACTTCCTTGTTGTTTAATGTGTGATGCTGAGAAAAAAACAAACTTTTGTGTGACATGTCTCTTTCAAATTAAAACAATAACCATACAAAAATTTTGTATCCTTAAGGTTGTATTCCTCAGTTGTCCCTCTGGGGAAACTCTTAAAGGTTCTACATAGAACCTTACAAAAGAATGTTTCCCTATGAGGACTGGTTCCAAGTAGCAGCTAAGAACACTTAATTATCCAGTGAACCCATAAAGAACCCTTGAGGAACCCCTTTTAATATATGCCCTGCAACAACATGTTCTTAATAAAGGTGTGAGACACATAAATTATGTCATTCCTGAAGACAATGACTTTCCACTACCTCAAAACCCTTCACCATATTTGGTTTTCGCTGCCATATAGACCTCATCAGGAACAACGCCTACACATTTACAAATACATTCATTCGTCTTCAGTAACCACTTTATCTCGGTCAGAGTTGTGGTGGCTCCAGAGCCTAACATGGGAACACTGGGTGTGAGGCAGAAATACACATTGGATTGGACGCCAGTCCATCACACACACATTCACACACTCTTTCACACCTAGGGGTGACATAGGGGTGAGCTAATATGTTTTTTGGAAATTGGGAAAAGAACATGTGAAAATTCACATAGTCAGTAACCCAAGCTCAGGATGGAACCGGGGACCCTGGAGCTGTGAGACAGCAATGGTGCCCACTGCATCACCGTGCTGCCCTTTTACTATACATTTATTCATTATTTCATCTTCAGTCATGGTTTTGGCCTGGTCAAAGTGGTCGTGTATCCAGAGCCTGTCCAGGGAGCACTGTGTGTGATATGGGAATACACCCTGGATAGAAAAACAGTCACACAGTTCACCTATTATACCATAACCACATGAGCTGCGATCTTGCAAGCCTTTGCTATTATGACCTTAACAACTTAAACAAAAATTCTCTTTAACAAAATCATGCTTTTAACATGAGTGTGTCTGGAAGAAACATCTGTGTTCTTTAATGAAATCAAAGCAAATACACTGTTTCAAGGAATAGCTGGAAGAATTATCAATTACACCAGTAATCATAGAACCTGGTGAGTGCAAATGATTAATCATTAAAATTTTTTAATTCTAAGTTTCTAAATGCTTTTTGAATAAATATAGATAAATTAAGTCGCATTGAAAATAGTGTCACATAGGTTACTGTTTTTTCTAACCTTAACTCCAAAAAAAACCTTTGAAACCATACAAAAGCATATTGTTTTATCCTGAGAAAATGGGATCTTTTAATGGAAGCTATGACATATAAATGGTTTTCACAGGAAGATGAATTCATTAAAACATTAAATAGTCAGTGGCATTGAATATTATATACTGGTATTACACTTTAAGGCACTATAGCAAGTGAACTTTTGAAAACTGAAAACTTGAAAATGTTGAAATACTTGCATTGCAATTCTTCATAAAGACCTTAATTTCATACATTTCTTGTGGTGGTAATGATGTATATATAATATATTAATGTACATTAGTCAATGTCTCATAAATACCTCACAGCTATGTTCTGACTATAATTGTTCATTTAGATTTGATTAATGTCAACCATTCATAGCAAGGTTGCTCAGAATTAATGATTTTCAAAGCATGGCATACAACCCTCAAATTTGAATAAGTTCCAGTGCTTTGACTTACTTCAAAAATTATATTTCCAAGTATATCTTTTTACTTACAGTAGACTATTGTTTGTGTTGTAATATAAATATTTGTTTGGCACAAGCATTTGTTAACAAAATGTCATCAACAATCTAGATAGTTGTATTTGGGTCTTAGTTTAAAGTTATGTTAAGTTTTTTGTTTGTTTTAGTTTTTTATATTATAGATTATTTATATATTGTATGGTATGAGCTTTATCCTGGTCAGTGTTGTGGTGGATGTGGAAGAAAGATTGGCAGAAAGCTCCACAGGGTATCTAGTTGCGACCGATTATGTGTGATGTAGCCGAGGAACTGTTCAGAAGTTCAGGAGTTGAATAAAGTTTCTCTTTTTCTAGCAGCCCTGTTATTTCTGTGTTTTCCAGTGCTTCCAGGGGCATAGTTGTACGGGTCACATTAAAAAAAAAAAAAAAAACACTGATAAGAAAGACAGAATAGAAACGTAGAGTAGAGAAGAGAATAGAATTTAGATATTCCCCATTTTTAACAGTAGCAACACCATATCATAAAAGAGTCCTAGAGTCATAAAAGTCCTATATAACGGAATGTAGAAGGAAGAATTTTATTCTTAGTGTTACAGGTAAAAGTGAAGGTTATTTTTTTCAGTGTCCAGCCTTATACAGTAAATTGATGTGCAAAATAGCTGATATTCTTCATACCCCACTGTGTTAGGTGAGATATATAGCACAGTAATGGGAGCTGTGCGAGGATAATTACATGTGGTATCGTTTACTGATACATACAGCTGTGGCTCTGTGCCAGTATCTCCACCATTTCCTATCAAGTGCACTGATGGATATGCAAATCAGTGGAATCTTTTGTTCAATTAAGTGCCATTAAAACATGAATATTCAACAAAGTATTTGTTGCTCAATGATCACGTAACTGCAACAGCTAAATATTAGTTCTTTATTCTTTAAGTACTTGTTCATTTCAGAAATTGCAGCAATGCACTGATATTCATATTTATTTATAAATACATAAACACATAAATAAAAATTACAAGCACATTCATAGTGATAATACGACAAAGGCTACTGTTATATAGGCTACTTATGACAAGCTCCATTGTTTATAGAGCATGAATGTATGTGGGTTTTATTGTCTTATAATCTCTGCATTCTTTTCAGAATTAAAAGAAGGAAAAGGGTTTTTCTTCTTTTATTTTATTGGCATACTCAGATGCTATCATGTGCTTTTTTTTATATGTGCCTAACAGCCATCCCAGATTTTGTTTTAGTAGATAGTGAGTCATAGCCTTTTTTTTGGAGAGCTTGTTTATTTGTTTTCTTGGAGGCTTTGTTCAGTCATTGAAATTGGCTGAACCACAGCAATTAGGTTAATAGAACTAATATATATATTTATATTTATATATATATATATATATATTTATATATTTTTTTTTTTTTTTTTTTTTTTTTTAAAGTATAAACATTCTTTTGTTTGTTCTTCACCTCACTGGTGTTATTAATAGTCCCTCTTCTTGTTCTTTTTTAAAATGATTTTCTTCATCTTCATTCTCATCCTCATCTTCTTTAGCAAGCCTCCTTCATCAAAAGTTTGATGATATTTGGATAAGACCTCCATCGTGTGGTTGTGGAAGGATAGTCAAAAATATAGGTTTACTGGGACATTGGTTGAAAAAAAAAGAAATGTGTGGGGGCGTCGATGGAGTGAACAAATGTTACATGGAGGGAGGACGTACCCCAGATGACAAAATGACAAATAGGCCTGCAGGACAGCAAGGTTCAGCCAGCTGCTTGGCCTCTCAGATTTGTGATTGATGGTGTTGATGTTCCAAATCGGCCTCAGATACGCCAAGTACAGGAATCATAATAGCAGGCCTTTAGATTAAGGCTGGAGATAGCGGGGTAAAGAGGGAGACAGACGGCGGGTTCCCAGAATGCAGTAGTGTATGGGACGAAGTGCCAGCTGTGAGAAACAGACTACTTTGCAATATACATAACATCTTTCCGGTGTCTGAGTAATCCCATTATCAGTTGTATGTGTTGAAGTATGCCAGGGCCAAGATGGTAACTTTATTGTCAATGAAAGGTCAGGACTGTACACTTGGCCTGGCTGGATATCCCATCTGCACAGAACAATATTCCTTCATAGTATGCTAAAAGATGATGATTGGATTCATATACTGTCTTCAGTCATGTAAACTGTTTCTGTCATCACTCTGAAGATCCTCTGCTGCAGAGATCTAAAATATATTAGTGACAAGACTAATATATTCACAATGATATTTAAATGCAGACAACATAGAAAATCGCTAAATAGAGGAATAGGAAAATAATAATAATAATAATAATAATAATAATAATAATAATAAACTTTATTTTATATAGCGCCTTTAAAAAGGCCTCTCACAGCGTTTTACATAAGAGAATATAAACATATATCAAAAAACAGTTCATGTTGAAATACAATTCAATTATTAATACCAATAATAGTAATAATAATAATTATATAACAACAACAAAAAACAACAAAGTAATCAAGTAAAAGCAACCCTAAAGAAATAAGTTTTAAAAGAAGATTTAAATATACTAAAAGACTGGGCTTCTCTAAGATCAGATGGTAGCGAGTTCCGCAGTTTTGGGGCATAAGAAGCAAAGGCCCTATCACCCATAGTACGCAAACGAGTCTGAAGAACAATTAAAAGACCAGAATTGGAGGAGCAGAGATCATGTTTTGGGGTGTAGTGAGTTAAAATATAGACAACCTCTCATATTAGTTTGAACAATCAAGAGTTGGTTGGATTTTATCTGATGAAATAAATTTGGATTTCGTCCAATGAAATAAACACTAGCACCACCCCCTGTCCTAACCTTAACCTTTCAAACATTTCATACAAATTGAGTCATGCAAAATTGAATTTGAATTTGCAAGTCTGAGAGCACATTGAATATAAAACAATTCTTTAGGTGAGAGGAGTACCGTAGTCTAGGGCATTAGAAAGGAATAGTGCAAGTTCTAGTGATAAAGGTTCTGGAGTTAAAGTTCTCAAAGCCCTAGCCCAATTCTAAGAACATTTGTCATTATAATTTTGAAATATATTATAAAGCATTAAAGATGTTCACTGATATTTAACCTTGTTTCACTGATTACTATGAAGTATCATGGTGCAGACTGTAAAGAACCCTACATTCTTAGAAAAAAATGTTCCGTCTAGCTCCCAGAATGGGGTTGGGAGAACCTTTAAAGTTTTTATGTAGAACCCTGCAACAAATGCTTTCCCTTAGAGATAATGATATTTAGAAATAAATGAGTATGCATTTTAGCATTGGGACATAGAAGGTATTTTCATGTTTGAATTTTTGCACCTGGAATTCTGGATCTGGATGTGTCCTGAATATACATAAAAGTGAATTAAAAACGAAACTATTATCAGGATGTTAAGAGAGTAATAGCTTACGAGAGAGAGAGAGAGCAATTAGTTAGAAAAGGAATATGCCCACCTATTACCTGGATCATCATTTTGGAAGCCAAAAATGACCACTCATATTGTAGTGTGCAGGCATTTTACAGGCTTTCAACTCCGTTCAAGAGACTTTAAAGAGTTTGCAATTATTAAACTTTGTATTGACCCTGCAGTTAAATGCTTGCGCGTGTCCATTATGTAGCAATCCCACATCCAGGATAATGGGCATTTTTCAGAAGAGTCAGAAGTCAAACTGTACACTGCATGAAAAGCAGTGTTAAGAGGCTGGCAATCTGTATAATTAAATAAAACCCAACTGAGTGTGTACACCACAATGCAATAGAGGGTTGCTACATTTGAAATAGACTGTAGGGCTTTATGGGCTTTATGTTTGACAGCACTGAATGACGTACTGTTTAAAATGCTGCACATTACACAGGGCATGAACCTAAACAATCATCACTTAGCCACGCTGACTTATATGTTACATTTTAATATTTTAATAAATCATAAAAAGCAGTTAAACACAACTGTGTGCCAAGCAAAACACCAATTTTTCCTTCTCAAGTTGTCATTTGGCATTTGTTGCATATGAGTAACAAATGATCCTTCACAAAAATGAAGGCTCCTAATAGCTTTTACCCGTTTACAAGTTTTTCTACTAATTATCTTTATTAGCACTTGTAAAAGGCCTGTGTGCTCTGAGAAGGCCGTGGTTGTTTAGAGATAATGGCCGTACAGCCTTCTCTGTCTGGAGTGTTGACGTGCTGATGTCTTTCTAGCCTCAGGCCAGTTAGATTGGCGTTCATGAAGCACCCTCATTGTTTACAGCTGACGCCCCCCGACTTCTCCCCTTTGCCCCTCCTTCAGAGCGAGAGACAGTGCAGCTCTCTGACTGCGTGATCCCTCCATGTGCACTGGTGAAATACAGATGCCCCGACCTGGCTCTATTTCAGCCAGGCTTGTGTATACGCATATAATTTTCACCCAGCTGTCTCAAGGCCCGAGATTCTTGGGTAATTTGGGTTACTTTTTTCTCTTGTTGCACTTGATCACACACACAAACATACAAAGCCAGCTTTCATATTTGCACACATTCACACTAGACGTAGAATTACATTGATTTTGGGTTGAAAATGGTCTTACAGTCATTCAAAAAAAATGTCAGAGTCTTAATTTACTGCACGAATTATAAATGAGTATTTTGTTCTATTTACTAAACTAGCATTACATTTACATTTATGGCAGACACCCTCATCCAGAGCGACTTACATTTATCTACAACTGAGCAGTTGAGGGTTAAGGGCCTTGCTCAAGGGCCCAGCAGTAGCAGCTTGGCAGTGCTGGGATTTGAACTCACGACCTTCCAATCAGTAGTCCAAAATCTTAGCATAAAATAAGCATAAAATCCTTATTACCTATTAACTTAATAGGCTATACAAACATCAGTGCTCAATAGCTATTCATAGCTATATTCAAAATATTCAAAATATGCAGAATAGTAGGCTAGTTCTAGGAACATCCTCCATCCTGAAGACTTTCTCCAATGTCTGAAAATTCACAGCTTTACCTCTGACTGCTATAAAGCGTTATCACTGGAGACTCTCAGGACACCTCTTCACCATAACAACAATTACATGTTTTTTAATTTTTTGCAGATTGTCTACTGTACAAGTACTGTGAATTAGTTTTTACTATAGAAACTATTACGTTTGCATTAATTGCACTGACAAAACAATTGCATCGATATTAACCTTGCAGCTCAAACTACTGTCAGAGTTGCTGCTATAGAAAATTAATCAGCACTTTCTGATCAGTCAGAAATGAACACTAATACCACTGGGTTTTAATATACTATAATAGCACAGCTGTTGAAGAATATGTCTTTGTTGCATTAATAGCATATTAAAGTCTGTAGAAGTGATTTTGTTGTTTGGCACAATCAGAATTTCTTTACTTCTATTCAGAAAAGTAATATTTTTGAAACCGGAGAAGCAGGAATTGCTTTGTCTATAAATGTGTCTATCTTTGCGTGTCTGTTTAGTCTTCACTATCTTTTTTTTTAGTCTATCTGCTTGTTATATGATCATAACTTCTTTCATCCTCTGGGTCAAACTTAAAAAAAATAAAACAGCACATACTTGTAAATACATTATAATAAAGGATAGTATACTAAATAAACTCTGTGGTTGTGTGATTTAGCCGGGTTCTTTTTTATGGAAAAGCTATGGCATCATATCTGACTGTGTGAAATCTCATGATAAAGTGCCGCTAATGTAGAAGTGGAAGTGAGGGCATGATGGATCAGATGTTTTCCTTGTTAAAGTGTGTCGCTAAATGCCACCAGCTCTTCCACCAGGAGGACCACATACATTGCAACTAATCTATTCCATAACTTATCAACATGTGTAGCCCATTAATGTAGTCTGTGGAGAACACCACAGAGACACCCAGGCCTGGGATTTTTTGGTGGCAGGAGCAAATCTGTTTAGGATTAAAGAAATAACAATGTGGGTGACACAGAGCTGGCCAAAATTCCAGCTATGGTGGAGAAACCCCAAATAAGCAGCTGCAGAATTTGTTGACATTGCTTTGTAACAACTAACCATTCAGATGTTCAGCTTTTTTCACTCTGAAAAGATTGTCTATATCATATTCAGTTCAGTTACCTTGATTTTGCCAACTTAATTGTGTAATCGTGGCAGTATAACCTGTGTATTGTGTTAGTATTATTGTGTTATTATTATTATTGTGCGACTTATGTCATGTACATCATTGACAGTCGTCAATGATGTACATGACATAAGTCGCACAATAAACAATTCAAATATGTGACTCAAACTGGCATTGTCTGGTGCCTCACAGGACTCATTGTCCGTTCATGACAAGCAAAAGTGGTGCAGGCATTATTTCAAGCCCATGAAAAACAGGAGTCTAACTTCCCCTCTCTAGTGTCATTTTTAAATTCCTTGCCTGAGAAAGAGGTCAAAGGGGACCCTGTGCCTGTTCTCCAAGGACTCTCATATTCACCTTGTGTCCCCCTCCCTCCCCCACTGTCACCTCCCAGCTTTGTCATCCCATCCCTGTGCGGCACTCCCATTGCACTCCAGCTTGCTCTCACTTCCTTTCTGTCTGCTGCCCGCTCTGACAGCTCCTTTCATCCATTGTCCTCCACTGAGCCTGCAGATCCAACCCTCCTACCCCAGAAGCTGCAGTGGTTGGCAACCGTTTAAGGTTCCATATCAAGATAATGAAAAGGATTGATCTTATGGATGCATCATTTTCACTTATGACACAACAGACTAAATCAGCGTTGAGTCAGAACCACAAAGAACCCACTTCAGAGTGGATAACCCTGATAGCATTGGTCCAACAGTATTATTAATTTTTTTAACCAAATATGGAGAAACAAAATGTTTTCAGTGACCTTGTTATTAAATATCACTCCATTTCTTATAAATATGCACAGACTAAAATTTAACAAATCATATTTTCTGTACAGTCGAATGGAGTGACCAGGCAGCAAGATACTAGACAAACTAGATCAAAAAGGAAGAGTTTTGAGATTTAAGCTCCAGTATGTCTATTCTTTTTTACATATGCTTTCGAGTTAGTTAATTTGCTATGTAAGAAATAAAACACAATGGGCATGCGGTTATAAAGAAAACAATCAGTGACAGACTGGTGTGACTTTTAATGTTGCATTTAATGCTGTGGTACATCCACAAAACGAGTTAGTTACTGTTTCACTTATGTTATAGCAGCTCTAAACAGTCAAAACACAGCATTTTATGTCATGTCATGTTACAGAGAAGCCAGAAAGCATGAAAGCATGTTTCATACATTTCTTTTTTCTTAGATTATGTGGCGTGTCTACCATATAACTCTCTGTGAATTAGCCGTTACTACAGAAGAGCACTAATATAAACAAGAGCACTAATATAAACATGTGGTTTGTCTTGATGCTGACACTAGCTGCTGTTAAATAAAATTAATCAGCACCTTGTCACCAATCAGAATCGAGAGTTCAGCAGTGCTGCGGTATACACACAAACACACACACACACACACACACACACACACACACACACATATATATATATATATATATATATATATATATATATATATATATATAGCATATTTATGTATTTACAAGTGCTTACCTGAAGCCAATACTCAGTGCCAGTCCAGTCATATTCATGATAAGAATACATTTTTTGCAGTTCAGGTGCTGTTGTGATAATATCAACCATTTCATGTTCATGGGATATGGACAGCAATCAGAAATGAGGAATCTTGAGCAAGAGCAAATGTAGAGATATTGCTACAGGTGTGTGCATGTGTGTGAGAGGAACAGAGACTTGATTGCATTCCCCTGCAAAGGCCACCTCCAGAAACAGATCCGGCATGCTAGCATATTACCGGTTTCCTCAGCACACTACCACAGTGCACCCTGCTTGTTAGTGCTAATGGATCAGCTCAGCACAGATCTGGCCCTGTTGACAGATGCCCTGTCAGACCAGCACATGTGAGAGCAGACTCCAACCACAGGTGTCTCTGTCTAGTATCCTCCATTACAGCACAGCCATGCACGCACTCTCTCTCTCTCGTGCCTCAGGCCAGGGCCTCCAAAAGCACTCCTATGGGAGAGGCAAAGCAGCTCTTAATGCAGATGCATTCAGTGTGCGTCAATAATCTCTGAACCTGCTCACTGCACACATGTGATACCCCCCTGTCTCATACACACTCCCCTCCACCCGTAACGCTGTTATTTTTGGCTTTCTTTGGGACATATGTCATTGGGGAGAGTGTGCAGCACATGGTTAATTAAGCTACCTCAAAGCAAGCACACACAGAAAGAGAGAGAAAGATATTTATTACTGCTGTTCTATACCAGCTTGTCACGAATAAATGTCTAGGCACCACAACAAAGTGTCAGCAGGCTAGTGAGTACTAGGAGCAATGTCAACAGCTTGATTCATAACTGTAAAATATTCACACAAAGGAAGTCTCCTCCTCCATCTAGTCTTGTACGTATTTATTTGTTGTAATCAGGTCAATATAGTAACATTTGTCTTGTGGTGCTTGCTTTCCAGCTTGCAGGGAGAAATGAATTGCATCTGTGTTTACTATATCTGCTGATGTGTGCTCATTTATTAGGCCCATTCCAGAGGGTTATGCAAGTGGCAGTTTGCAGTTTGTTTGATTTTAGGCTGAAAGCCAATTAATCCCAGTCTCAGAGTGGTGCCTTGTTGAGGGCATTTGCTTCAGCATTTGTAGGAATATTTCCACTGAGCTTGCTCAAACACTAAAGTTGCATATTAGTGCTCTTGTACTTTTCTTACTCCCCCTCATCCAACAGGTCATCCTCCTCTTCCTGGGTGTGTGAGCTGTGGGCAGGCTGGTCGGAGGCATGTGATAGGCATTAGCCCAGGGAGAGAAGTCCAGATCATTATGTTTAAGAGCTTTGCAATGCTTATTAACAGCTTTCCACCATACAGCCCTGGCAGGGGCTCCTGGCTCCTGCAGCCTCTGGCCCGGCTCACTTCCAGCCTCCTTTCTCTCTCTGCTCTGCAGTCACTCTCTAACCCTGACAGCTCTGCAGCCCCCACTGAACTAAACTACAGGCGCTGGGAGCAGTGATTGTTCCCTTATGGCTACATAGATTCATCTTGAAGGTAAAACAATTTCATTATAATGTGTTCAATAAACGTCACTGCTTTTTAACCTCTAAAAGTCTCACTTATTCATCTTTTCATATTTTTCCCTAACTGTGATGAATTACAGTAGACAAGGCATGTAGTAACAAGAGTGAGGAATATAAGTCTGGACCCTCTGATAAATCCTGGGAGTTTAAGGGGTTAACCTGAATGTTTTGTTCAGGCTCTAATACAGGAGCAAAACACATTGGTTGAGTTCCCCAATGCCCAGATATTACACAGACACATTCAAGCAGTCTTCCTTCCATAATGTGGACCAGGTTTTGGACTACTGTTATTTTCATTAGGCCATTTAAACCCACTAAGATAAACAGGTTATAACTGACGTTTGGAGTTCATATATCAGTTTTTACATCAATCAATCATTAGGGTAAGAATTAATTTTCTGTTAGGTGTTTAATTGTTTCACAACATAAAAAACAAGATCATCCATTATTTTACTTAGACCACAGCACCTTTGGTCATAAAATTTTGATTCACTTTCTGTAACAACAGCTCTGACAATAATTGCATTTTCAAGCATATAACAGATTTATATTAATGTGCTCATTCTAATTTGTTACCATTTCTGTAGTAACAACTCATTCACAGGAACTTGTATGGTGGAGGCTCCCTATAATCTAAGACTAATAATAAATAGTTTTTTTTTTTAAACATCTCTGTAAAGAGATCTTTATTTAACATTTTGGAAGGAGTCTCCAGTGTCAGCACTTTATAACAGCCTGAGGTAAAACTGTACCTGTTTTCCACCACACAAGAGTCTGCAGGACAAAGGGAATTTGTGGTTTCTCTGTAACAATCTGCTATTTTATATCTTATTAACTTCAAGACAGAGTCAAAAAGAGGCTGGTGAGAAAATGATAGGAACTAACGTGTTGCTTTTCCTCAACAGTAAATGTAACTATAAATGGATAAAAAGTATGACATGTCATTCTTTAATAAATAAAAACTGTAATCACTGGCAAATTGCTTTGGTATAAGAGGAATAAAACATTTCAGGATGTGCTGTTGTAGGAAAATAATCAACTTCTGGTGGTAATGGCATCACACAATACAGTCGTTGATTCCTTTTTTTATAAGAGTACGTCCCAGTGCTTTATTCCTAGTAACATACACTACATTTGAAAGTCGATGTAAGATCATGTTTCACCCACATACTATGCTTATCCTTCTACAGTTTTTACTAGCAGGAAGCTTTATTAACTGATATGAAGGGAAAAAAAACAAAAAAAACAAAATATGTCACATGTTGTCCTGGCACAACATAGATGCCATCATGGTAAAAAATTGCATGATTTTGTACAGTAAGCTGGAGGTTTGTGTGTGGTGCAATAAATTCATGGTTTTTCTCAGCTTTATGAGCCACAATTATAATATGGCTATGCTCATTTTGGAGGGTTTTTTTTTTACTCCCCCACCTAAAGCTGTCTTACTTTGGTCTAAGGACTTTGGTGGTGGCTGCATACTTCACTGGAGACATTTGAGTGGTGGAAAAATGAATTCTTCTCAAGGGCTTTGCTGTTTCGGTCAGTAACCTTAAGGGAGAGCCATAAAACCCAATTCCCCTCAGGGTGTAAAATATAATTTATAAAACCTTATGGCCTTATTGGAAAGCTTAATTCAGCTGAAATTACCACAGTTTGGAGGCTTTGAAGGAACTAGCCAATGCTCAGTGTATTGTTTTTTTGTGTGAAACTCAGGGTTTGACCAAGTCGTAAATGTAACCTGCACACAAATCACTGACTGCAAACAAACCTTTCAAAGCTGGTTTGGTCATCACAAGAAACTAAATCCCAGCAAATCTGAGCTGCTGTTTATCCCTAAATATGCATCCCTGTGTCAAATTTTCCTACTCTAGGATCACAACAGTGCAACCTTGGTGGACAACCAACTATGATTTTCTCTTCGTATTGCTAATCTGACTTGGTCATGTAGGTTTCTCCCATGCAACATTAAGAGGATCTGGCTGTTTGTCTCCTAGGAGGCCACTCTGGTGCTTGTTCAATCCCTTGTCTTCTCCAAATTGGACTATTACTACTCACTCTAGGCAGTTCTTCCCCTGCAAGCCATCCAATCCCTATAACTGATCCAGAATCCCTTGTCTTCAATCTCCCCAAGTTCTCTAACATCATCCCATTGCCGCACTCCCTCCACTGGCTTCCTGTGCCTGCCCACAACAGATTTAAAAAACGGATGCTTATCTACAAAGCTAAAAATGGACCCCCAGCTATCTGAAAGCCTTCCCCACAGTCTCTTCAAGCCTCTAGCATGGCTCAACTTGACCCACCATCCATCAAGATACAAGACTCTGCATTAAGACTCTTCTCAGTCCTGCCACTCAGGAGGTGGACTGAACTTCCCCTGGCTGTACAAGCAGCTTAGTCTTCAAAAGAAGACTGAGGACACACCTCTTCACTGACCTGAGCACTAAATCCATGAAAAACATGCCAAAAAACACTTAACTTGTACTGTTTCTTTACTACACTAACCCTTATAATAACTCATCTTTAACTGGATTTTAGTTAGTTTGTATTCTTAGATGCTGTTTTACTAACATGAGGACCTGTTTTGATGGAAACTAAGTTTCCTTGGATAAGGACATCTGCTAAATGCTGTAAATGTTTATGTATGCAGGAAATCAGTTTTGTGAACATGTTACTTTGTTGACCAGCCCTTTTAAACACTGAACGTTCAAGGTACTCATCTTAAAACATATTATCTAGTAACTCTTATGAATTATTCAGTAACAACAGTGAAGCAAATGGGAAAGGTATGTAATTCTGGGCCTGCTGATTGGTCCTGGGAGTTTAAAGGTAATGGAAGCTGACAGTCTGTTGGTAGTGAGACTGTATCTTAATATTTACCTCACATAACCCTGAAAGAGCTTTGCATTTGCTAGAGTGTATAAATGGAATGACAAATTATAAATGTAAGTAGAAATATGTGCTTGGTTTCTTAGTGTAACCATAACCTAGAGGTCTCATACATCTTTTATAGTTATAATGTGGAGGAAAATTTGCACAGTATTCTTTTTTGGATGAAGGAAACTAAGTCTTTCTGTCCTTTCTGTTGATTACTATAGAAAGTGAAACATGACATGCTCACCAAACATTTATTCTGCACAGAAGCCCAGTGAGTGTATTATTGAAATGGCTGAGTTAAAAATTGCAAGGGAACATGGGTTTGTTTTGGCGTGTGTGGCTTGTTCTCTTCTCCTGTGGCTGTAGACTACTGGTCTACAGGCAGCCGTTTATTGACTGAGCCTCTTACTGTGAGAGAGGGAAGAAATGGCTTCGTATTATAACCGTATGGTGGAAAAAAATACGTTGGCAGCAGTTTTTGTACAGCACGCTTTTTTAAAGAGATGGTCCTGACCACAACTCATAAACCACACTTTATTTAGACTGGCTCGCATCCATTATTTGTTCATAGGGCTTTCTCTCTCACACTGAAATATGTTCCAGCGTTTTTCAGCGGGGGGGAAGGGAGGAGTATGAGAAGCTGGATGAACTGTTGCCAGGTGTTGTTACAATGGCATACCATTAGGTGATTCCACATTGCCCTCATCAGTGGCCATATGGCAAAGAACAGGATTGGCGGTGCTGTTGCAGAAATATTTGGAAATGTTTAATCTCTCAAGGGTGCAATCATCAGCTCATTATTTAACTAAAACTATTGTGGCTTCACAAAACAAAAATAAAAATAAATATAATATCTGCTCTGCATGGTGAATAATATTATCCATTAGCATTCTGTAGTTCATGGTCATTTTAATGCTTCTCATGCAACATAATTACACTAGAGTAAATGGCACACAGTATCTGAATGGTCTTGAATGAAAATATTTATTCATCGTTAGTATGTGAAATAACACACATATATACAATACTTGCTAATCTCGTGCACCCAGTTTTGATTAACAAATAACCACATCAACAAGAACCAAGGCTTAGCAACTGTTGCCATGAGGAACATTGTTGAACTCCACCCCTTCTGGCTCCTCAACAGAGACAACAAGGCCGTCACGCTGAAAGCTCTCTCCAGCAATGGCGATGCCAAACAGTGCCCCTGCATGACCCTCTTCTGACTGATCTCTCATTACCTTTTAATGTATTCCTGCTTGTTCCTACATGGCAGTGCAGCTCGCTTGTGATGAGAGGATACACCAAGCAGCTTCATGCGTCTGCACAAACAATCTGCACTTCATTTCTCTGAATAACAGCTCCTGATGGGCTTACTTGCGGGTTCTGCAGTTTGGAAGCCACTGAATTCCCTGCAATGTGATGAAGAGAGGGAGAGAGAGAGATGGTGCATCAGTGTGATACTTCTGTGACTCTAGGAGACGCTATCATTAAGCGTGTTGGCAATCATGAGAGCTGAATTCCATGCCTGCGAATGAGGAAGCCAGTGTCAGCTCTAGTTCATGTTGGGAAGTACTCTGAAATGCATTCACCATCATAGACGTGTTCTGTTTGCCACGGCGGGAGGCAAACATGAGCAAGGGGGCATTGCGGGGAAACTGCACAACACAGTAAAATGAGCAAAAATACATACATTAAGACTTTTTGTGTTCGGGCAGCGGAAAAAAGAAAGAAACTGATTTCAATATAAATGGAAGTGGAAGCGTGTCTTTAGATCTTCTTTGATTGTCACTTTTCAAGATGTAAAAAATACCCTGAAGCCTAGTTTTGTAGGCTTGCTCGGAAGTCAATGCTAATTTTCCCCCGTTGCTAAGGCGACACACTAGGGAGCCTTGATTTCCTTCGCCTGGTCATCGGGCTTTGCTCTTTCAAAAGACTTCTCCTCAGTCAGCTCTCTGAGCCCTTGAAATATCTCTCAATGTTGAGCAATCAACAACAGAAGAACATCTCAAATCAGGCTCCCTGCAAGCAAAAAAAAAAAAAAAAACAACAATGATGTACAGTATTCATTTTCACTGTTAAAAAAAAAGTCCCACTGAGTGTCTTTGAGTGGTAATTTCACTGAGTGCCATATTGTGAGTGTCAGCCCATTGTAACAGTGTCAGGGATACTTATACGAATTCATACTACAAGCAAATCAAACTTGGCACATTTCTAAGCGTTATATCATTCCTGAACTCAGCATAAAACTCAAAAGACATTGCTGAAAAGGCCAGAACTCGATACAAGTTGCCACACTGTCGCTCACAAACATATAACATTTCAAGCTGTCAGCCACTGAGCTGAAATCACAGATGCATGCAGCTATTTTGTAGTCTGTAAATGACCCCTCTCAGTCTCCACACACACCTCTGTGATGGACACATCATACCAGTTAACTGGCAGTGCTAAATCACAGGGGGTCTTACCAACATGTGGTTACCTCCACAGCCCAGTACACTCATGGCTCATGACAGCGATGGGCATATTTCAAGGATATTTCTAAATATTCATAGCACAGTAGTTGTGAGCATTGACATTTTCCATTATATGAATAGGATTACAACTCATTATAATCTTTGCATATGAGTAGTACAGAACAGTAAAATCAATTAAGCCACTAGAAAAGAATCATAAAGAAGTTGTTTATTTCTAATCATAAAAAATGATCTGCATATTTTATAAAACACCAAGATATTAATATAGATTATCATGTCCTCAGTGGTATTCATATGAACACAATATTTTATTTGTGACACCTTAAAACATTTAAAACGCATGAAAGATGTGTTCCATGCACTGCTTTGCAATTAACCTCTTCACAAGAAGGAAAATCTCTGGAGACATTATTCGTCTCTTGTTCTCTTGTTCTCTTGTTCAGATGCAAGTAAGTAAATAAATTGAAGGTGTGCAGAGGGGGGACATGCATGAGGAAAAGACTAAAATGACAGGGAGTTTAGCCCCCAATCCTTTTAGCAGACCACTGACACATGAATGAGCGGCAAGAGAGAGAGAGAGAGAGAGAGAGAGAGCAAGAAAAAAAGTAGACAACCAATTTAGGAGTAATACAGCTAAAAACAGACAAGTGTAATTTCATCCATCTGGACAGATGTGTAAAAGTGCTCCTCAGAACATTCCCTATGATTCCCCCTGATTGATCTTCCCCCAGACTGAAACACCTATTATTAGCCACAAGCCTAATAGCACCAGGATGGCTTGCTGCTATCCCAGAGGCCAATTCTCTGGTCATTTCTCACACACCACAGCTGTAGAAACCAACCAGCAGCAGGGAGGAAGGAGCTGTGGGGGGCAGTATGGATGCACGTCACTCTCAGGGAGGTGAGTGTGGGTGATGAAGCCATCATATTCAATCAATAGACAGGATTCTAAAATGTTTTTCTCAGGCAGACCCGATGACCTTGTTTTATCTAGGCTTTTATGCACAGTTATGAGGTGTAAATAGTTTGGTATTAAAAGCTATGTGGCCTAAATTTGCTAATGGACAGAAAATGTCGCTCGTCTCTGATAAAAGATGAGCAGACACCTGTGGCAGACTACAATACAAGATGAAAGAGTACTTAAAGAACCTCATCTATAGAGTGACTGTATTTAAAGGCAGTAATAGCTTGTCTTTGAACAGTAGACAGCTTCGGTGACTTGATGCATCATCAGTAGTTGAAAAAGCTTTTGAAGCGTGTTACTCTCAAACTCAAAGCCACCACTGAGTCAATGAAATTTAAGATCTACACATATTTGACTAAGATTTTATATTTCATTAAGATCTACATATATTTCACTAAGATCTCCTTATATTTCATTAAGCTCTACATATATTTCTGCCAAGATCTACATATATTTTATTAAGATATACATACATTTCACTAAGATCTACATATATTTTATTAAGATATGCATACATTTCACTTATATATGTGTGTGTATATATATATTTCACCATGAACCTCTTATATTTCACTATGATCAAAACATATTTCAATAATATCTACACATTTCACTCTGAAACACATCTCAAAGAATACAACGCTTTCCTAATCCGCTATACTAATTTGGTTGCATGTTGTGGAGCCCTTAAAAAAGCAGGCAACTAGTCAAGGAATTCATGCAGCCTTGTGATTGGCAGCTCTCCTCCCACTTCATGCCACTCCATCCATATGTCCACAGTGTACCCTTATCAAATCCAAACTATTTTCATCCAGAATAAGACTTGTACAATGCTTGTCCATCACAGCTCCTGCATCCGGCTTGACATCAGCACTGTATACCTTCATATAGGCTACCTATAACTAAATCCTACACACACACACATACACACGGAGCTAGAATAGCATACAAGAGCAGAAAAACATAATATGCTGGTTTCCTCAGACTTCTACAGATAAGCTATTTGTTATTGCTGTGAGACCTGGTTTACTTTGTGGAAAATGACTTTGCCTTGTTTTCATTATTTATATAAACACCCTCTCTCCTTGTATTGATTGAATAAGCGCTCTGGTGGATGCATTTCCAAGGGCAGTTATCAGTGTGATTGCCTGCTTGTGTTTTGTTTAAAACAGACACAGTCTAAAACCCTTGAATTGAAATGGCATTTACAGCTAATGAAAATAAGAGCTTCAAGTCTTTTTGTCTGAAAAGCTCTAATAAATCTGAAATTATATGGCTTATAACAGTCATCTTCTCAAATGGCCCATTTATGTTGCATCACCTAATTTGTGGCAACATTTAAACCATTGATCAATATTTTGCATTTTAATATGATACCTCCCCAGCATTTTTATGGTGCACATCTTCTGTAGTGATTTCTTTGTTGAAAAAAAAAAAAAGCAAGATGTGAAATTATATAACAATCCAATAAGCAAACTAAACTTATAATGTACTCTACTTATTTATGATATATCCTGCAAACATTATGTTCTATTTTTTTTTTTTTTTTTTTTTTTTTTTTTTGCATCAGATTGGATTAAGGTTTGGATAATGGTCTATTTCTGCCAGGGTGTTGTAGTAGTTCTACAGGAGATTTAACAAGCTCTAAGCAGCACTTTTAAATGCTGTTCAATTGCTATTATTCTCACAGTATCTGGACAAGATTGTAGATTAATCTTACCAACAGTTTCAATGTATAAATCGAACAAAATACGCTTATGTCTGAAAAACTTTTCATAAAGAACAGGACAGGCCTAATATAGGCTTACTGGAACCAAACACAGCAATTTGTGGGTTAAGAAATGTTATCTTTTTACTTAATCCTTTTGGGAAGGAACTGTCATCACTCATGCAGCATCTCTTCCCTGATACTAATCTGTACTTTTTAACTTCGCACATAATCACCCGTTTTTTGGTTTTTTTTTTTTTTTTTTTTTTTTTTTGCGAGGTTCATGAGTTCATGTAGGATTTTTTTCTTTCTGGATTTGTGATGAGTAAGTCATGAACAGTAGCTTGAGAAATATGATGAACTCCTGAGAACCCTGGCAGTGGAATGAATTGAGCAGGTATGAGGCGGTCCACCAGGTGTGACTTGTTTTCTCTGCATTTTTCCGCCTCATCTCACACGCCGGGCTTGAGTTTCAAGCTCACAATTGTGTTTTATGCTCCTCATTGTTTTCACCTCTCCCTCACTGAGTCTCTGCAAACGCGGATGAAGGAAACGTCTTGTTCAGTCACACGCAATTTAAGCTCATCCAAACCCTTTCGCGTTTGAGCAGAAAAAAATAATGATAATAATAATAAAGAACTGGGCCTATATGCGCTGATTTATATTGCCGTTTTTTTTTTTTCTTCTGAAGATCACCATGATGACAATGAAATAAATCTGAAGACAGACAGCATTTAAACCCCCTCCCCTTTTTTTTTTTTTGAGCGTTTCCAAATTACAAATAGAAATGAAATCCATGCAATTTGTCAACATGAGTGGTTCAATTCGGAGTTTAAATAACATAGCCTAAATAAGATCAGACAGAATTGCTGTGATAATTTTCCTTTCTTCATGTCAGGCCTTTCATTATGTGATTAATGCTACGAGGCTGCTTTTATAGTATTCAAATTAATCATTTACAAAGAAGCTAGACCATAGAGGCTATTTGTCATCAAATTTGCAGTCAAATCCAATATATATATATATATATATATCCATCCCGAATATGGCTAGTGTGCTGGATGATACAGTAGTACAGTAGGGGGAAATGGTGACAACATGTTTTTAGACAATGCTGGATAAGGAGAATTGCAAACAGGCTACACGCATGCATTGCTAATAAGTGATGCCTTGCAAGGCATACAGATGGAGCCAGGCGTGATACAGGCTAATAGTGCTGCACCCTCGGAGTAAACCACCTGCCTGTCTAAACCCTCTATGCAAAAAAAACATTTCCTCAGAACCACGGCATCTACACTGAATATTAATTTAACCATGGATCTGGGCCATTGAAAGATCAAAGACGAATTAACATAGTAGGAAAGGATGACTACATATGCAACTGCGAAATAAAATGACCAGATAAATCATGCACCCTAAAAAGGTTTCACTGAAAAGCGTTTTTTTTTTTTGTTTGTTTTTTTTTTTACTGAAATTTTTTAGGAAAAATCTTTTAGGAAACATTGATTCCTGGTCTGTGTCTCCCGTGAGACAAGCTGAAGAAAAGCTAAAAGATCTTAAGTCTACACCCAGAAATAAAAGTACCAGACTGTAATTTTCCCTGTCGCTGGAGTGTACCATCAAGATTTTGTATCTTTAGCAGGTAATTTTTATCTGGAAACCTGTTAAATAATTTAAGGTCCATAACTGGAACTTAAGGACCACTGTACCCGTGATGGTACCACCTCAGCGACAAGCGATACAGCTTAGTACCTTCATATGTGAGAGTGTTGTAGGAATACTTGAATTCATTAACCTGGAAGAATGAAATACTGTTTTATTATGAATATATTGCGTTTAACACATTCGAAATTCATGTGCAGGTAAGTTCACAAAAAAAATTAATTAATGGGGCAATACTAAACAAAACCACCACCACCAACAACAACAACAACAGTAATACTACAACACTACTTCTACATAATAATAATAATAATAATAATAATAATAATAATTATTATTATTATTATTATTGTTGTTGTTGTTGTTGTTGTTGTTGTATAAACAGCATTGTTATCAGTGTTATATTATTTGCTATGATAATAATTAATGCCCCCAAAAAATTAATTTATTGCTAGTGCGCTGCTATTGCTACAAACTATTCACTGGATTCACAGTTTGTCAGGAGATGCTGTATTATAGTCATTTATTTCTACATTATCCAAAAAAAATGTATAGTCATGCATGAGAGTGCTGCAACTTTCACGCGCGTGTTTACTAAAACACACTTGGTGCTCGGCCACTGCGCGCCCAAACAACAATAAAGCATGTGTCTGTGATGACATGCAAACCCACTATTCACTCGGGTGTGTTCTCAAGCTGTCAAAACACACACTAGCCTGACTAACTCCTTTTAGGGACATTATACGTTACCCAGAATTGTCAACGGCTCTCCAGAGACACGCTATTGGATATAGATATATAAGAATATCTGATCGAAAATTGCTCTGTTACCAGGAATATACATTTGTTGTAGCTTTGGTAGGCTATGTATCTTTTTCCTGGGAAGGTACATGATGTGGTGTGCGTTTGCATTGGCTTATAAATTAAAACTATATATATAGACAGTAGAAATATAGATGGTCTTTAAGATACAATTATATACGTTAAAATCTTTTATTTACGTTTTCAGGTAAAAAGATAGGCTACATATATGTAAATTGCATGTTTTTTTTCCCTTTTCCTTTACACACTCATATCCATGCTTTATCGTAGTAAGGGCTTGCAGTTTAGATCATCTATTTTAGACTCTCTATGAAATATGAAAGAGCAGCCTAATTGGGTCGCAAAAAGCAGCTTAATTGAATTCTGTACTGTACTTTCTGATCACATTGTAAAATTAATAATCACCACTGATGCACATCAGGAGGGTGATCCATTTACAAGAGTTGAATTCAAAGCCTCGGCATACAGGCGCAAACGAAAAATCATAAATTGAAAGGGGACTCGGCTCAAGAAAAAGGCTATCTTTGTTTGTCGCCTTTGTTTACCACGGGATTTTTTTTTTCCATTTTACTAATTCATTTCAATGGCTTTCAAACTGGAAAATGGAAATGTTGCTCTTGCCCTCTATTTTAGCAGCCGCGTCCTGGCAACAGAGCAATTTTCTATCATCAAGGATAAACGGCATCGAACAGTACATTCGGGTAAAAAAGAGCCTATGATTGCTAGCCTTCCTGTCTGTCATCTCTCTACAAAATCCTCTCCTCCAGACCTGAGCTGTGTGCTGTCAGAGCTAATAATGTCTTCTATTAAGTCGAAAAAGAGCCACGAAAAAATCCCACTGTTCTCATTTGTTCAACATTCTCAAAAGATAAAAGAGATTTCAGCTTAATTTAGATGAACCGAAAATTAATGCCGAGGTATTCCTTTTGCTGGATGCAGTTCTGCTCCGAACATAATGCACGTAGTGTAGCGTTTTGTTTTGTTTTTTTGTTTTTTTTGGGGGGGGGATGTTTGTACCCATTTTGTTGCGAAGAAAAAAAACGTGTTTCCTTGTTCTTCCGGGGAAAAAAGGCCATGGACAGGGTTTGTGAAATTTAGGCCTAGATACGACAAACTAGTGTATGATTCATTGAGAAATGCTTTGCACGGATTGACTTGCTGTGTAAGTGAGACCGGGCACTCTGTCCATCATGTGCAGGCTGTCAGAAGAGAAAGAAAATACAGCATGTGTCGCTATAAAACACTGTAATAATTAAAAATAACTACGTAATTACGTGTCTAATGTATCTAGGTTTTAAGCACGGGCTGTTTAAAGACTAGACAGATTATTTCTGTCATTGGTTTGAATTGTCAGACTAAAGCGCGACTCTACATCAGCTGCCCTTCACATGCGCATCTTCTCCACTCCAGCTTTTCTACAGAAAGCCACCCTCATGACCACGGCTCTGACGACTGTTATACTATTTAGCTCTAAATCTTGGCTTTAATCATTTCAGTCCAGATGCAAAGTCAGCCTTCTCCAGCTTTCCCTGCTGCAGTTGCTTTCCCCCGCAGTGATGTGAATTCATGCATGGTGCCATTACAGTCAGTGGGGCTGAACTGCACAGAGGAGACGCGCATTAACCGTTTCTGATCATTTCGACCCCAAAACGTGTCCTAAAAATCCTGAAATAGACTGTACGCAATCCGAATATACCCAAGCAATCGATTAGTAGCGGATGGAAAATTGCAAGCTCTTGTTAGAGAATGAATGTTTCAGATGAGCACAGTGTTAACATTCGATTATATGTTGAATGCAGACACACAACTATGCACACGCACAAGGCCTACAACAACATCAGCAACAACAACAACAACAACAACAACAACAATAATAATAATAATAATAATAATAATAATAATATAACAACAACAATAATAATAATCGTTTTATTATTGTTATTATTATTATTGTCATTATTATTTTTGTTGCTGATATCCTCTGCTGACAGGAAATATAAATAGACCTATAACGAATACCGATCTCTATTGTTATCATAATGCATGAAGTAAGTTAAATGTTTTCCTTATTTTTACATGAAAATAACTTTATAAATACCCATGTATCGAACAAACACTTTGTTATGGCACATGTAAATTACCAATAGTGTGGATTTTGCCTGAAACTAAAGCGGTGTGATTTTACTGAGTGATTCTGTCTCTTGGCTGTTCGAATTAAATGCTATTTCTCCACACTTCTATAGCGGAGGCCACACAGTACTCAAATCCCCTACAGTCTAAAATGTAAGCCTAGAATATAATAGGATTTTTAATGAAATAATGGTTATACTTAATTCAGGCCTGCCAGTTAACTTATTTAAAGAATGCTATAAATCTTCTGTAGCCTGCAGAGCTTTCTGCTGAAGCTGGAAACTGAGATCTCCTACATACTGTAAGGTCTTATAGCTGCTGTCTATTTGTCTATTTAAAAAAAAAAATCATGCGTTTTAATTGACGTGTCTGTATGCATATATACGATTATATGAGATATGCAATAATATTTTATTAGGTGTGCAAAAAGCTGTGGAAGAAGAGTAAAACGTGTTTTTTTCTATCGCAAGGGTTTGTCATTTGTCATTTCACACAAGAGACAAAAGCAAAGGTAATGAACCGCTACGTCTCAGCCTATTACACGCCTAAAGTGCAGGCAACAAAGCAGAATTGAAAGTTTAGTTTGTACCATTCAGAGGTGATTAGAGAATAGGCCTGTTTGGGTCTGGTTTCCCTCTGGCGTCGTTGAAAAAAAATCGAAAAACTGGTTCGAACAGAGGCTCTAATGCACCATTGCATTAAAATGAGAGCTGCTGAAGGCACAATAATATCATTAAAAAAAAAAACCCAAACACTCCAAACAATTTGGAGGTCCATAATTAACCTGCGATAGATCATACAAGCTCTTGTCCCTTACCTGTCATAATGTCTTAAAATATAAATTCCAGCTATGTTTTGCTGCAAGCAGAAATCAGTGAAAAGTCCAGCAGCGCGAGCTTTTGAACGATCAGCTGGCCCTGTGTCTCTGCTCGTCCGTTCACGGAGAGTGGTTATCCAGGCCGCTTGTGCACTTTTAAATCCCGCAAAGTAAATAACAACCCTGGCAATAATAGCAAGGTACCAAGTTCTTGTTACAGAAAGGGGGAAAATTGAAACTAAACGCTGCATTTAGACGACCATTTTTGATAAGAGGATAATTGAGGCGACACTGGCGTATAATTAGCGGATAATTTATGCTATATCTACTTTTATTCCACCTCCAAAAATAAACTTCGTCCATAATCATTACAGATGAATTGTTCACAATTTTATTGGAGCTATTTAAATACAGTGTAGCGGGTAATCAAATGGGATTTGGATATAACTGATTGCGACTATAATTACTTTTTTATCACCCTTTAAAGTAAATGAACGCCATATTATGAAGTAACGTGTTGACCATAAAAATGAAACGATGTGAAATGTGAATTAAGTGAGCGTTGTCGTGTGTATTTACAGCGTGGTTTATAATGTGAACGCGATTTGCCAAACCACTAAGTGCATGTGCAATTTACATACATTTTCAACTGTAACGAGCTCCTGATTGCAGCAGGGAAATGCTGTCAGTTAGCCGGGACATCCAATGACAGAACCTTGGACTGTGACTTGTGCGTAATTACCATACAGCTAGCACGCATCGCGTAATTACGCAGTTAACAAGTTTATACGAATTCGTTACGGAAGTGTTCAGATTACTCTCCTAATAATTGATCATAATTTGTAAGATTCAAAACGATTGCTCTATTCGTAAAATTATAGTGCCAGCTTTCACACGGTTGTAATATAGCCTACCCTGATCATCAGCTCACTGGGTCATTAACGCAATTTTAATCAGATCAGACGCTGGGTATTATTGTGGTTATCGCACCTTTCAAGCCCTTCTTGTCTTTAAAATCATATTTACAAGTAATTTTTTTGGTGAACATCCGAGGGATACCCCAGCGTTATTATCCTCCTCATAGAGCTGTTAAGATAGGTTAACTCGCTGTAAAGTCTCAGCTAAGCAGAGAACTGATGACGTGAGGTTGAGTGACCAATAGGAAGGCGCTGCCCTTTGGAGACAAACCATTTTACTTGTAGTGTCTGCATCAAGTCTAGAAGCAAGGACTCAAATTTAACAGAATCCACCTTATAATCTCCTGCCTTTACTCAAGCCCACCTTTCGCCACACCGCGTGAGAAAAGCGGAAGGGAGAAAAAAGAGACATTTCGGAGTAATAAGGCAGCATTCTCTAAACAAGGGGGAAAGAACACCATAACAGGACCCATTTGGACTTGAGAGACGGGAGGGGGGGGAGTAAGTACTCTCAAGGCAGAAAATTTGATGATGACCATGACTACGATGGCTGACGGTCTGGAGGCTCAGGACTCGTCAAAATCGGCTTTCATGGAGTTTGGTCAGCAGTCGCACTCGCAGCAGAGCTCTCCGTCGATGGCCGCCAGCCACTACCCGATCCACTGCCTCCATTCCGGCTCCCACGCTCACCAGCACGACAACTCTCCGTATTCGGGCTCAAACTCGTATAACAGGTCGCTACCGTACTCGTACATGAGCCATCCGCACCACAGTCCATACCTGCCGTCCTACCATAACAACGCCGCCGGCACGCAGACGAGGTTAGACACAGGTAAGCGCACTTTTACATTCCTGCACTCGCTTATTTTTCTTCAGTGTTTAATTAGGCCAAAGTCATCCTTTCGTTATTACTCAAGTCTTATTTATCAGCTTGTTTGCGACACAAATCAAATCCGTGTACACGTGCGAATTATAACGCAAATAAAAATGAAGCCGATACAATTGTGCGCTCGTATTTAAGGCGCCTTGCAATCCCGAGTGCGCCCATTGTCCTTTGTCTGCTTTTGCGGCACAGACATGAGCTTTTAGTCCTTGTTTCCGTTTCTGCTTTTAATAAGAACAACCGTGAGCTCCCGAAACAGATTTGTTATCAGGCTACACACTGGCGACTGGCGATTTTTACCCCCATCCATAGCGAACTGTAATTAGCATGCAATTAACTTAAGTCAATGCGTGCAGTTTTAAATATGAAAAAAAAATTGGTGTATTTCATTCTTCTATTTTCCTGCTTAATTATAATTAATTAAGCTGTAGCTGGAAACAATTGTGCTTAGCCCTAATGAATAGGAATTAAATTCTTACAATATTCTCCTACCAACGCAATGTTACCCTTTCCAGAACAGCAGAAAACAACAGTGATTGAAAACGGAGAAATACGTTTCAACGGGAAAGGCAAGAAGATTCGTAAGCCGAGGACGATTTATTCCAGTTTGCAGCTTCAGGCATTAAACCACAGATTCCAGCAAACTCAGTATCTCGCCCTGCCGGAGCGCGCGGAGCTGGCGGCTTCCCTCGGGCTCACACAGACACAGGTGAGCTGTTCATCTATCTACAAACGAGAAATCTGGTTATGAATCTATATCCTGATGCAGACTTTGAATTTATTTTTGTGCATATTTTCTGGTATTGCATTGCATTGCATTAAAGCACTGCAACCTCCAGCTATCTGTACATACTGCAACATGCTATGCGCTCTGCTATCAGTGGTTTTAATCAAATGTCAAGAATATGCAGACAATTAACGTCTCTGCTTGTTTGCTGTGTGTTTCAGGTAAAAATCTGGTTCCAGAACAAAAGGTCGAAGTTTAAGAAGTTGCTGAAGCAAGGCAGTAATCCCCATGAGAGTGACCCGCTGCCGGGCTCCATCGCTCTGTCCCCGCGCTCTCCGGCCATCCCTCCCATATGGGACGTGTCCGCGTCTTCCAAGGGAGTGAACATGTCTGCCAACAGCTACATGCCCGGCTACTCACACTGGTACTCCTCACCTCATCAGGACTCTATGCAGAGATAGGCTGCGAATCACTGGCGGTGTTAGGCCCGAGGCCTCGCCGCTGACCCTCGCTTAGCTTCTCCGCGCGCAGTGATAACGACAGTGACCCACATTGCCATCTGTAAAATACAAACTGAGGACATTTTTTCCTGTGGGAAGTTTTATGTGAAGGATAAACAACGATCTCTAGCGTGGCGGACAGTGGATCTAAACTGTTGCAACTCAAATGGGATTGCTTCAACAAGCCGCCTGTTAGATCTGTTGACTTGTAAACCAAACTCATAGCTCCATCACCAGCATGGGACAAAAGCGGAAGCGGAAAGAAACACTGACGCCTTTTCAAATAACCCATCTGTCACATTTGAAATCGAAAAAAATAAAATAAAATTGCGGACTTTGCGTTATGATTACATGTTTTTCATCAGGCAAAAGAAAGCAATTTGTTTTGTAAATATGTTGTCTAATTTTAGTTGTAAAATACTTTTTATGTTTTGTCATAAATCGAGTAAAAAAAAAAACATGGCTTCAAACAATGCGTCATGCCTTTGATTTATTTTTATTTATTTATTTATTTATTTATTTATTTATTTATTTGCCTAAAATTAATGACATTTGAATGGGTGATTTTTAATCAAATTTGATTTTTTTTTGTTTATTATTAATTAGATTACATTGTTAATTAAGTCATTAGCGTTCATTAAATGCTATTCTTTAGATGTAAACAATTTCTCTCCTGTTGCATAGATTCATTCAAAATAACACTTACTCCTCATGTTCTAGGCCTATAGTGAATATACGGCTGGTATAATCTAAAGAAGTAACAAAATGGCTTACCATAGTTGGTCGTCTCTCATCGAGTTTTTCCTATAATACAGAGCCGCATCTTGTCCATCTACTCTGTCTCAATCATTACAGTATTGACAAAATGTTTTTCCCCCTCTCTCCCTGTCTTGATGTGCGAAACGCTGAATGCCATTCGCCACAGGATCGATCCCGAACAAAGCACCCAGCTGCAGTCTCGTTCAATATGAAGGAGATATTTGGGACAATTTATGGGTTTTATCCAAGTGAAGGTTTTTTTCCTATTCTCATAAATGCAGACATAATTAGGGTAATTTTTGATGTAGCCCGCTGATTACAGCGTTTTTACCGTCAAAGATAATTACCTGTAATTTTCTACCACTTTTAATACTGAAAGGCATCTTTATTTGGATTTGAGGTAGCAAAGACGAAACAAAAAGACGAAATTATTCGGTTATTCATGTACAAATTGCTGACAAGGGTGAACGCTCGGGATATTATCTGAAATTACAGTGTTGAATGGGGGAGAGGAGAAGCCCCTGCAGCTGTCAAACCTGTGGATGCCCCATGCAGGCGCACAAATGGAGCCTGATTTTTTAAACACTTTTCTGATCGGAGTGGATTTGGTATGGTTCATTTAGATATTTTGCAGTTATGGAAAGAGATGCTCTAATATTGTAGGCCCTGTGTCTCCACCCTGGGGTTTACGCAACCTTACGCATATCGACAAAAATAGTTTTTGAAAATAATTCAAAAGCTTTTAAAATAAACACAGATGAAGATGTAACTGGATAGAGACATGCACACAGGGGACAATTAATAGTGAAACAGATGAGGGTAGGACAATGTGACAAGACAAGGGGAGAGAGAGAGAGAGAGAGAGAGAGAGAGCTAATCGTACTAGTTTACTTGACACGACGCTTTTGCATTTGAAAGCTAGCCTGTTTCCCTCAGCTCTGTGAACAAGTACCAGCACGCCTCAGACACCACAGCTCACTGCTCCACTGATAAAGACATAAAGACGTTGCTTACCTCCATCCAGAGCCGGACAGAGGCCGTGGTTTCGGTGCAGATCCCGCAGGGAATAGGGACAGTCCCATGCACTGCTCGTGGTTGAGTAAGCAAATTCAGGTGTGAAAGTGTTTTGCACAGCCCGACACCTCTTATATATTGGCCGCAAAATTAACCGTTATTACTGTCACTGTTTAGCGATGGTGAGCCAGAAAAAGCCTTCTGCAATCAAGAACCAAGCGCATCTTTGCAAATTATAGATAATTGTAAATGTCCAGATTATGATAATGGACCCCTAATCCTGGTGGAAGTATAATTATTGTTGAGCGTTATACAGTTGAAGCTAACTGTCATTATTCATACACCATTTGCGGAGGGATTCGCTGAGTGGAAAATGGTCAGTTGGAATTTAACAAGGCTCTCGATATAATGGCATAGGAAGTGTGTGTGTGTGTG
Organism: Pangasius sanitwongsei; assembly: GCA_037576675.1. Lineage (NCBI taxonomy): Eukaryota > Metazoa > Chordata > Actinopteri > Siluriformes > Pangasiidae > Pangasius > Pangasius sanitwongsei. The sequence goes on along the minus strand of CM075025.1, from coordinate 8,046,032 downwards.
TGTATTTGTGTGTGTGTGTATTTGTGTGTGTGTGTGCGTGCGTGTGTGTGAGTGTGTGTGTACGTGCGTGTGTGTGTATTTGAATGCTTTAGAGGATAATCAAGGATAAACATAATAATCCTAATACCAGTTTTACTTTTTGTAGATCTTGCAACTCAGGAATCTGCGGTTTGTATGATATCTATCATTTTCTCTGTTTTGTAGCCTACAATACTACAGTCTATAGTCGAAATAATAATGCTGTTGTTTTAAGTGTTTGCTGTGTGTGTGTGTGTGTGTGTGTGTGTGAGTGTGATTTGAAGGATGTGACGAGCATACACGTGTAACCTCAAAATTACTGACAATTAATATATTGTACACTATAATATTTATATCTGTAGGCACGAGGTGGATAGTCGTGTATAACCGAGTACCAGACAGGCCTAACAGATGTTTTATGTTTTGTTACGATGCACTTGTGTTGTCGTACAGTTTTGATTAAACTTTCAAATTTCCGAGATTTATGCCTTATAAGAAGAGGATCTGTGAGAGCTGAGCTGTAGCTGGAAGTGGCCGAGTCCTCACAAGCAGTCCCTTTCATATCATTCTCAAAAATTAAAAACAAAGAGATGTAGGCCACTGTTTTTGTGATTTTTTTTTTATTCTGAAATGTCTACAACGTTAAGGATATGCATTGTCTAATATCCTAAATGCCTTCAATATTTATAGGCTATGTTTACCGTAAATAATGGAAAACTATCTCTTGTAGGCCTACTAAATAAGCTATTATAGGTAATTAGAGAGATTGATAATTAGTTCAAAGTCTTTTTTACTGCACTGTGTAATAATAATAATAATAATAATAATAATAATAATAATAATAATATACCCCACTATATAGCTAACATAGCCCGAAATAGCACTATTCTAATAAACCCGAATGCCCTGAAGGATATCTACAGAGCTGTGTTAATGAGACCGGGACGCAGCGAGAAGCAATGTTAAAACTCCATAACGACTAGCATGCTAAATAATTACATCCTTGGACATCTCGTCTTTATAGGCCTAGATCTGTCATAGATCTATACTGCATCATTAATATAATTTATGTGGTCCTGTCGTTTGTAATTCAAATTTAATCTTGTACTCATTAGAAGTCCGGGACCATCTCATATCCATTCACCAAATGCCACAGTAAATTCAGAAAATGGAAATGTGTCCTCAGAAAATGCTTCACCAGATGTTTATGGCGAGAGACCTAATGGACGAGTGTTCAGTTTGAACATAAATGACCTATTTAACAGTTGTGTAAAAATATGACAGACTCAAAGAGTAAATTTAAAGGAAAAACACGTGATTCCTATATTTATTGTACGTTGCTCTTAATTATATGGCACGTCCAGGTATGACAAGCGTTGAGGTTTCAATTTAAGGCACCATTGAGAATGTGTGGGTCTGTAGTCCATGAAAAACATTTAATAAGTCTTCCAAATGCAAATAAATTACATGCACACATTTACACATTATACACGTTTTTTTTTTGTTTTGTTTTTTCTGTGACTGTCAAATCAGTACATTGCATATTCTTCAGAAAGGGAAAAAAATTGAACATCAGTCCGATACAACCGAGTATTAACACAAATTTCAGTACAACGTTCCTGATCCGAGAGCCAGAGAGTGCTGTAAGGAACTGGGGGCCTGGAGATGGGAATTCACCGGGCCGGCGGAGGAAAACCAAGAGCCGGTGTTTTCCAAAAACGACGAGGTGGCTGTGTTGATATTTTGGGCTTGGTGGTGAGGTCTGGAAGGAGCCTGTGAGTCCCACACAGCCGGAGACTGAGGGGAGTTACACGCCATCGGGTCGCTGGAACTGGGGCTGTGCTCCGGGGGAGGCAGATCTCCGTTCTTCATGATCTTCTTCAGTTTAGACCTTTTATTTTGAAACCAGATTTTCACCTGCGGAGGAAGGAAATGCACAAGGGAAACAATAAGTAAAAACAGACAGTAAAACAGTGCAATAATAATAATAATAATAATAATAATAATAATAATAATAATAATAATAATAGTAATAATAATAATGAAAACAGAAAAAGGTACTGCGCTGTCAGTTTAATAGGCTTATTATTTGGTATTGTTACTGCTACCAATATTTACAAAGACTATTTTATATTTCAGAGAAGTTTCATATTTCAGTGAAATAGTAAATGCCGTCAGTGGAGCAGCTATCCAGAGGGCATACCTGTGTCTGTGTGAGCCCCAGGGACGCGGCGAGCTCGGCTCTCTCCGGCAGCGCGAGGTACTGCGTGTTCTGAAAGCGCCTCTGCAAAGCCGCCAGCTGGAAACTGGAGTAAATTGTGCGCGGTTTGCGGACTTTCTTCGGCTTTCCATTGACCATTCTTATTTCTGGCTCGACAGTCTCTTTCTCTACAACAAATACGAAAGAAAGGAAAATAGACATATGAATAATAAGCAGTCGGGAGAGGAAAACATTTCTGCATGGTGAGAAGGCATCTGATGTTTTCCACTTAGGAAAATCAAAAAAAAAAAAAAAAAATTTGGATTAAAATAACGACTTAGAGCTTCATATAATGTCACTAAGCCCTATCCTATTTTCCTATATTTTTTGGATATAATTGCACAAACGAATTTTTCATACGAAAATCTGACATTCTCTCAATCTATGGCAGACGCTTTAGTAACCATTTTGCAGCAAGACTTTTGCGCAAAATTGTGTTAAAATAAATCTAATTAAATTATATAAAATTAAAAGAAAAAAATTGTTAGTGTTACCTTGCGGGCTCGGCTGTGATTGCACTCTGCTGTACGTTCCTGCATACTGATGATGGTAGGCAGAAGTCGGGTATGAGCCATAGTCAGAGTACGATTTCGCGGAATAGTTCCCAGCAGCAGGTCCATTGGCTCCGTGGTACTGGTACGGATAGCTATTCAGAGGTTTCCCATACGAGCTGGAGTTGGGGGAACAGTAGCCGTGGTGAACCCCTCCGGCGGGGCTGTAGTAGCCTGAATCCGTGGCTGTAGACTCGGGAAGAGTGGGAGATTCCTGAGACGGGTGATGCATGGCGGAAAGCTGAAAGGCGTTCTGGAAATCTGCAGGCTTGAAACTAGGAATCCTTCTGTCGAATACTCCAGTCATAGCGCCGTGTCCTGACTCTCTACGGACCTGAAGTTTACACTGCCATCGTGAGTGTGTGAGTGTGTGTGCGTCTGTGTGTGTGCCTGAGTGTGTGTGCGTGCGTGTGCGTGTGTGTATGAGAGTGTGTGTGTAAGTGCAGGCATCGGCGCTCTCTTGAAGACTGCTCTAAAGCCCGGAGCAAAGACTTGGTTAAATCCTCAACTGCGCTGTTACGCACTGCAGGGAGGATCCACGATCCAGCTCCATTGGCCAAAACGCACACACAACAGCCACAACTGAAAATGAACCAGCTTCAAAGGTCTAAAACCACTTTAAACTGTATAGAGTTTACAAATAAATAATATAATAGAAAAAAAATTAAGATATTAATTTTTAACTTCTATAGCCATGATATAGGCCTTTTCTCTCTCTCTCTCTCTCTCTCTCTTTTTAACTTTATTTGTTATTCATTGATTATACAGTGCACGAACAACCCACAATAAGCCCAATAGTCCATGTGCTTGAATGATTTCAAAATTAGGGCTTGTGTGTGCATTTTTTCCAGTAAAATACATATTGTAAACTGAAATATTTTAAAAAGTAAGCATTTTTAAAGGCGCCACGTTGTCTTCGCGATATCTAGCTATAGATCAGTCATGTGGATATTATTCATGCTTTATCAAGACCATCATGGCGTTTATTAATTTAAAATGTTTGTCAGGTGGCACTTAGGGTACTCAGTAAAGTTAAAAAGCAGCCTAAATGCAAATACTGTAAATATAAAACAAACTACCAAATCCTTTGCTTAGTAGAGCTCATGCTGAGTGCAAGAGATGGCTGGACCAAACACTATCTAACAGTGAAATAGTGCCACCTTGTGGTGGGGATAAAAGTAGCTCTCAATCCAAAGCAGGCGCTTCTAATAAATAAAAACGCATCTGTGTCGGATGACTATCCCACACAAACAACACAATGTCCTGCAGTTCACTGATCATGGAATAAAATTATGTTCTGTTAAAATGTCAATTAAATTATGTCTAATAAAATTAAATGTCTAGTTCCTATAGGATATGCTTCGTCCAAATACCTGTTCACGTTTAGGCCTATTAAAATGAGCACAAATGAATTAACATACATTGAAAGATTGAAACAATACAAATAACACCATTAAAATAATGAAAAGAAAAGTGAAACCCTTAGGAAAACATGGCTTCGTTTTTATATGGGCTACTGTCATTATTTCATCTTGCAGCTTTATGGGAAAAGCTGCTGCTGCGTTTGATCAGGCTAAGCTTCATTACAGAGTCGGGAGTAAACCAAAAACTTTATTTCTTTAAAACTTTATTTCTCCGGAACGCAGAACAATACCGGGAAATGACGTAAGCTCACTGAGTAGTCTTTACTAGTCTAGTTTGGCTCTTTTAGTATTGGTATGTGTTTAACAACACAGCCCTGATCACGGTTTATTAATAGTAAAAGCGTTTCGCCTCTCTTAGGCTATGGCTTTAATTTTTAGGAATTTTCAGGTACGGTGTATGACGTCACATGAGTTCAAATGAGTTAATTTTCCCACCCGTATCACGACTAATCCCCACCTCCTGCTCTGGGATTGGCTCACTGTAACCAGCCTCCTGACCTGGGACTGGTTTATGATAACCCAATAAACCAAACTTTAGCCCCAATAAAGTAGACAAAATACTTTTTTGAGGAAATGTTAGCTGATGATCTAAATTCATTTCAACTTGCCCCTACCAAGATGGCGACGCTGTTGACGTGTGTGGACGGCCGACATCTTTGAACGGCCGAGTTCTTGTGAATGGTAGAGGCGGGATTTATCTGAATACGGGTGGGAAATGGCTGGTTCCAGATTTGTCGAGTACACAGCAGGTCGTGTTGTGACGGGGGATGGGAGTGGGGATTTCTCTCGCGGTCTTGTAGTTGAACTCTTGTCTGAAACGTTGTTTTCTAGGTGAAAACGGGCTTCGTAGCCGATAGGTTGACTTTCTTGCTCGCGGATGCACCTCGCGACGTCTCAAAAGCGAAAATAATCTGCGCGCGCTCGGCGAGGTCTGCAACAAACCAGCTGAAATGTATTCGAGCGGAGCAGCGAGTGGTGAGTAACCGCTACAGCGCGAGCTCACTGGCTAACGGCTAGCTAGTTTGGAATTGTTATGCTAACTGGGGTATCTGTATTCACTAACTATCAAAACACTGGCCCAGTAAAGATATTAATTCGATGAAGCTAAAAGCAGGAGTGGGTAAAGTTAATAAATGGCGAGTTCCTTTGGTGGTTTTTAAACCCGCATGTTTGTGGGGCTTGCTGTGTTATTGTTAGCAAGCTAAAGGAGTCTTTCAAGTGGATGTTGCTAAGTAGCTAGCTTGCAAACTTGCCAGAGTTGCTTGCTAGCTGAGTTGTTTTGTATTAATTAGCAAGTGTCGAATAAAAAAAAAAAAAAAATAGTTACCTAGTTTAAAAATAATAACATGAAAGCTAACTAGCTGTAGCCTGCTGCTGGGTAATCTTCTCTCCAGTGTAGCAAACAGTAGTTAAGCTAGCTGTGTGTTTCCTCCACCAAACTGTTCCTCACTTTAATTATTTGGCGCTATAATTATCTATTGAGATGATCTTAATAGCCTAATGTTTAATTTTGCTGGTTAAACATCTTCAGTAAAGGTCATTTTAAATATAACAGCCTTTAATCATTTAGTACAGGTGTTAGCAGCCTAGCCAGTGTTTAGGCTAGTGAAGGAAGGAGGGGAGATTTATGAGGCGAGAAAAAACTTTAAGCAAACTGTTGATGGTGTTAAATGACTCCTACAGCTTCCTGCACGAGTCTCACTTAAGTACTTTTTCATATAAGTTGAGGATCTTAGGACTATTAAGGGTCTTCTAGGAGATAGTCTAACATTCACATACTTCAGTTAAAATCCAGACTCGGTGTGAGAGCTTAGATCAGGGGTGTTCAACTAAAATTTATGAAGGGACAGCTATATAAAATTCATTGCTCACAAAGGTCCAGATAAGCAACTAACATGACTGAACAGTGGATACCTTTTAATGCTTAACCAGTATTTATTAGTTCATAACATCACACAGTATAGAGTGGTTATATTTTGTTTCATTATGGCATTTCACATTTCCATTTCTGACTAGCATCATGAACTCTGAACAGATGAGATGTCTGATTTGTAACTGAAGCAGAGAATAAGCGCAAGCTTCTCTGTCCAATCTGCTGGATATTTTTTAAAGCCATGTTGTCACTTCCTTAATCAGACCAGAGAGGGTAAACAAAATATGTAATCTGTAAAAGTCTGTGACAATGGCTTCCTTTCTTAATAAGCTGGCTTTGTGTAAATAATTAACATAAATACATGTGATTATATAAACCGCAATGTTTCATGTTTGGAAAAAAAATGGAGTTGCTGAACTACAGCCAGGTTTTTTTCATACATCGATCACTTCTGCTACAGTAATTTTTGAGTGTTTTGTGTGACCACCAGTTGATTGGTTTAGTAGATACGGATTTCTGATTTTTGGGTCATTATATTTCTAAACGTAAGACTTTGCCTCTGAGTGGTGGAAACTGAGCAGAGGTGCTGTTGCAGCCTGTTCTTTTGATATTATACAAAACTGAACAGGTGAGGATATCATTGGATTTCATTTAATTTTATATGAATGACGGTGTAAGAAATGGTACAAACCATACCATAACCTTAACCTTAACCTTCATATCTTTTTACAAAGTTGAATTGTGTGAGTTCTTCTGAATTTGTAAGTGTGAGAGCATGTTGGATGTGGTCTAGGTGGGGTAGCTCGCTAGACATTTGCCCTGTTTCTGTGGTCTTTAGATAAAGAGTTGAAAAAGTCTGCAGCGCTGATCAGGTTAAGATCCAGTTTGACATGTGCGACTATCTTCCAAACATGTCACATTGCTGGGTTTGATAAACTTTTTTTTTTTTTTTTTTTTTTTGTGGCTAATTTAGCAGACCATCAGTTTTTTTTTCTAGTGCCTGCCGAGCATTTCTGTGTTTTATGGAACAGACCCAGATCTATTCAGTTAGCCAGTACATTTGACATGGTAGTAATGACAGCAAGAGCTCAATCTCTCTCACTCTCCTTTTTGGATAACCAATAAAGAATGCTTTTGGGTGCCTAATATTGCTTTAAACATGCTGGTGTGGCATTGTGTTATGTTACTGTTGGTTTCCCTGTTCTGACTGATTGGTCAAAAGTGTTCGATTTTACTTGTATGGTGGACACATCACATAATCTAAGACTAATAATAAACAGATTGAAAACATTATTTAACAAAGAAAGCTGTGTGTAATTGTTGATATAGGGAAGCTTTTTTGTAAGAAAATTGTTTTTAGCATTTTTGGAAGGAGTCTCCAGTGTCAGCACTTAGTAACAATTAGATGTAAAGCTTAGAGGATGTTGCACTTCACTGTTTCTTAGTAATAAGCAGTGTTTTTGTCCTATTAACATAAAAAAAGAGGCAAAAAAGGCAACTGTTTACAGCTGATATAACGTGATAAGATCTAACTTGTTTTATGGATGTTCCATTAAATCTAATTATAAACGGATAAAAAAAATATGGCATGTTCTTTAATAGATTTGAAAAGATGCTAACTTTTTCTTAAAGACCAAAGGTCAAACAGTGGAAGGATTGTCAACTGATAATCAATGAGCCAATAAAGTTGGTCCTTTAACATTTTAATACATTAATAATTGAAAATACAGCTCATGAATCTTATCTGTTCACTACAGCAGCTCCTCTGTCTCCTCCACCACAAGAGTATGTGTTCAAACCACCCCAGAGGCCAGACTTTGGCACCATGGGTAGGGCAATCAAACTGCAAGCCAACTTCTTTGAGATGGAGATCCCCAAACTGGAGGTGTTCCATTACGACATTGACATAAAGCCTGAGAAGTGCCCACGCAGGGTCAACCGGTAACTCCGAGCTCTTGAATCAAACCTAGATAATAGCAGTGAGTTTTGCATCTAAACACACCTTTTGTTTTCCAGTGAAATTGTTGAGCACATGGTTCAGCACTTTAAAACACAGATCTTTGGTGACCGAAAGCCTGTGTATGACGGGAGGAAGAATTTATACACGGCAATGCCCTTACCCATAGGGAGAGACAAGGTGAGTGGCGCTTCTACAGGTACTGACTCTTTAATCTGAGTAGTTCTAGGAGTGCTGTCACGGTTTGTGTTTTTCATTGTGAAAGTGATTTTGGAATGAAATATTTTTGATCAGTGTGACTCGACATAAAAGTACATTTGTATGAATCATTGTAGCCATCAGAGTAAAACCAAATGAGCATACGTAATTTTGTCCTAGGTGGAGCTGGAGGTGACAATCCCTGGAGAAGGGAAAGACAGGAGCTTTAAAGTGGCCATAAAGTGGGTTTCTTGCGTTAGTCTGCAAGCTCTTCATGAAGCACTGTCTGGACGGCTGCCAAGCATCCCTTTTGAGACCATTCAAGCTCTAGATGTGGTCATGAGACATTTGCCCTCCATGAGGTTAGTTGATGTATTTTTATTCCTGAGGATAAAATCAGATATTTAAAGCACATGTTTCAGTTCAACAGTCCAGCCATTCCCCACAGAGTAATTAAATCAGACTTCTTAGAGTTTCTCACACTATATTGAAACATGTTATATTCTTAATTGCTATCAGTCATATTTTATATGGTGCATTTCATGCATTGTTTAATTAGACAGTTTGAGCAAATTTTAATTTGCAATTCTAACTTGCCTTAATCAGTGTACCTTTACCAATCACCACAAGAGGGCACTGTTTGGTCAGCTAATATTGTAACTCTGCGACACCACTATCATAACTATCTAGGTCTTTGTTGAGGAACCTTTGGACAAGTTTGTCTTAATAACTTGAGATGGTAGTTCTATGAGTGCATTCATATACACAATAATAATCCGATCATTATCTAATTTTAGCAGTTACCAGAATATTCAAGTGACCATTTAAACAGCATATATGATGCATCAGAAGTACTTTTTGGATTTCAAGAAAAAAAACAATAAAGTTCCCTGGATTTTGACCCAGTAATGAGATTATTCAGCACATATACCATTTTCTTAAAAACCTATTTTGTTTGCATTAAGAAAATATAATTTAACTAATTGCTTCAGTACTTGTAGTGACATTGTTAAAAGAAATTAGATTATTGACAGGTCATGTTACTTAAGTACATGTAAACACAGTAGCTGTACTAATGCCAATGAATTAATGTAAACACACTCTGTTTGTCTTCACCCCAGGTACACACCTGTTGGCCGCTCATTCTTCACGCCTTCTGAAGGCTGCTCCAACCCTCTTGGTGGAGGAAGGGAAGTCTGGTTTGGCTTCCACCAGTCTGTTCGTCCATCTCTTTGGAAAATGATGCTTAACATTGACGGTAAGGCTAGTCATGGCTGTTTTAATAGTTTTTTTTTTTCTTTCATGAATGTAGGCAATAAATGTCTGAACTTTTTTTTTTTTATTATTAAATATTAGTATCGGCTACGGCATTCTACAAAGCCCAACCAGTGATTGAGTTTATGTGTGAGGTTTTGGATTTTAAAAGCATCGATGAACAACAGAAGCCCTTAACAGATTCCCAAAGAGTCAAGTTCACTAAGGAGATAAAGGGTAAATACATCTTGTAAATCTGCCGATGGTTTCTGCATTTAGTGCTTCACGTTAGCACCTTTACCTTATCCTGCTTTGTGCGCTCCTGCAGGTCTGAAAGTAGAGATCACACACTGCGGGCAGATGAAGAGGAAATACAGAGTTTGTAATGTAACCAGGAGACCAGCCAGCCACCAGACGTAAGAGCTCTTTTTCATAAAGCCTGCTAATTAATATTGATGCTTGGGGTTTGGTGATCATTTTTGTTTTTTGAGAGAGAAAGCCACCTCTAAGTTGCACTTGAAATCCTCATGTATTCTAGCCTGTCACATCTAGTCTGAAAGTAGCAGCAGGTGATGCACGCAACATCTTTCATATTTTCCATAGTGTTGGGACTACTCAGTCCTTCAGCAGGCTACCTTGTAGAAAGATCTTATCTGAGCCCAGTATGTCATATGCCGCTTTACAAATGCACAATAAGATAGCTTACATCAGATGTACTAATTGTGATGAATCCAATCAGGTTAATTCAGTTCCACAAATGTACAAATGAACTGGATTTGAATAGTTTGAAATGAACTAATGTTTCTCCCTTATTTGGGCAGGTGAGAATTCAGCAATCACACACAGGTGACAGATTTAACCACTGTCTGAGCAGGGTTGTCTCAGTCTGGTTTGAAATGAACTCTAGAGCAGTTCAGTTGCAGTGAGAAAGCAACTCGACCCTGAAAAGTGAACACAACATGCAGTGTATTATTACACAGTGAAAAGACAGACTGCTTTGTTACATGTAACATTAGCGCACATATTCATTTTATTTGCAAGGATGTTGGCAGACACCTATGTGAATGTCAGGACACATTTCCCTTCATATGCTTGCAAGTACGAAGACACAGACGTGTAAATCAGGCCTTGAGACCTCAAATTTAGTATCTTTTGGCTTTTGACTATAAGCACCTTTTTCTTCTGCTTTGCTACAGGTTTCCCTTACAGCAGGAGAATGGGCAAACCATCGAATGCACTGTGGCACAGTACTTCAAAGATAAATACAAATTGATACTTCGATATCCTCATCTCCCATGTTTACAAGTTGGGCAGGAGCAAAAGCACACTTACCTTCCTCTTGAGGTTAGTCAGAGAATATTGTACTTTTTAAAAAAAAAAACCTTTAATACCTAGTTTAATGTCCTTTTCTCCTGACCTCACCTTGGTTTGTCCTAGGTTTGTAACATAGTGGCTGGACAGCGATGCATCAAGAAACTGACAGACAATCAGACTTCCACCATGATTCGTGCCACGGCCCGGTCAGCGCCTGACCGCCAGGACGAAATCAGCAAATTGGTCAGTTCATCTCTGTGCTGTGTAGTTGCTGCCAAATGTACAGCTGGTGAACTGCTTTGACCCGTAAGTTTAGTTAAAGCTTTTTTGATTCTTATGCATCACAGATGAGAAGTGCCAACTTTAATAGTGACCCTTACGTGCGTGAGTTTGGGGTCATGGTAAGAGATGACATGACTGAAGTGAATGGCCGAGTCCTCCAGGCACCATCGATTCTCTATGGAGGACGGGTACAAACTACTTTTTACCTTTTTTCTAAAGGCATAATCATTTAAGTGTGTGTGATTAAAAGTGACATACGAGTATATGGTTTATTGATTATATACTTCTTTTATCAGAACAAGGCAATAGCTACCCCAATCCAAGGCGTATGGGATATGAGAAACAAGCAGTTCCATACTGGGATAGAGATCAAGGTTTGGGCCATTGCCTGCTTTGCTCCACAAAGGCAATGCACTGAGCTCTTACTAAAGTAAGTCCACGTTTGCTTATATGAAAACTTACTTGCAGTTTCAAATTAAGAGATTCCTCCAGTGTAGTATCTGAAGTTTGGGGCAGAGGTTAACATTCTGTGCTAGTGACTAGAAGGTTGTGAGTTCAATATTCCAGCACTGCTAGACGGCCACTATTGAACAGAACCCTGTTGCTCAGCTGTATAAATCTATTCTGCCAGTAAATGTAATTGTAAATGTCTTTACTGCTTTTGGTTCTGTGTTCTTTTTAGAGCATTTACAGACCAGCTACGCAAGATTTCTCGTGACGCAGGCATGCCCATACAAGGCCAGCCTTGCTTTTGTAAGTACGCTCAGGGAGCTGACAGTGTGGAACCCATGTTCAAACACCTGAAGTACACGTACCAAGGCCTACAGCTGGTCGTGGTGATTCTTCCAGGGAAGACGCCTGTCTACGGTAAGCCAGTCTGTACGCTCACTCTTTATGCACAACTGTATTCCTAACTCTGACACAGAATTTGAGGGCTGATGTTACTGCATATCTACGTTTTGTAACCTGCATCCTTCGTCTCTTGTTCTCAAAGCGGAGGTTAAGCGTGTTGGGGACACAGTTTTAGGAATGGCCACTCAGTGTGTCCAGGTGAAGAATGTCCAGAAAACCACTCCACAGACCCTGTCTAACCTCTGTCTGAAGATCAATGTTAAGCTGGGTGGAGTCAACAACATTCTGCTTCCACAGGGAAGGTGAGCACAGTCTAGATCTTAAGGAAGAAGCTTACATCAGCAGAATTTTAGTTTGATGTGTTAATGGTGGAAGTTTGGAGTAGCCTTTTATCTGAAATAAAGCTTTGATGCTTTGCTCTCCAGGCCCATGGTTTTCCAGCAGCCTGTAATTTTCCTGGGTGCAGATGTGACTCATCCTCCAGCAGGAGATGGAAAGAAACCCTCCATTGCTGCAGTAAGTCAAAATTGACATTGCACAAAGTCAGATTTTTGAGGGTTAAATGATATGAAAATGAGTGAGTCTGCTTAGATCTGCCAGAAGTCAGATTTACTCAAACATGTCTCAGCTTTATAGCATGTTGCATTGCCACCTGAAAAATAAATTCAGTATGTTAGAGAGATTGTCAACGTACACATCTGTATAATTGTTTTTTTTTAATTCATAAGGAATTCATAATTATTATAATTATTATACTTATTATACTTCATAAGAAATAAAACATGACGAGTGCGTCATTATAGGAATATAATCCGTGATGGGGTGGTGTGATGCCAAAATTGCTTATTTTCCTATAACATCATGTCCCAAAGTGTTTTATTCTTCTTATATGGCAACAGTTAGCCCACGTTAATTTTTATTTTTTTTATATAAATTTTTAGGTTAATTTTTATTTTTCATTTTAATTTGTAATTTTGTAAAATATTTTTTATAAAACAAAAAATACAGTTTGTCATGTTAGAGAAAAATCTGCATCAAAACTTTCCAGTGTGGAAAACCTAAAGGAACATCTTTTTACGTCTGACTGTTACAAAGCATGGACACCATAGACTCCTCCCTAAATGCCAAATAAATATCTTCTCACTGAACACTACACCACACCCACAACTGTGCAGATTTAAAAAAAAAAAAAATCCATGTATTGGGAATGCCTGTTTTAGTTGTTACTATAGAAGTGATGTTATATTTGAACAAATGCACAGCTATAAACTATAAGAAGTAATCAACATTTTGCTAAATAAGTTCCTGTCTGGTTTAGGTGGTTGGCAGCATGGATGCCCACCCAAGCCGATACTGCGCCACAGTGCGGGTTCAGCAGCACCGCCAAGACATCATTCAGGACTTAGCTGCAATGGTGAGAGAACTGCTGATCCAGTTCTACAAGTCAACCCGCTTCAAACCCACACGTATTATCTACTACAGAGATGGCATTTCAGAAGGTCAATTCCTTCAGGTAAACTATACGAGACATTTTCCCTTAAGATTTTTCCATTTTGTAGTCGTGTACTGACGCTTGGTTTTATCAAGGTTCTGCAACATGAGTTACTGGCAATCCGTGAGGCCTGTATAAAGCTAGAGAAGGACTACCAGCCAGGCATCACTTTTGTAGTAGTCCAGAAGAGACACCATACCAGGCTTTTCTGTATGGACAGGAATGAGAGGGTTGGTTATTTCAGTAACGTTATATCTTTTGGATTGTATTTGTTGAGATGCGCTTTTGGTTAACTTAATGGTTATGTTTGTTTTAGGTTGGAAAGAGTGGGAACATCCCTGCTGGCACCACAGTTGACACAAAAATCACTCATCCATCAGAATTTGACTTTTACCTTTGCAGCCATGCTGGTATTCAGGTACTAACTTCACAGGATGTTTGAAATTACATTTGCAGGTCATTCATATTACATATTTCATATTTAAATGCAGACACGGTTGCCTAGGTTGCAGGGAGAGTAAGAAAAGTACTCACTGCAAAACAGTTCGTCTGTTTTAATTTGCAGTTTAACTGTGCTCCTGCATTTGTTTTTGCTTATAAAATTATTTTTTTAAAATAAAAATATTACATGGAGCCCCTCATGCTGTAGTAAAATATTAAAACAAGTAAAATATTGATGCGAGTGATTTGCAGCAAGTTTCTGTGCTACCGTGCTGTGTTTGAATCAGTTAACATTGCTTCTAAGAAAAGGGACTTACATGAATCTTACATGCTAACATGAATCAACCCTTCCACACTGATGCACTCCACAGGGTACTAGCAGGCCTTCTCACTATCATGTGTTGTGGGACGACAACCACTTCACTTCAGATGAGCTACAGGTACTCACATACCAGCTGTGCCACACCTACGTGCGCTGCACTCGCTCTGTCTCCATTCCTGCACCTGCCTACTACGCTCACCTTGTGGCATTCCGAGCACGCTACCACCTAGTAGACAAGGAACATGACAGGTATGCAACCCTGAGGTCTTACTGTCATGAAGCTTTTCATTCTTTGATCTAGGGCTGCATGATATGACGAATATAGTGCTATCATGACTATATGATTTTCTAAGATATGGGTTTTCATTGCAATTATTATTATTATTATTTATTTATTTATTTATTTATTTATTTATTTTTACAATAATACAATAATAATTACAATGTCAGATTGGAAGCAGTTGATTAGATGTTAAAATTCTGTACTGAAACTTAAAAATGGTAAAATTTACAGATTAAAAAAAATTCAATGTTTATTCATTTTTGTAGACGGTAAATAAAAGTATCATCAAATTCAGTAATTACAATGCAGCATTATGGTTTTCATGGAAGTCTGTTAGCAAAACTAAAAACATATCATGTTGTCATATTTCAGTATAAATCAAAGGAAAACTATTGAGCAAACTCTTATTTCTGTGGTACCAAGTTAGAAAAATAGAAGACAGAAAATGTAAGAAAAAGAAACAATACAAATAAGATTAGATTAAATATTTAAAATTGCCCAGTATAGTAAGTTAAAATAATAATAATAATAATAATAATAATTTAAAAAAGCTAAAGGGTATATACAAAATGCTTTAATCTCTTTTAGAAGTTTTCTAAGATTATAAGTGAGCCTGTTCTTTTTGATCTTGTTTACTGAGCTCATAGCTCAGTGGAGTGTATTGTATAAGTCAGTTCAATGTTTGTGGCAGTGTGAGCTACAGCAGTGAGCCTAATAGCCTTTTGACCGCTTATACACTACATGGCCAAATGTTTGCGGACACCTGACCATCACACTCGTATGTGATTCTTCCCCAAACTGTTGCCGCAGAGTTGGAAGCACGTAATTGTATAGGATGTCTTTGTGTGCTATAGCATTAAGATTTCCCATGACCACGCCCCTGTGCACAAAGCGAGGTCCACGAAGACATGGTTTGCCTGATTTCACTAAGGCTTATTATAATGGTTATTGTACCAGCAAAGGGTGTTCACATACTTTTGGTTATATAGTGTATGTTGTGATATTGATTTGTTTGCATGTGTTTATCTTGTCTCTTGGCAGTGCTGAAGGCAGCCACACATCAGGCCAAAGTAATGGTCGAGACCAGCAGGCCCTGGCTAAAGCTGTGCAGATCCACCAGGACACATTGCGCACCATGTACTTCGCCTGAGCTCGGCCAGAGTTGAGTCTCATATCCTCAAACACCATGTGTCTGTATGTTTAACATGCCCCGTTCATCTTGGGGGGCCTCTAGATGTGCACATAGTTAACTGGCAACATTACACACATGCAAGGTCTCTGTATTTATTTGAGCTGCAAGGAAACATTTTTGTCCCTTCATTCTATGCTTTTACACTGACAGTTCTGACTTTGCTTTGGGGTTTATATTATTATTAATATTATAATTATGATTATGCCAAGGCTGATGGAATAGAACTTTTGATGAAATTATACCATTAAGGTTGCAAGAAAGACATATTTGTGGAACTTCTGTCAGCACTGACTTAGAAGGACACAACTTCAGGACATGAGTACTTACTGTTCTTTTTATGTTTCTTTCACATGTATTAACAAATCAATGTCAGTGTTGTCTTTTTGTTAGTCCTCAACTCTACCGTAGTTGATTAAGTTGGTTTCTTAAGGAACAACCGACAGATTGTGCTTATATTGGAAACCAAATCTTTATATTATAATAAGGACACATTGAACAGTTCTTTGGGATAGTAGAAGATTAATCAGCCAGAAATCTGTAATTCTCTCACCATGAGAGGAGTTTTATGACAATCAGCTGTCTGGGTCTGAAGAGAGAATTATAGTCAATAGAGGACTGGTTCCTGAGACCAGCACCCTTTCTTGAACCAAACCTGTTAGTATGTTATCCTTTTTCTACCCTGGTTTCCTTTTTCTTTTTCCCAACATTATCTATTAGACTATCACAGTTAGACTGTAAAGAGAAGTACTAATATCTTGTGTGTGAGATTAGTCTCTATGTACTGCTGATTATTTTTATTTTATTATTTTTTTTATTATTATTTCTACCACAAGTCCAGCCTGAAGCTTTGCTTTCTTAAAGGACCACTCCATTGTTTTCAAACTAATATCTATCTACTGCTTCTGTAGTGTATGATGATTACTACTTATAATAATTTGTTTTTCTCTATCCTGAGAAAAGATCAGAAAGCCTGTTTCTGTGAAACTTACTTATAATGGAAGCCTGAAGGCAGCTGTTAAATTACATTAAACATTTACAATATCTGACTATACAACACAAAATCAAAAATAACACATCAAAGATTTTCTTATGTCTTTTTATTTCACTTTTTCACTTGTGTCTTTTTATTTCACTTTCCAACACTGGGGCAGTAGAGTAAAAACAAATTCTGGTCTCTTACGCTTTCCTTAGGATTTTAAGATCTTGCATGTTAGAGGCTGTGTGTGTGTCCGAAATATAATCCCATTCACTAAAAGACAAATTTAGATTTTAGATTTAAAGAACTTTAGATTTAAAGTCCAATCCTATAAATACAGTTGTTTCCCATTACCATGCCCCAACTTCCCTATGGCCTCTCTTTATAAATAAGTTCTGAGTAAATGAGTTTTCTTATCTTTTCTTAGTGCACAGAGAAGTTTTTTTTTTTTTTGTTTTTTTGTGGTAATTGCCTGTGCACTAGAGATACAGTGGATAGAGATCAGGTTAAACAAACCCTGGAGTATTACTTTAAGTGTCTTGTGATTCTGTCAGCCTCATACACTGTTGTGTTGGTGCATGAATCATGACGTAAAGAACAGATTATTATAATTTTTTTAATTGTTGTTTTTTTATGCATCTAATTATGTCCAATGAGTTGTATATTGTTTGTTTAGATCTATACACACACTGATGGCTCATGGAACCATGGCCTTAATGGTAGGGAGGTGTTGAGGGTTATGGGAAAGTGTTTGTTGGTTATAGATATCTAGTTAGCCACATTACACTTGAATGTGTTACGCACCTTATTTTTTGCCCAAATGTCAGTGATAACGCAATAGCCTTTACCATAGAAGGTTTTTGACCATTCAATTGATTCTGAATTTGAGGACGTCTATTGTGCAACTCTTTTGCATCTGTGGTGCTTGGGAGCTCTTCTCAAGAGCTTTGTAGTGTCATTGGGTTTGTCCAATAGGCGAGTGGTTTAGTTTTAGCTGAAGGCTTTTGAGATTGTGGGGTATATTAGCAAATGATTTGACAATTCGTTAAAATTGAACTGCAATTGTAGGCAATTTTTTTATACTGGTATAAATGCAATTATTATTGGAACGTTGATTAACTTCCCCATATGTTTCACTTTTAACTTTAAATAACCTATGGCTGAACATTTTTAAACTTTTATACCTATGCATTATATCCAAGAGATTCTAGTGTTTTTTTTTTGTGTATGTAATGATTTTAGATCATGTGTATTGTAGTAGTTTTAAACTATAATAGAGTGCATAGAGAAAAACCCTCTTCCTGTTGTAGCAGTATTAGCCTATAGAATAGTATATTTTTATTATAGCAGACAATTAGATACAACTTTCACTTAGTCCTGTTAGCCAAGAAAGATTACAAATATTTAAGCATACTGTTATCCTACAGTAACTGAAGCACAATGAATTATCGGTGCTAAACATTTTCCTGAAACAAATATTTTATTTACCATGAGAAAAAAAAAATCAACCGTGGAACTGATTCTTAGGGTGGAGTTTCTTCAGCTTTTTACCAGCGTTATTCATTACTGTCATTTTCTGACTGAACTGTGTTGCAGGGGCATTTTAGTTCTCAGTCTCGAATACTTGACTTAGTTATTTTTTCATATTTGACGCTGGTCTCTAAACTTGCAGATGCACTTTGAAGGGCATTGGACATGTACCATTAGTAATTGTGTGGAAATGGCTAGATGTCCTACCTCTTGTTGCCTGTTTCTAATATAATGGTAACATCACTGCGTTAGTCATTTCTTCACAATTACACAAGTGGTGGTGTTGGAATAAATTCTTTCTCTCAAAGTTTCCGGGCATATTATAGTGTCACTTAGCTCAGAAATGACCAAAAGGCGTATCTGTTCAGAGGCTACTCTTGGTGCCAATTAAATCTTTTACATAACTGCCATACCTTTTTTTTTTTTTTTATATATATATTTTTTTTTTTTATAAATAATAATAAAGTGCTAAAGATTCAGAGCTTTGAAGTAACCCTGCACGGTTAAAATGAAATTCACCAAATGGATTTGAAAGAGCCTTATCTATTTTCAGTCTTTGTGGAAGTGTACAGTGTGAATACGGTCATGTTCAGCCAAGCAATGCGCTCATGTTTTACATTCTTACCCCACTGGCTGCTAATTTGGAACAAAATATGTTGTCATTTTCCATTCAAATTTTCGACATCTCTAGAGCTAATATTTATCACTTAGCTTAGGAAACAACCGAGGTGAACAATTTAAACCTATTTTCTCCCATGTTTTTCACTTCATCTTCCTTTTTATTGGTTTTCAATGATACAGTTTGCTTTGTCATGTAAATATGACAGTCATCACAGCTTTTACTGTACCTGAGTTTTAGTATTTTACCTTTTAAAGCCAGCACCTTAGATTGTCAGAACTTATAAGCATATGCAATTCCTATATAATAAAAAGAAAATGCATGATTGAGGTGTTTTTGCACTATATGAATAGCTGTGGACTGGGTTATTGTTGGAAAGATTAGAATGTTGGTTGTCCTCTTTAATCATCATAACTGCTAGTGGATACTGCAGTTGAGTTTGGGGTTGTATTACATCTTGGTGCATGCGCACACATGCAAATTGATGCGGAATCTGAAGCTAAGTCCTGACATTTGAATAACTATGCAAAAACTGATTTTGGTTCAGAGCCATTCATCTTGTTGTAGTGTTTTGTTTTTGTTTTTTTTGGACATGTTCAAATTTGTTCAAATTAGTTTTATGATGATTCCTAGTGGTTTGTATGTGAGTCTGATTTTGAATTTAAACTTCATTCGTTCAAAGACTTTAGGACTGATTTTTATATAATGTCTTAAATGTAATGGAGTTCATTGGAAATGGATTGATCTTTCAAAATATGAAACTGGCATTTGTGTCCAAGAAAGTTCTTGTTCTTCTTCTTCTTCTTCTTCTTCTTCTGCAGAAGTTTCATGACGTCCAGTGTAATCCAAAACAAGTGACCATGTAATGCTGGATGTGATGAAATTTGGTGTATTGAACTATGGCAGATTAATCCTTTTGTCTATGCACAGCACAAATACATAGCACATATCAGCATTTTGTGATAACATGAAGAAGCTGAATGAGAATCAGCATGGTGCTGTTTTGAAATTACAGAGCAGAGGTACCCTCATTTGGTAAATCCAAGAGAATGTCTACCAAACTAATGTATCCCTTTCAAACTAGAGGTCAAACTTGTAGAGAAAATCAGTCGCATACCTGAATCAACAACAATAAACTGTTTTGCTAAATGTATAGCCAGGATTTTACAGATCTGATATTTCCTCTTGACTGGCAAGAGTCAAATGAAATTCAGGCTCTCTAATAAATAAACATTTCTCTAACTTTGCACTCTGACTTTCTACTTGTAACTGAATAAGATAATCAAAGCCCCCAAGTCTACTGAAAATATAAACGTGAAAAATGCTCCACCCCTGATAAGACTATGGTGTATATGAAGATACTTAATGGCATAAGTAATACACATACATGTATATCAGCTGCAGTTCAGATGGGTGTAACTGAGTTAACATTTGTGTTTGGGCAATTATTACTGACATATGGACAAATCCATCTGTTGCTTGTGTTTGAGGTGCTGCACTGTAAGAATTGTTTATATTTAGGGCAATATTATGTTGTTTCTGTTGTTTTACATTTTAGTACATTTATAATTTCTGATGTTTTTAAGCATTAAATTCCATACTGCCACTATTTGAAACTATAGCCTGATGCCCAGGTTCTCTTTTTAAACTAAGCATCTCAGCTTCAGTCAGTGCTCATCATCCCCTAATCTGCTTCAAGTCACTATGTGCACAAATAAATTAATTAACAGGTTACCATTTAGAAAATTTTGCCAATGCCATTTTACGCCATACTAATTTTTTCTAAAATGATTTTACTTAAAATCAGCAAAGTCTCTTTTTGATAAGAAGTGACATATCATTGGTCACCAGTAACTCATATGTACACAAAATACTGAAATGAAGTATTCCTGTGTACAAGGCTTAAAATCTTTTTTTCTAATGATAAATTTTTAAAAAATCACTAGTTTAATAACCTGGCTTTTTATACCAACTTTGAAAACTACCTCAGAACAATTTAGGGTGCTAACCTTATCTCCTTCTCTCTCTCTCTCTCTCTCTCTCTCTCACTGCTCACTGCCCACTTTATTGGGAAGACCTGTACACCTGCACAATAATATAGTTGTGTAATCAGCCAATCATGTGGCAGCGCTGCAATGCATAAAATCATGCAGATAGAGGACTGGAGCTTCAGTTAATGTTCACATCAAACTGGGGAAAAAGTGTCATCTCTGTGACCTTAATTGTGGCATGTTGTACCAGATGGGCTGATCGAAGTATTTCATAAACTGTGATCTTCACACACAACAGTCTCTAGAGTTTACACAGAATTACATTCTGGTGTGTGATGTGAACATTAACTGAAGCTCTTCACCTGTATCTGCATGCTTTTATGCATTGCGCTGCTGCCACATGATTGGCTGATCGATAACTATATTAATGTACAGGTGTTCCTAATAAAGTAGACTGTGAGTGTATATTATAATTAATATGATCATGACAACGAATAATAATAGTGACCAAACAACTCAAGCCAATACTGCATTTTAGATTTAGCATTTTCAGAAAAAAAAATTGTATTGTTGGTGAGATGAGGGACATCCTGTCAAACAAAAAAATGTAGGGGACCAAATTGTGAAAGGACTTTCTGTGGACTGTAAACCGGCGTTTGGCAAAAACTGTAGTCATAATAGATTACTTGTTAATTTTGTTTCAAAATATGCTCGTCAGTAAACATAGTTTTCTCTGGTAGTTTGGTAGTGGCATAGACACGGCACGAGGATAGGTTGCTAATAGGGCCGGGCAATATTACGATATGTTATTGATAATGTGACGCAGTCACGATAAACATGATACACTTTTGTTTCGTCATTATCATCAGGTGTCACTGCTTTTTTTATAACTTACTGTAAAAAGCAACCGACAGGACAATAAAAACATTTTTGTACTAATTGGTTTATTTTTATTTTTCCTTTGTTAGCAAAACCTTGTTAGCAAAATATATATCATGTATCGCAAAGATGTTTTTAAGTTTTGTGATGTAATTTTTGCCATATTGCCCATCCTTAATTGCTAGTTTCTTCTTTGAGTGTACACAGAGCAATAATTGCATTATTACTCTTGTCTACAGGGTGCATCATGGTTTATTTATTTTAGGTGACTGTGGTTACTCAGCAAGTGTCATTGAACGCAGTTAGATTTTTTCTGGTTGTGAAATTTTTGTATTCTCTCCGTAATCATCAGTAGTGATGTGCTGTATTTAGGATCACGTATTGGGTTCCGTTGCCCCAGTCAGCACTGCTCTGCTTTTGCAATACTACAGAAAGGCAAATTTGCTACATCCAAAAATCCTAGCATGTTTGTACAATTTTTTTTTTAATGTTAGTCCAAGTTTGGCAGCATGATTTGTAACAAACCAGCTTGTCAACATCGCTGTGTCTGAATGCTTGAATTAGGCTCGATTCTTCTTTTTGATAAATATTCAGTATTGCAATAAACAAAACGAGGGTTTTTTTGGTGAAAGCTCCACAGCAAGTGTAAGCAGGTTGAGAATAAGCTATTTAAAATAGTTTTGAGTGTAATTTTTACCTTGCAACATTTTACAAAGGGAATTTACTGTTAAATTAATAATGAAATATGTTTGCAAAATATGCTCTACTGATACACTGGCCTGTTTCCGTTGGTTCAAGATCGAAAAGGTACAAAGGGTATGAAAATAAAATCAATATTCTTGATATTTTTGTTGAGCTAAAGACATCCACTTTGTGTTTGGGGTGTGTGTGTGTGTGTGTGTGTGTGTGTGTGTCTTTTCAGATCTGTCATCTCCTGTATTTATATTTGGTGATAATTATTTTTGATTTGATGAAATTCATTCTCACGTCAAAGAATTTATACATGAATTGCTCATGCAACCTTGAGTGAATGCTGCATAGAATGATCAGTATTTGTATATTGCACTTTCTAATCAGTAAAAAAAAAAAAAAAAGCCCTATTTAAAATTGGGCAGAGACATTAAAAGAAAAGTAAGACGAGGTATATTCTGCTATAATAGGATTTTTTTTTTTTTTTTTTTTTTTAGAAAAAAGTGACTTTTCTAAAATGTGCATAGACGTGAAGTACCTCAGAAGCCTGATATATGCTGCATCAACTTCATTTTTTTTTTCTTTTGTGAACATTTCGTACTTTCGTACATACAGTAATACAGTTTTCCCTAAAGAGAGGTTGGATGTGCATGCAAGGCAGTGCTTACACCCTTCTAAAATGTGTTTTGGTTTGATTAAAGTGTCTTTTTAACAGCATTATTTACATTGGCTTTTATTTGGGTGAAAGATGTGTATAGAGTACATAGGGAATTATTTTATGAAAAAAAACAAGCATTCTATATAAATTTTTTTCACCATTCTCATTGATGCTTCATACTAATCCGGCATCTAACTTCAGAGATCACAAATGGCAACTAATTAGCTGTAGTCCTAAAAGACTACTGACTCAGGTATTGCCGTTTAAGGGCTATATCTGCTACTGAATCTCCGCCCTGTACTCACTCACGTGTCTTAAAGTAGCCCTGGAACTGTATTTATGGCTAAAACATCATACAGTGTATCTGACCTTGAAAGGTGTACTATTAACCAAACCATGCAAATCATGCATTGTTCTACATCACTGCCAATCATGTGCTAGATTTTTGCCATAAATCTACCTCCTGGGAATGTAAGACTGTCCTGGAAATGCTAGATAGTTTGAAAGCGATAATCTTCCATTAATACGTGTTCGGAAAACTCTGGCTGAGGCTGTGTGGTTAGCGTGTTTTCCCATATTCATCTAAGCCATGAAAGTGACCAAAGTTTTTAGGAAGGCGTTCCGGTGGCACTGCCTCGCAGGCTCAAATCTCCCCCTCACTTCAGACATTTATTTTTCTTTTTTAATTTCTACTTAAGCACCTGCCAAATTGAATTTATTGTCATTCCTGTTGAGAGCTTTTATATCTCATTCTTGTATTTGGACTCATCGCTAAGCTCTGTGTCTTTTATTTCATTATGTAAAGTGTGAGCTTTGAGATTTTTTTTTTTTTTTTTTTTTTCCATTTATGCTTTTATGATGATTGCAAGCTCAATATATGCTGTAAACCCTGCTAGGATATAATGTGAATATCATTTAATATAGTTGACTTTTTTGCTTGACTGTATATGGCATTGATTAATAAACTTGAGTTCTCCTCACTTGCTTTTTGTCTCCTAAAATATTTATTGTGTGTGCTGTTCAGATGTTAAGAACAGCCTTTTTGGGCAATGTGCACATGTAATATCTTTCATTAAGGTTATAACTGTTAGGGGAGGATGGGGAAACTTTGAGGGAAAATTTGCATGTACTGCAAAATAAAAACATCTGGATATGAAGACCGTGAACAGGCTAACCTGCAGGCCAACAAACTCTTTTGTAACAGCACAACAAATCAATCTCCTACTCTTGCAGGAAAAAGCCCCGAGGATCAGTCAACTTGTATGAAATGTCATGAGTGGTCAGAGGAGCAATTTGTCATTTTAGAGCCCTCTGCACTCTGTGAGGTGAATTATAGTTGCAATATACAAAATGACAAGCCTTTCTTCTCCAAATCAACCTCACCTCTTCTTACACAGGCCTCGAAAATTGCCTTTTGTGGAAAAGGGGGCAGACCTGAGCAGCTCAGTTTCAGCTGGGGACAGAGCTCATTTCCAGCCCAGAAAAATGAAAATGTTTAAAAAGAAGAAGCCTAAAATTACTACACTAGCCAGACCCACTACAGTTGATATTCCTAACCAGATCCTAAGGTATCTTTGAAATTCTAGGATTATTACAGGTCCAGAAACAGGTTACACATTGCACCTTTAAGGTAAGTGGCAACTCCTTCAAGAACTGCTGTATTTGCACCATTACTGTCATTACTGTCCAAGCACCGTATCCCTGGTCAAACAATACAGCCCATTTTTAGAGTTTCTCCTAAATTGCCCAGTTAGGAGCTACTTTTAGCGTTAAAGTAGCTGAAGACACCAGAAAAACACCTCAGTGATCTAATCTTTCCATGTACCCACAAATCTGGAGAACTTCAACAATGGCAAAGCCAAGTCAATTTTTTTTTTTTTTTGGAAAATCTACCAAATGTACCTCTTTGTTCTTTCTTGTGGTGTCTATTTTGTCTCTTAAATTATAATATTCTTACAATCCAGACAAATTCCTCAGCATGTAGTCTACATACAACATTACATATACAATTTGTTTTAAATATATGGATTACTACTAACCAAAGACAAGAAACATAATAGTCCAGATTACATCTCACAATTCTAGTGCTTTTCCACTCCATAAGTGTTTGGGTTTATTACTGCCATCATGTGGTCAGGGGAAAAAGTACAGGACTTGATGGAGAGAGTGCAGACATTGTACCCTGGGGGCGTGTTCCTGTATTCTAACCTCCTGTGTTGCCAGATTCTGCTTTCATTCCTGTTTACTGAGATCATTGTGCTTGACATAACGATCTCAATAAATTGTTGAACCACCAAACAACATTCACAAAATAAACACAGATGATGTGGATTCTCTTGAGCACATAATGTTGCAACCCAAACTGAAAGCAATGTCCATGTTTAGTATAATGAAGCACATATTTATCTTCATGAATGACACCTAACTAGATTAGAGTAGTTTGTAGATGTCATACACAGTTTACCATCCACAGTTTCTATATGCAGGCCTGCATAACATTTCAAAATGCATAATTTAAAAAAAAAAAGTTTACCACATGACATGACATCATCGTCCTGTCCAGGTGTCCTTTGGCATGTGACTTTGGGGTTTACACTCGTTCTTCATCCAGACATGCATCAACAGGAAAATGTGTGCTTATAATAGAAACCACAGAAAGGGCCTCGTAAAAGCATCAAGTCATCCAGTTAAGAGACTTTGATTTTCCACCCTGCTCTCTTACTCCTTGTACAGCTCAACTCCAAAAACCATGTCCCAAGTCCAGTATTAAAAAGTAGTCTCAGGAAAAGTGTCTGAAACAATAAGCTATAAAGATTTGACTTGTTTCTGGTTGTGGTTTTCTATCTTTACATTTTTACATTTGCTACAAAACCTACAATTCATGTTTTCAAATTAGCTGTCATTGTGTTTAATTTTGTCTGTAAAGTACTCCTAAAAATCAGAAACACACAATTTATAAATGGCTACCTCCTCTTGCATGGCTGATTCCTATTATATTGATTGGTGTTTGTTGTATTTGTATAATTTTTACATTTGTTGTATTTAAAAACAGAACTGAAACTTTCAGAAATTTTGAATTTTTGGGGGAGTGTTACATATGAACTTGTGATGTCACTAAAAAACAGCTTTGGACTTTTTATGTCCAAGATTAGATGATGAAGAAAATCTTGGGTGTTGTTTTACAATTTTCAAGTCTATTAAATGGATCTTCAAAAATATGACCATACAAATCAAAACTCACAGAAATCCAACTTGTATCCGCCTGAGACAAAGACAGGCTAGTACTAGTGTTTAGCTAGTTAACCAGCTAAGCAACTTGCTAATGTTAATGAAAGCAAAGGCATTGAAATTGAACACATGTGGGCTAGTTTACTAGCAATTAAGCAGCCAGCTAGCTAAGTTAGCTAATGTTAGTGATAACTGGCAATCTGAAGTGGTAGGACGACAAGGGATGTTTATAGTTTGCAATTTTAGTAGGTTTTTTAAACATATACCTTACAACTTATTGTTTCACATAGATTTAAAATGAGTAGAGCACAGTGCTGCTACCACGTGTTGATATGAAGTTTTCTGAGAGCAGGCTATTTATTTAGCATTTTTGGAAGGAGTCTCCAGTATCAGAGCATTTTTTTAACAGCTGTGAGTCTAAGTTTTCCCACACTGGAGAGTAATCAGGACAGAAGGCTTTATAGTTATCTGGGAACATGACAAGCTGCATTTTTTTTTGTCTTATTAACTTCAGGAGACGGAAAATACAGGCTGGTCTGGGAGCCACCAGTTTCAGCTGTTGTAATGTAAGTGATAACAGGAACTAACTTGTTTTGTTGACTAAATTAAATGTAACTATAAACAGACGAAAAAAGTAGGAGCTGTTGTTCTTTGATCAAGGAAAAAAATTTGCTGTGGTATTAGGCTTTATTAGTCGTTTTCTTTACGACTTAATTCATGTGACATCCAAAGCCATGAGATCGGATCTATTACATGTAAAAAAAAAACCTGCGAGTGATTAGACTTTAAAGAATGGAGCTCAGGCTGCTGTGGGCTTTTACAGAAGCTGTGTGGTGTTTGTTCTTTAAGTCCTTTAAGGTTTTTAAACTCCACATTCACATCATAACCTGTCGTGGGTTTCTGAGGGTTAATTAATACCGGCAAACAAATGGTGCAGTGAGAGCGAGTCAGATTTTCCAGCTGTGAGAACTGGAGACACACACACACACACACACACACACAGACCCATCGGAGCGAGCAAACAACTCCTCACTTCACTCACTAAAGGTAAGGTCATAACTTCTGATAACCTTTCTTCAAAAAGCCAACTTTTTATTCAAATGACTTTCAGTCAAGTATCAGGTTCAGTTTCCAGGGTTTAGTGTTTGTTGGTTCTATAAAACCCTATAAACTCTGTAAATAACAGACGGAAGAGTGGAGATAGATGTCTAGCATGGTTTAGATGCTTAAGTCCAAGCGTGAAAGGAAATTGTAGGTACAAACAAACAAATGGTGATGCGGTGCTGACGTTGTGTCGCTTTAACACATTTCGAAGTTGTGTGTCAGTGCTGCCGACTCTTTTTCAGGGGAAAGTAGCTAATGTATGCTCAGAAAGTCGCTAGAAGTCACCAGATGACGTCATGCAATTATTTGCCTATTCGTTGAATCGTCATGGTCATTTGCATATCAAAATGTGTTACATGAAGAAGGAAGCTTTTTTTGGAGACTCTTAGAATATAATTTATCAGAAAAATAATAGATTGTAAAATTTCTTATAAAAAATAGTCCTTTTTCATGACACTAAAGTAAGTAAAAGAAAGTAACTATTTACTTTGTGCATTAAATCAAGAACGCATACAAAAAGAAGCAGTAGAATCGGCATGAAGGAAATGGTTACAGACGGAATAACTTCCGGTTTGGTACTTGTAAATATAAACAAGAAGAGCGTTCAAAATGAAAAACAAAGAAGTGTGCAGCTGGGACAAACAACAGTGATCAGTGATTGGTCATTGAGAGACAACAGTGATCAGTGATTGGTCACTAGGAAAATAGTGATCAATGATTAGTCACTGGGAAACAATGGTATTCACTGAGTGGTTGTTGGAAACAGTGGCTCATATGTAACTCAGTCAGGCTTTACAAACTGGTAGTGAGTTGACTGAACCTGCTTTCTCAATTCATATAACCACAAGGTGTGATGTGAGCTGAGAATTGTATCGAGTGCCGGAAGTCACTAATTGTCTGACAGATTTGTCGCTAGGCCTTTCTTTGAAATAAAGTCAGTGAAAGGATCTATAAAGTCACCAAATCCAGTGGCAAAGTCACTAAGTTGGGAACATTGGCATCAATTTCACATTACAGTTCTGATGGCACGAGGGGCTTAAATGGCCCACTAACACAAAGCACTGTGTGTTTATACAGATGGCCAGGAATTCCTTAATTATAAGAATTTTATGAGCACCAGCCAACTTCAGAACAATTTTCACTTTATATACACATGGCAAATATGAAAATGTTGCTATGCTGCACTCCTAGAAAATGTAGAACCCTTAAGTGTTCTTCAGTTATCCATCTAGTATAACCCTTAAAAGTTTTATGTGAAACCCTACAACAGAGTGTTTCTCTATCAGAAAGTAGAACCCTTATAGGAGGCAAAGAACCCTAATGATCCAATTGATCCTGAACCCTTGAGAAAAAAATAACTAAAGTTTCTCAGGAACAGGATTGGGAACATAGTGTTTTTTTTCATAGCTGCAGCAGGATGGCATGGTTTCTCCTGGTCCTTCTCACCGTGTGCTGCACAGGAGGCAGCATTGATGTGGACATAGAGGACAGAAACTGGGACTGGGGCTCCGGCCTATATGAGCTGCTGCACAGCTTCCCTGCTCACAGTCCCTTTGTCACGGAGACACCTGGACATGTAGCAAACTGCACTCAGCGCTTCTGGCTGCCGCCGTCCTCTCCTGTGTGCTGGGAAGACATAGCAGGGCCAGAGGAGTTTGAGGAGACGCGTCTGCTGGTGCTGCAGAACCGAGCAGCACTCCACACTGTGACTGAGGCCAGCGGTCTGGAGGAGGGAGGACTCTCATATGAGCAGCAGGCCATGATGGATGTCCAAGGGGTTCGGGAAGATCACCTGAGCATTTCTCAGACTGTAGAATCCATGCAGAAGGTCTTCCTCGATCTGGATGAGAAGAGGAAGGAGGGTGGGGAACATGATACCTTTGCAAGGTAAATTGCATCTCTACTATATTAAAAAGTTGCAGTTGAGAGAAAAGGTTTGGTACCTTCGGGATAAAATTAAGAAGAAATCATTTGGACTGGAATACACCCTGGATGGGACTCCAAAATCATTCACATTTAGGAGCAATTTAGAGTTGCCAGTTAGCTCCAAGGACACAATTACCAGACCCTGGAGCTGTGAGGCAGCAACATATGCATATGCAAGCATCATATCCACATATACAGTAGATATAAAAAGTCTGCACGCCCCTGGTAAAATTGCAGGTTTTTGAGATGTAAAAAAAAAAAAAAGAAATCATGTCAGGTCTGATTTAATTTAACACAAGTGTGGTGTTAAATTAAAGCTACTTTCAGGCATATGTGGCAATCTTTTTGAACAATTTGTCTGTTACAAATGTGCAAGGATTCATATTTGGCATATGAAAAGGGATGAAAGGCTCCTAAGATTTTTGATAGGATTTAAATCTGGGCTCTGACTGGGCCATTCCAAAACGTTGATGATCTACTTCTGAAGCCATTCCTTTGTTGACTTGGATTTGTGCTTTGGATCATTATTATGCTGTAAGGTGAATTTTTTTTCTTGATCTTCAGCTGCCTAACAGAGCTAACAGAGACCTGCAGGTTTTGTGCCAAAATAGATTGGTATTTGGAACTATCCATCTTGACTGGAGCTCCAGTCCCAGAAAGAGAGGACCAGCCCCATAGCATGATACTGCCACCACCATGCTTCACCATGGGTATGGT
Organism: Pangasius sanitwongsei; assembly: GCA_037576675.1. Classification (NCBI taxonomy): domain Eukaryota; kingdom Metazoa; phylum Chordata; class Actinopteri; order Siluriformes; family Pangasiidae; genus Pangasius; species Pangasius sanitwongsei. The sequence goes on along the minus strand of CM075025.1, from coordinate 8,016,001 downwards.
GTTCTTTGATTGATAAGTTGTCTTGTTATTTTAGCAAACATATCTTTTAGAAATTTGGCCCCCAAAAAATCTACCTTGGTTTCATCAGACCATAACATATTTTGCCACATTGTTTGGGGTGATTTATGTGAGCTTGGGTGTTTTTGTTTTTTTTCCCATCTAACCACACTACCCCTTAGTTCAGACATGTAAAGAATACAAGAGATCATTGTCACATGTCAACAATGTCCTACAGAAACAGCTGTTCTTTATTTGGGGTTAATCAGAATCACTTCATTGATGACAGGTGTATGATGATTACTTTTGAACATGAGTTGGTTAATTTTTGAGCATGATTGGTTAATTCTTAGTACAGTCACTTGCCCCATTATTAGAGGGTGCACACACTTATGCTTTTTCTTTTGTTCCCTAAAATATTTCTATTTGTTTTTACTTGAATTTTGTTGGTTGCTGTACCACATTCAAGGTGGGAAAAGATCTGACACAATTTATCTTGGTTTCATTTTTTACATCACAAAATCTTGCGATTTTACAGGGGTGTGTAGACTTTTTATATCCACTGTATATAATTGTGCATCAGGCAAAGTAAAAGGTGATGACATGCATTGAACAACTGTTCATAAGGTAAATATGAATGAAAACACTTTCATAAGCTTTATAAAAGCTGTTGAAATCAGAGGTGTGAGCATGTGAAACTATCTAATATCTAATCTAATATGAAACAAACTCTACTTCAGTAATATTAGGTGATAAGGTTTGGATTATTTTCAGATTTCTCAGTTTTAGTCACAAAAAGCTTCTATTTCAAATACTGAAACTGTCAAATGACAATGATTAACATGATTAAGTGAATAAAGTCTTCGTTCCAGATTAAAGGAGCAGATTGCAAACACCATGAACTCCATAAATGGCAGAGAAGAAATGGCAGCTCTTCTGGAGCAGCGTCTCTCTAAACTCGAGAGGACATTGAACGCCATACAACATCGACTAACCCAAATACTGAACCAGTAAAAAAAAAAAAATCGTTACAGCAGACACTTTACAGTGCAGTGCATGCCTATGAGGAAGCAGGATTTTACACCTAAAGCATGACCCTCTTTATTGTATTATACCTCCGTTTCAGTGTTAGGGGTAGGTGATATGGTAATGTATTGATGTCGTGAGAGCTTATTTTAAGATACTTTTCAGAGAGGATTACAAGTACTTTCATAACAACCAACTGCATTGTTACTTACTGTTAGGAAAATCAGATTGGATGTTAAATATTCTTAATTTTTTTTTTTTTTTTTTACACCAGCTGCTTGATTGGTGTATTTGTATATTTTATAAATAAACATAAAATCACTAAATTGCTTTTGTATGCTTTTTAAAATGTGTCATAAATATTGGCATATTGTATCATGAAATGTCAGCCACCATTTTTTTCAGAAGTGAGTGAATGATTTTCTAAAACATCATGATTACTCATAAGACAATTTTAGAATTAGACTTATTATTCAATTCAATTCAATTTCAATTTTATTTGTATAGCGCTTTTAACAGTGAACATTGTTTCAAAGCAGCTTTACAGAACATAAGAAACAGAAAAACATGCAAACAAAACAGGCAACAGTCCTAGAAATTATCCCTAGTGAGCAAGCCTGAGGCGACTGTGGCAAGGAAAAACTCCCTTAGATGATATGAGGAAGAAACCTT
>CM075025.1:8000163-8014206 GCA_037576675.1 Pangasius sanitwongsei | reverse complement strand
TTCTGCATTTATGTATAGTCATGTAGCGTTTTATGTGTATATTGATTTGTAGGTTGTTATCTTCCTCAAAGTCCACAAAGGGTTGGCAGCGTTGCTTTAAATTATCACAGTAATATTCAATAAAAGTGCTGGGTTTCATGGCATGATTTATCAGTTCAACATTCTTAAATGGCAATCATTTTACAGGACCAGAAAGAAACTAAAGCTGAGCAAATAAGAAAGCAAAGGTTTATTTACTGAAAAATATACACCAAAAATCATACAGTACACTATACAAAACATAAGATGTTACACAAATTTCAAGTATAAAGACTCACAACTTTGAAATTCAGTGCATGTCATCAGTTGAAACAGCAGAAAAGTACAAGCAAACTGTGGTATACTCAATTCTGATCTACAGTAAAGGACAATGTGATTACCCCTGCAGGATATCAGTGCATCTTTTTGATTAACACAGATTTCAAACAAATATCATGGCAAAAAAAAAAAAAGAAAGATCAGTTGTAAGTATTTATTTCACAATCTGCACAATAAGAGTGAGACAGTTTTTATCTTCAGGTGTATAATTAAAAAAACATTGACATCTTAATGCCCATTTAATGAAACAGTGTGTACACCCTGAGTAACTGCTTTTAAAGCAGCTGAAATTTCAGAATCTGAGCCACTTGTGACCAAAAATGCAAGAGCTGTAGGAGCAAATCCACAGTTATACGACATAAATAAACAGATGAAACACTTAAATTGGCCACTCCACCTTGCAGTTTGCTGGGAGAGCTACAGGTAGTTTGGTGGTGATCAGGCCACTACATATCCAAATACAAGGAAAAAAAAAAACTGTACGTCACCACTTGAATCACAAGGTGTGAGGAACTGTACATATTCATTAGGATGAGATGTCTCCTGCTATCTGTCGTGAGGAAAGTATTCTTTTTTTTTTTTTTTTGTACCTGTTCACATTGTGTTATCATCAAACAATTTTTAAGAATGATGTCGAAGTAACAGCTACTGCTTACAGGCGCCCCCCCCAAAAAAAATCAGTTTTTTTCTTCCTCTTCCATTTTCTCCAGGGACTTCAGATAATCCCTAGCCAAGATTTTCTTTGGAAGAATATCTAAGAAGGGAGAAAGACAGGGAGTATAAAACATGGAAAAGGCATCGTTTTTTTTTAAGCTCTCTCTCTTAACTCTTAACTCTCTTGACTCATATTGATCAAGGCAAGACAGGCTTGATTGTCACATCGTAACATGCATACATCTATATGCATAGATCTGTTCACATTTTATCTTGTTAGGACAGCTGGGGTCAGAGTGCCACGATACCCAGCAGTGGCAGCTTGATGGTGCTGGGATTTAAACACACAACCTTCCGGTCAGTAGCCCAAAGTCTTAACCACTGAGCCATCATTATCGTGACTACACGTCAGCCCTGAAACACCCAGCATCTGCGGTTTTCCAAAAACAATAACCTTACATGCATAATCTCTTATCTATATTCTTGTGCTTGATCTTGTGCTCATCAGGACTTAATCCTGGACACCATATTGGTTATTAGATTATTTTTTGCTCAACTGTGATAAAATCATTATTCATATGTGGCTATTTTATGCACTTTTGCTTGACGTGTGCAGATCGAAAGGTTTTTACCCAGGTACCATATATACTGAACAGGGAGATATTGGTAGAGCTAGAAATGATGCAGATCATTAATTGGTTCAACACACAGAATCATCTTAAAATGCCTATTTTGACAGCAATATTCAGTAGTAATGTAGTCTACCATTTTTATCTTCTCTTTTTGAATGTCTTATCTCATGGCTTTGACACAACATCAAGTTTATACAACAGATAGGTTAAATTCAAGTTGCTGTTGCTGAAATTTAGCTACATTTTTCATTTCTTGACATTTCTGTGATCGACATAAAATCCACCATATGCAAATCAGGCCAAATCCCAAACTACTTCCTGTTAACAGTTTTCACTCACTACATTGTGTATAATATAATAAAACCATATGTAGTGGACTATAGGCCTGATAGAACAGCATTTACAGTTCTCGTATTTTGTATTTTTGTTGTACTTTAACATCGTCTGATAAAATCTGCACTCAATTTTGTCTCTGATTAAAGTATTTGCCCCCTTGGCTTCGTTTGGGTGTGCCTTCTGCCAGTACACAAACGCTGTGCTCAACAGTTTATCCTATGTGTTAGACAAGCAACAACATCAGTTGTAAGTCTGCTTCAGATAGTTCTGAATACCGATTAGTAACTGTGTTGTGCTGCCCCACACCGTCTGATGGAACATACCGTAAAATGTATCAATAAAACAAACTCTACATACTATTTGATAAAATTCATGTGAAACTCCTGAAACTGATGATTCTCTTACGTATCTATCAGATTTGACAAGACATCCTAAGTGTACATCACATTAAAACCTCAGAGGAACACAAAGCTCTCACCTGTGAGAAACTGGAACGTTTCTGTCTCCTCTGCAGTGTTAGCCAGATCGCTGTAGGACAGCGTGCCATTCTGTTTTCCTGAGCCATTATTGTATGACGTCAAAGCCAAATGCTGAACAAAAAGCTCCTAGAAGAACACAAGCATGTAAAGCAGGCAGTGAATTAATAAAGTTACATATTCAACTCAAACTATGAATGAATCTTACGCCTAAAATCAACTCACTAAATAGTGCATTAAATTTCAGATTTTGCTATTCTGTTTCCATGTCTAAAGAATATCCAGTGCATTTATAAGAGCACTGCAACAAATTAGTGTCCAAAGCATGTACAGAATACCCATCATGCACTGCTTATTCTAGGGAATAAGAAGGGAGGCATTTCTGACAGTGTTGCCAGCTTAGTGAATCTGTTGCTAGATTTGGCAACTTTCTAGGCTGCTTTAGCACTTTATTTCAAGAAAGAAGCTGAAAGCTGGCTCCATTGGTAAATGCTGCTGTAGGTAATTGCTATCTTTTAACTGTATTGTATCCATTTGCTGTCTGTTTGCTTGTTGAAACTTTGTATGCTGCCCTCTTGGCCAGGTCTCTCCTGAAAAAGAGATTTTTAATCTCAGTGACACTTTACCTGGTTAAATAAAAATAAATAAATAAAAAGAGCTTAGCAACAAATCTGCTGACTTATTGAACAGATGGTAGGGACTGTCCTGCACCCGATACAGCTCTTCAACTCATACCACAGCTGTTTCAACGTGTTGAGAGAGCAGGCTCACTTAACTCACCACCACTGTGTAAATCCTTCTGACCAATCACTGATCACCGCTGTCTCCTAACAACCAATCACTGATCACCGCTGTCTCCTAACAACCAATCACTGATCACCGCTGTCTCCTAACAACCAATCACTTATCACCATAGTTTGGAAGAAAGTGTACATAGCTAGTAGAGTTAGCTTGCTTTGCTAACCTGTCGATGAAGCTAGTAAAAAAAAGTTAATTTTCAGAAAGTGCATTATTTAAACTGTGGTTAGCTTCAGAAGCTATGTAGCGACTAAAAAAAAAAAAAAACACTGGACAGTTCACGCCTACAAGAGTTTTGATATGCAAATGTCCACAATCATGTAATTAATATGTAAATTAGTGCCTGATGTCACACGGGGACTTCTACCTGAATGAATATACATTACACGCTACACAATACAGACTACAGAAGCAAAATAAAGCAAATTCTCATTCATAACCTCTTAACAGCTTAAGCTAACAGTTAGCTCCAGTCTATCAGTGGAATGAGCTTAAAGCTAAAGCAGCTGCTATCTGATAATAAACTACTACCGTCGCTTTGGTCGTTAAGAAAAGGGCGTCCTGATTAATACACGACACATCCGGAGAGCTCTTCATTATTAATTTTACACGTGAAATGGGGAGAGAGACGTTTTTGCCATTAGCCGCACGCTCAACTTTGTTCTCCATCTTTTCTGAAAGTTGTCCAGTTTAGCGGAAGTACGTCATCAGGTTTTCAAAACGCCCAAGCAGTGATAACATGGGAATTGTAGTTTTATTGTCAGTAATAACGCTGTAACGTTCCCAAAAAAACGGTTTTGTGTTTAAATAAAATATTCTTCCGTGCCTACATTTGTCATTAAAACGTTAATACATTATTTTAGTCATTGCAAGCACTGTTTACTGGAAAGTTTCATAAGCCTATCTTAACTATGTAGCGTAGTCTGTTTACACCTTGGAACTACATTTCCCACAGTCACAAAGTAGTTTTCTACTTCACCCGCGACCTTTCACTGTTGCCAGATCCATCTTCCTCTTTGTTGACTAGTTTTATTGTGGGTTGGAACCTTTTTTTAAACGCATACAGTAAAATGCGTAAGCTTGTTACACATGGACTGTATATACTGTGGTTAGAATTAAAATGTAGTGAGTTAACAGGTGAAATAATGTATTAAATGTAAAAAAAAAAAAAAAAAAAAAAAAAAACACTGTGATTTAGCAGTCTTTTAAGAGCTTTACTTGTCTCAGTGTATAAAATGATCCCAATAAAATCTTGGATGAATTCAATAACAAATCTGCTCCATGTCAGACAACGCAGTGAAGATCCTCTAATGATAGACCTGCGATTCAAGAAAATGACTACATTCTGCTTACGGCATCAATCAGCGTGACCCGGGCTCGTGTAGAAAACGCTTTGGCATAAACAGAAACATTCTTCAGCCTGAGCTTGAAGTAATGAGGATGTTTTTCTTTACGTTACAATGTTTTGTTTAAGTTATCCTACTGTCGCTGTTATATTTGTAGCTGTCCCATGAGTTTCGCAGCGTAGCAGCAATCACACTCTGAGATTTTAATCAGAAATTTCAGACAATGCCAGAACTTTGTTGTTGGTTGTGTTTGTTGTTTTGTGGTGAGCACATGACCACCAATCTCAGCTTACAACCAAAGAAGTAGTTTACAAAGTGCAATTTTTGGCTGTGACAGCAAAATCAGGCCAAAAAATCACACAGTGTAAAGATTTTTTAAGGGAAAGTGCTTGAAAATGTTTATAATTCTGCTCCATTAAATGATATGATATCTGTAAATTTTGCAAAATCATTTTGTAAGTGTACCTGCCCTGGGAAAGCAGGTGTTAAAGTTTTGCTACTGATGAACAAGATCGTCATGAAGACTTGGCAACCCTGCCTAGCAACTTGTAGTTTCAGAAGCTCGCATGTTGTTCCGAACTCCATTTCCCACAATGCATTTCTCTGTAATCTCTACTGTGTTTCTCTCTCGGGTCCAATGTCCATGTTGGATAACGGGAAGGCAAGACTTCTGCACAACACAGTATAATAATGAGCTTGACAGGAGCGGCGGCGGCTGCAGCTGCAGGACGCGGGCAGTGGAGCGGTTCAGGCTCCGCGTCTTTAACCTGCAACCCCCGCAAATTCAGCGAGAAGATCGCGCTGCAAATTCAGCGGCAAGCCGAAGATATAGCCGCCTTCCAGGAGGTGATGATGGACATCAGTTCCACCAGGGTGAGTCAAGGCCTGAGATCTGCTCTCACACACTCAGCCGAGTGCTGTCACGGATTCTACTGTGATTTATTATAACACATTATACACACACACACACATTGCAGTATACTACACACTGCAGTACATTACACACTACACTACATTACAGACACACTGCACTATATTACACACACTGCACTACATTACACATACACTACATCATACACACACACTACAGTAGACTACACACCACTACATTACACACTACAGTACACTACACACTGCAGTACATTACACACACACACACTACAGTACACTACAGTACACTACACACTGCATCATACAACTGCACAAAGTTGTTGTTTTTTGTTTTTTTTTGTTTTTTTTAAACTTGAATATGGTGTGAGAAACCACATCCTGTTGCTTCATGATGCTTATTGAATATAACCAGGAATTAAACTGAGGATTTATTAGGGCTGAGTGACTTTCTCTTTTGAGAAAATTACTGCTAAATGCACATTATTATATGGATAATATTAATATTATATGGATAATAATATTCTCAACATCGATCTCATAAAAATATGATTTAAAAGTGTAAAGATTTGAATAATATCAACATTCATATTTCTATCTCTATCTATATAATCTACCTATTAATAAATAGTTCATTTTATTAACTTGTAAATTTGAAATTACTTCCTTTATTTTGGTATTTATAGTTTTATTTTCTTTTTAATTTCATTACTATACAATTCTTTTTTTTTAATTCTTTTTTTGTATAATTTATTCTATATTTGTGTACTTTTTATCTCCTTGTGCTCATTCTTATGCTTATTTTTTTCATCTGTTTACCTCTTTTTTTTCTTTTTCTTAACACTTGGGCATTCTATTATGCTACTTATCATTTACATTTTACTCCTAACTACAAATTACTTGCTGTTGCTGTCATCAGAATATCTTCTGCTTCTGTTCTGGCAGATATATTGTACAGTAAAGCCTTGAAGACATTTTGCTTTAATGGCCAAATGTACATACTTTATACTGAAACTAAAATGTTTATAAATAAATATGTTTATATTGAAATATTTGTGATATTTTTGGCGATTATGGTGCTAATTTGTTAGCTGGTGCTGTATTTTCGTTATTCCCAGGAGAAGTTAGCGGTTGTCTGCCTTGCTGACGTCATAGGTGGACGTTACTAGGGCAGTTAAAATGATGTTTAATAACTCAAAAATGAGTGATACTGGTCCAGTTTCATTGTTTGCTTCTAAAAACAAAAGAACAGGAGCTTCTTTTCTCACCATTTTCCAGTGATGTTCAATGTCATATTAAAGAGGAATACAGTGGAGACATATGGGAAGGCAGAAAATGTTGCATTCAGTGTTCCAGAATGCGCTTCACCTATACGGCTGAAACTTGTCTAATTAGCGATCTATGAGACGACAAGCGCGATGGCATTGATGCTGGTATTAGCATGACAGTTGAAGCTTTGGAAGCTGATCTGTTTGTACAGATGAGGAACTGAGAGAGCTAGTCACTCGGCATTGTGGATAATGTAGGAAACTGTTAACCAACGTAACAATATATCAGCATGTCAATGACAGTAGTTTAAACTAAAAAATAAAAATAAAAAAAAATCTTGGCCTCCATTGAAGATCTCATGTTAATTATACAGTCGTTCAGGGTGGATTTTTCCTTTAACGCCTGCCTTGACTGAAGCAATATTTTAAATATGTTAACCCTGCTATAGGACTACAAAGTCTTTTTTCTTTCCTCATTGACCATAATGTAAATGTGCTGCAGGTATTTGATGCCTTTTATACTATAGCAAGAATTTATTGCACTTCAATGCATAACAACTGTCAAATCACTCACACTGCAGATTCAGGCTGAGAAGGTTCGGCAAGCAAGGAGTCTTGCTTCGTATTATGGAGGATCGCTGCCAAATGTCAGTCAGATGTCAGCCTGTCCAACAGGAAATCAGGTGAGGTCTTATGCTTTAAACATTGTGTGATACCAAATCATGCTTCATTAATTGAACAGATATTTACACATACATTCAGGACACTGGTAGAATCCTTAACTGACAGTATTGGTGCTAATATTTAAGCAAGAGAAAGCCTTAAGTTTTAGGAAACACATGACAAATGTTAGTTTTTGTCCAGGGCCTGCATTATATATAAACGAAATCTTGACCAACGTGTTATAAATAAACGATTGACTATCCATCATTGGAATACTGTAATGGTCTTTTGTTTGTCTTTTGTTTGTTTTCTGTCCACCATCCAGCATCTTACTCTCTGTTTTGTTTGCAAAAAATGTAGAGCCAGTTCCTGTCTAACCCGGACTACAGTGTCACCCAGCAGCACCATGTGAGGACAGAACATGGACAGAAAGATCACAGACCCAACATCCATGGACGGCCAAACAGGAGACATGTATCCCTCACTGTAAAATTGATTCTTAATTTGCTACCACTTCACGAAAGTCACACAGCTTTCAATAATTAGACTACTCAAAGTAACGACTGTAGTCATAACTCAGAATGATGACCTTAACCGCAATTTACAGATTGACAGCGCCCCCTATCTGTCTGTCCACTTGTCTCCTCCCTCAGGCCCCAGCTGGCGGAGGTACGGTTAGAAACCATGTTTAATACCAATTGGCTTTTAAGTACTTATTAATTGCATATTTAGTTGTTTGGCATCCTCAAAATTCTTTGCCACGTCCTCAGTATGCACAGCCTTATTTTGGCTCTCATTTGTTGTTGTGTTTTTTTCTCTGTGTCCTCGCTGAAGGAACTGGTTCGTCAGATCTGCAAATGAAAAAAGCCAGATGGACCAAACGCCAATGATGGCCCTTAGTAGGTGAGCACAAATCTGTGTAGTATCTATACTGTCTATTCTGTACTGCCACACGTATCATCTTACACTCTTGTCTTTTTCAGGACCCGCTCAGACTCGGCCCTTCACACCAGTGTGAGGATGATCTATGTCGGTGACCCGAATCCTGAACAGGTCTTGACTGGCTGCTCCAAAAAAACTGGTCAGTGTTGCTCATTTAACTCTACTTTTTAAAATGCAGTGAAATAACAGTAAAATTAACGTGTTACATAGATCTAAAAATATTTTTTAATATAGCTTGGAGAGGTTCTGTTTCATCACCTCACCTACTGGAGACCCTCAGGGGTCAGTACTGGGTCCATCTTGTTCTCCTTGTTTCCTAAATAACTGGACTCAGTGATCAGGTCTCATGGCTTATCTTATCACTGCTACACAGACGATGCATGTCTTTTTTTTTTTTTTTCCCCTGTTCCCCTCCCAAGTTGCTTAGATCACCTTTGTGATATCTTTTCCTGGGTGAAGATCCACCATCAAAAATTCTACCATGAGAAAACCGAACTGATATACCTACTAGCAGAGCCCTTCTCTCGGCTGGATCTGTCAGTCACTATCAACATTAAGAATACACAACTGAGACTGGCTTGGCATGATTTTAGATCTTCTCTGGTGACGTCAACCGCCAGGTCCTATAGATTTCTTCTTCATAACGTCAGAAGAATCTGACGTTTTATGAATGCGGAATCCTCAGTTTCTTGTACAAGCACTAGTTATTTCTAGACGTCACTAGTGCAACTGTCTTCTTGCTGTTCTCGTTTCATATGTGATACCAGAGTGCTACTTGTCTGGTTCATGAACTCCCAATATTCTATCACATGAACTTCCTACTGGCTTCCTGTTGCAGTAAGAATGAAATTCAGAACCCTTGTCTTGGCATTCCAGGTGTCAGAGGGCTCTGCACCAAAATATCTACACACCCTGGTTCAAAACTACACACCTGCATGCCAACTTATGTCTTTAATGTCAGAGTCCCTAGCGTGTCTTTCTCTTAAAAGTCTAAACATGATCGTATTGCAAGACCTTGCTGCCTCAGTGGTGGAATGAGCTTCAAACTCCATTCACAGTGGAATCTAAAGATCTTCCACTTTAGACAGAATCTAGGATAACAGCTTGTGTTTTTTCTTGCATTCATTAGTTTGTTCTAGTTATTGTATTATTGTTCTTGCACTTAAGTTTGTGAAATTGTCTTTTTGTTACCGCCTGGTCCACTCGCACTTGTACAACCTAGCATTTGTCTTTTGGATTATGAATCCCAACAGATTCGCTAGATGCTCTGTTGTACTGCATTTTCAACTGTGTGTGTGTTTTCTAAGTCGCTCTGGATAAGAGTGTCTGCTAAATAACTAAATGTAAATGTTTCAATTATTAAATGATTAAAACATCAAACATTTTAGATTTTAGATAATATTTTGCCGTTACATTTTGTCAGTATTGATTTTTACGTTTGTTATGGTGACCACGTCACATTTCTTCACTTACACTGTAATACTAAGATGATGTAATAATTCTTGAATGAACATTTTTCTTTAAGGGACCCCGCTGTTTTCACCTCCAGTGCCTCTGATTGAGGAGAATTTCCAAGAGGAAAGAAGGACTCCTAAATTACAGAAGGTTAAGGTCTTCATATAAATGATGACTCAAATCAAAATGGTTGAATAGCTATAATATTTCAAAAGAATTAGCTAATTGTATTGTAATATCTATTACTTCACAGATACCATCAGCTTTATCTGGATGTGACACCCCTGGAAATCAGTAAGATCTCTTTCAGCTTAAGTACTGAGTGGGAAAATTGCCAGAATAATTCTATTCACTATATATGTTTGTTCATTTTCTATAACAGCGGCTCTGACAGTAGAGCCGGCTGCAAGGCAAATCACAAAAGTACAAAGTATAACTGTTGATATGGTGAAGTTTTCTGAGACATTTTATTTAGCATTTAAGGAAGAAGTCTCCAGCACCAGCGCTTTGTAACAGTCAGATGTAAAGCTGTTCTTTTAAGTTTTCCACCACAGGAAAGTCTTCAGGACAGAGGGCTTTGCAGTTTCTCAGTAACATGACAAGCTGTATTTTTGTCTTATTATCTTCAAGAGAGAGATATAAGAGAGATGGGTGAGGGAGCAACTGTGTATAGCTACAGTTACGTGATAAAGTATACATTGGAACTACAGGAATGAAGTGATAACAGGAACTAACTTGTTTTACAGATGTCTCTCAACAGTAATTGTAACTGTAAATGGACAAAAAAGTGACAAGTCATGCTATAATAAGTAAAAATTGTAATTGTTGGAAAATTGCTGTGGCATAAGAGGAATAAAACACGTTGAGACATGTTGTTATAGACAGATAATCAACTTTGGGGTGGTGACAGTAATTCTGCTTATTTTCCTCTAACAGCTTGCCCTGTTGTGTTTTATTTCTTACTTAGGTGACAAAACATATAACATTTTGCCTTCAAGTGCACATTTACTAGGCACAAGTAATGTACGCTATTTTATATGCAGCACCCTGAATTAAAATCAGATTGAACTGGGCAGTCTTCATTGATTCTCAGTTCTATTATCAAGTCTAAATAACCTGAAGAATTTTTAATACACTGAAGAAAAAAAACTTTGAAATAAATGAAGATATGCATTGTAATGTAGCCCATTTTGTATATCACTCATTAAAAAATTTTCATATACTGGTGTAGATGTGATCACTTTATCCCCACAGTAATTTCCCATCTGCTGTCTCTTCTCTCAGCATAAGCGGCTCTCTGCCAGACCTCTCCAGTCTGTGTCTGCCCTCTGCAGTGCCTGAGGCTTCAAACCCTCAACCTCCGATCAGAACCAACCCAATCAGCAGCTCTACCGGCATACACCACCTACCCAGTAGTGCCGCACACGACGTCTCGACTGACAGTGATTTTCCCCTGCCTAGTAAGATAACTACATTTCTCAATTGGCTGATTTCATGCTGAATTTAATATTCATTAATGCAAACGTAGAATGTGTGAGTGTAAATTTGATGATTCTGCCCAGTGTTCAGCCATTTCAGTGAAGTGAACCTAATTTAAAAAGTGAGGTAACTGGATTCACCGCTGGTTTGTAAGGGTCCTTGTTTCTTATTTTCTCAGGTTTGTCATCATCTCTCCAGGCGATCGTCGGTAATCCCTTGCTTCAGTCTTCTCTCAGCAACCCTAATCTCCAGTCGACGCTTAGCAGCCCCTTGCTACATGACTCTCTAAGCTCCAAGTCCCTGTGCACGTCACTAAGCAGCTCGTCCCTGAAGTCCTCCCTTAGTAGCCAGTCCCTGCGGTCCTCCTTTAGTAGCTCGTCTCTGAGTAACCAGTCTTTCCAATCAGCAACTAGCAGCTGCAGCTACAGTAGTGGGATTGGTGGATCTCGCTCTTGCTCCTCGTCCTCTCTTTCTTGCTCGCCACGTACTAGTGGGCAGGTAACGGTGTCTCATACGACTTCATCAGTGAGGAGAAGCCAGCTCAGCCCGTTAATGGTGCCCAGTGGTGACGAATCCCTTTGGCAACAACCGACTCCTACACTCTCCTGTATTACCCAGGTAAGATTTGAATGTTTTGACCTGATTAATCCTAAAGAAGTTTAATAATTAAAGCGATTAATGGAAGAGACAACTATGGTTGTGTGCAAAAGTTTGCACACTCATAGGACAATATTAATATATTTGATTTCATATGTTAGCCTATACCGTCACAAGTAACAAAAATATAGGTCAAATAACATATATTAAACTACTACTAATGGTAAAAAAAAAAAAAAAAAAAATTATTTGAGACCAAAAGTTTGCATATCCCTTTATGAATGTGGGTTATGGATAAACTTTACAAAAATATTTATAGGTTAATTTTATTCCATGTTTGGGATTAATATATTGTTGCAGGTCACACCCCCGGCTATTTTTAGCTTCTGGGAATTCTGTGGGGTTTATTTTTCTTAAATGTAAATTGTACAATAGGGACATTTTTCTTTTTTTTTTTTCCAACCAGAGACTTATTGGGGATGCGGATGTTTTCACTTTTAATTTGCACATTGTTACATTTTGTAGTTAAAATATAAGCATGCAAAATTATGTAATGTAGTGTTGCATTACGAAAACATAATGCATATAAAAAACATAAAAATGTATATTTTTGATATATTACAGCATGGAAATTTCATGTATTTTGTGTATTTCTAGTCTGTCACATTATGTATGTGAATGTGAATGATTTTATGTAAACTGTTGGAATATCAGTCTCTGGTTTGGATATGCTCACAGGGGGTCCCACTTAACAGCACGAAAGTACACCAAGAGGTCAAACCACCACCATACCCTTACAGTCAGTTTCCTCTAACATGGACTCCAAAGGTTCATAATTCTTCCCAGTCTTGGCAGCTCCATCAGGCAGAGGGATGGGATCAATGCAGACAAAATACCAGATGGTGCCAACAGCAAGGCACAAAGCTGTTAAGCTCTCAGTGTAAACCACAGCCACATTATATGCAGCATCAGAACCCACAATGCCAAACAGAGGACAGCCTGCTGAGTCCATATCACTGCACACCTCAGCAACAGCTAGACAAACAAACACCGCATGCACCACAGCAGTACAAACAGACTCAAAGTAATCAACAGTTGCAGCAAAAACCAATAAACTGTGCACATACTCAACAGTACTTACAGCAACAAGCACAGCAATTTCCACCACAGCACCAACAGCAATACCAGCAAGTCGACCAATGCTGGAATCACCAAATACAACTCATAAACCACAACCAGAACCAGCTACACTACCAAAGCAAAGCTGAAAGTCCTCAAAACCAGCAACCTCCTCACCATCCCACTGTCCTGGCAGCTCAGGACGAGTACGCATCATGGAACAATCCATTAAATCAACAAAACTTCCCTAATATGAGAATACAAAAATCTCTTGGAACACATATGCATTTGAAGGAACGGCCAAAACTACAATCTAAGAAGCTGGCCCAAGAAACTGAAAGAGAGAGAGCTCATAGCTCTAAACCAGTCCATTCTCAGAAAGATCTCCAGTTTAGTAAAATTGCTTCAACCAGTTCACCGGATAATGAATTCAGGCTTCACAATGTGAGTGCTGCACTTCATTCGTATTAACCTGACATGAGTAGCGTAATCACAACTTTGGGAGATGGTAAGACTGTGGAGATTTTTCCAGTTTTGTGCTAAATTTGAAAATATCACTTTATTGACACATTCACCAGTAAATGTAAACAGAATGTATGTACACAGGGTTCTTATGCAGGTCTAGAAAAGTACAGAATATACAGACACAGGTTTCCAGAGCTAGAAACGTATACTTTTTTACTAGACCCATGTATTTTTTACACTAATACAGCATTCCTAATAAATACTATATTCCATGTTACTTCACATTAGAATGTGTGTAAAGTCTAAAAAACACAGTCATACAAATATCTGGGATTTTACTCTTTTACATGTGGTAGTCTGGGAAAACCAATTAGATGTCGCTGTGGCTAAATTCTGGAAAACAGCCAAAAAATTATGAAAAATCAGGTTTTGGTTTTAACTGGGTTTTCTTCTTTAAGAAAACATAAATATATATTCCAAAAAAGTTATAATTTATATATATATATACAGTCAGGTCCATAAATATTGGGACATCGACACAATTCTAACATTTTTGGCTCTATACACC
>CM075025.1:7972003-8000063 GCA_037576675.1 Pangasius sanitwongsei | reverse complement strand
TTGTGGTGGTGTATAGAGCCAAAAATGTTAGAATTGTGTCGATGTCCCAATATTTATGGACCTGACTGTATATACATTTTTATTGCATATTAAATTAAATGTCAGTGCATTATCTGGAATCAAATTTGGGGAAAAAGTAAGACCCTTGGCATATCACGGTTTTGTTGGTTAATCTTCATTTTACTTTGCAGAAATCCTACACTGGCCTTCACCTGACACTGAGCCAGACAGAAGCTCTCTCACAGAAGGTAGCCCTGAGCAACATGTTCTGTATATCTGCAGCTTAGTAACTACTGCTTAGACCCTGCTGAATCGTTTATGTTGTACCTCACTCTTCTCATTTGTTGTGCAGCTTGGCCAGCTCCATAAGGTCACCAGAAAGTCTGACTCCAAATGTCAGGATGTAGAGGGGAAACATCTGTGTGATGTTGAGCACCTCAGGAACTCACCAACCCAGAGTTACAGTGATGATGTGTCATGTAGTTTTCCCAGCATCAGTTGTGGGGGTCAGGCATAATTTATAATCTATTTTGGCAGTTAATATATGAGTCATTATACATGTTTTTCCTCAATCATTTTTCCCTGCAACTTATTTAAACATCCTCTGTCATCAACATTTAACCTGATCAGACTTAACTGTAGACTAAATTTATTGTTCTCTTGTTTTCACAGTGCCATCTGTATGCTTGGATGATGTGATTTCAGATCTGCCGTTCTCAGTTCCAGAATTTGACCTGGACCCCTTTATCCTGGCAGACTGACTCACCTGAACTGTGGAGCATTTTAGCTAAATGCAAAAATAAAATAGTTCACACAAGCTTTAACAATCAGGTTAAAATGTACTAAAGGAGGAAGAGTAAATATTTTAATCAGTGGCCATAAAACATGGCCCACAGTGTAACTTATAGTAGAGATAATGGGCCTTATGTACAGAATATGAAATAGTTTAGAATGTGTGCAAATCTTTATTAATATTTCAGACTGTATTTTTTTTAAAAACCATTTTAATGTTCAGTCTTACTTTAAAAATAATCAACTTAGAAGTTACATTTTAAGTTTGAATAGTTTTTAACCAGTTTGAGAAGTAACCCCAGCTTAGTCTAACTGATCGAGCAGCACTGCTTTCTTTGTGGCACCTACTAAATAAAAATGTTTATATAAATGCTTTGCACTATAAAACCACATTCATGTAAAATATATGTAATGTTAAAGTGAATATTAAAAATAAAACTAATTATGTTTTATGTTTCATTTTGCTATATATTTTGCTTTCATAAAAACTGACATGACACAGCAGGTAGCGTGACACGCCGCCTCACAGCTCCAGGGTCCCAGCTTGATCCTAACCCTGGGATTAGTGTCTGTGTGAAGTTTCACATGTTCTCCCCTGCCTGTGTAGGGTTTCTCCGGCTTCTCCAGTTTCCTTCAGACTCCCTGTAGGTGGATTGGCAATGCTAAATTCTCCTTAGGTGTGAATATATGTGCACGTAGTGCCCTGCGATGAACTGGTGTCCTATCAAGGATGTCTTCCCACCTTGCATCCAGTCTTCCCGGGATAGACTATGGATCCACCATGACCCTGACCAGGATAAAGCAGTTGCTGCAGATGAATGAATGAAAAGGCTTTTTATTTCCTAATAGTAACTTTATTTCTGTCTCACTTTATATGAGGCATCTCCAACACCTATGTAGTTACTCTAAATTATAGAGACAACTATAATGTAAGTATTACAGATGGATTACAGCAGCAAATCTTATGTAAGTAAGACTGCATTATCACTTTTGGCTTGTGTGAGCACACAAGTGTATCTGGACAGTTGTAACAGAAAAAGAAGATTAAATAAAAGATAAAATTAGATCTCCTTCTGGTGTAACAGGGTGAAATGCTGGTTTTATAATATTTTCTTTCTGATTGAGACAGCATCTGTAGGCTACACATGAAAAAATCCACTTATTTTAAAGTGTAATTTTATATAGAATATATAAACACTCTTGTGTAGTTAGTACATTGGAACTGTCAAACTACAGATCAGTTTTAAGCCACCTGATTCCATTGGATTTGCCTGTTCCAACACGAATATGGTATAAGAATTATAGAAGTGTTAGACTTTAAAATGTCAAGATGTACTCGTGTACTGAAGCTGTTGTAGTAGAACACTTACACTGTTAAACTCTGGATATCTCACAGCACTGAGGGGTAAACACTACTACACTGTACACCCATGTAACCAATGACATCAACCAGATGCTACAGTACTTATAGATACATATACTTAAATAGATAGTAAATAGTTTAACTGAGCAAGCATCAAGCCAGAGAGACCTGCTGAGCATGTGGTTCAGTCACACAGGATTCTGCTTCATTTAATGTCAAGTTTACTGTGTGAGTGTGTTACATATGACAAAGAATAATGTGCACCTTTTCATCTTAACTCAAAAAGTTGTTTCTTAATATTTGTTATTCAGCCACTGACCGGGCAATAATGGATACATCTGTTGATTGATTGATTGATTGATTGATTGATTGATTTGCTAAAAAACAGCTTTTTTGACGTAGCAATACATTAACATTAAATGTGCACTGAAACGATACTGTAAATAACATTGCCTATACATTAGGTTAAAGATAGCCAAAAAATTTTCAACATACACTGCTGGCAAGAATGACAGCATGAAGTATGAAAGAGAGGAAAGGCAAAAAATAAGGGCAGAGAACAAAAACCAGGCAATGAGAGATCAAGAAATGTAACCAGTGTAATGGGGTGAATGTGAAGGGATTAGTAAAGGCCTCATACATCATTGCTAGCCTCAAATGGTAAAAAACATATATAATTTTTTTTTTTATATTTATTTATAATGGATAACTAAATTTAAAAACAGTACAGTGATACGCTATATGGCCAGATGTTTGTGGACACCTGACCATCACAACCAGATGTGCTTGCTGAAGATCCAGTTCCGGTGTGTGTGATGGTCAGGGGTCCACAAACTTTTGGCTGCATAGTTCAGTTCAATTAAATTTTATTTGTATAGCACGTTTAACAATGGACATTGTCACAAAGCAGCTTTACAGAAATAAATACATTCAGGATATAAACTGTAAATGTATGAATTGCTCTAATGCGCAAGCCAGCATAGTGTATGTTTAATTGTGGAGGGAAAAAAACCGTATCAAAATGTACATTTTATTGTTACTGGGGCTGTTAATAGTGTCATGTATTGCCAAATGTTGCAAGAAAACCTAAAAAATACTAAAATCTGTGCCATTCATTCTTTTAAAAAAAAATTCTGTAATATTCTAAAACAGCATCTATCGGATAATATGTCAAAATAGCACTCCGGCCCTATGGTGAGGTAGCCTATGCTTCTACTCGAGCAAATTTAGTTGGCGGAACGGAAGTTAGTCTTCATAATAATTGCTTTCACGTTCACAAGATTATTTAGTTAAGTATTTTAAATTAAAAAGCAGAATTGTTACCTATAATATATACACACTTATTGAGAATTTACTTTAAATAGGTACATTAAAAAATAATACGAGTGCATATCAAAATATGGTACATCAAAACAATGCCTAAAGAACGTCACTGACAGACATTTATTTTGATAAATGGTCTAGAAGAGAGACATTCCTTCTGTTGTCATTAGCCGCTTTCCGAACTGCAGGCTGCAGTTTGTTTGATTTCTAATATAGTGAGAAAATGGTTTCGTTATCTGTAAATTCACTGAGACAGGTGATGCGGGCCATGCTGGACTCTCCGGGATTTGACCGTGTTTTAAGTAAGGTGAGTGAGAGGTTGTTTTTTTTTTTTCACCTTTAAGGTAACCTTGAGGTCATTTCCAGCCAAACTCGACAAAATCAACATTTTAGGCAGAACACTGCAGGTAGAAATGATGAATCTGGTCACTTTTTTTTTTTAATAACACAAAATTTTAGTTAATGGTTGGATTTATGATAGATTTTATACAGGCAAAAAACAAACAAAAAACAAACAAACAAACAAACCAGTAAAACGGTGTTCCCAGTTAAATTAATATTTTAATTCTTACATCAAATACTTTTTTGGTTTTATAAAATATGTAAGGAAGACAAACCATTATATAAATATCTTGAAAGATTAGAAGAATATAATAATAATAATAATAATAATAATAATAATAATAATAATAAAAGTAAAAAATAAAAAGAGAGGGGAAAAAAACTATTTAAGGGTTACCTACAAAACGATCATAATATTTCAATAATCTGTTATTATTGGTGTTATTGATATTTGAAGTTTATAATTAGTTTCTAGCATCAAAATGTTACATTTAGGAGCTAAATTCATTCTTATGTATAAAGCAAGTGCTTGCTGCTTCCTGCTGTGTGTTGTGATACAGAGCGCTTATGAGCATGTGGTGACTGTGAAAACAGGTCGAGTTGGTTTCAGCCAGTCCTGGTAAAGTGGTGTGTCAGATGAAGGTGGAAGAGGAGCACACTAACCGAGGAGGGACCCTACACGGCGGACTGACCGCCACTCTGGTGGATGTGATTTCTACTGCTGCACTCGTGTACACAGAGAGAGGAGCACCTGGAGTCAGCGTCGACATGAACATCACGTAAAGTGTTTCTTACTAAGAACGATCAGCAGGCTTAACCTTCATGTTCTGTCCGGGTCAAAATGAATCATCTTAAACTTTTATTGATTGGAAAATTACATGAAACTGTTATCATTTTGAATTATATTTATATTACAGAGATTAGATTCTGGTCATTGTGCCAACAAGGTATTACCAAGATGTGTGAAAGAGTTTTGTGGGTTTAATGCACTGAATTTATAGTTTATGAGCTACAACTGTCAGGTATCTACACCTCTGACGGTAGCGCCAGCTGTAATTCAAATCAAAGGTTCTGTTTTTGAGGTTTTCTGTAAGGAATCATTTATTTAGGATTTTTGGAAGGAGTCTCCAGTGTCAGTGCCTTCTAAGTCAGATATAGAGTTGCTTGAATAAGTTTTTTTTGACACGGGATAGTCTTCTTGTCAGGCCACATCATGCTACCCTGTCATTGATTATTTTCAAGTCCCCAGGTTTTTTATTCCTTACCTACAGTATAACTGCTGATTGCAGCCCATCTGTTACTATGCAGCTTGTCATGTACCTCCATGTACCCCATTCATCAGTGTAAAGGGACCACCACGTCACCTGCTTGGTGAAGCTTGTAGGCTGAAGTTAGAGACTCTTTTTTTTTTTTTTTTCATGCACAATCTGTGATAATTGTCTTATCTAGATACTTGTCTAGTCCTGTAGATAATATATAGCACAACTATAGCACTGCCAGATATTTTTGATTGGTGTACTGTTTACGAACAGTGTCATTGAAATGTTTAAAAATCCCAGTAATGCTGCTGAAACTGATGCATTCATATCAGCATCACACGTCATGGCCAGTGTTACTGCTGTGCTGAGAATAATCCACCAGTGGTGGTTCCTTTCCACAGATAGATGGGGTAGAGGGAAGCTGACAAATTGTGCATAGAAAACAGATGGGTTTGGGTCAGCAGTTGTACACCTGCATGGTAGGTTTACCTGATAAAATGGACAGAAAGTGGAGCTACAAGGTAGATGTACCTAAGAAAGTGGCCACTGGGTGAATATTGCTAATAATTGAACGGTACTATAAAATCAAGACACTGATTGCTGCGTGAACAAAACATGAAGGTTAAGATAAGAGAGGCATTTGCAGAACTGCATAATACTGTTTTAAATAAAATGTCATAATAGTATGCCAGCTAATAGTCCAGTGGTGTGTACTTTGTGCTTAGTCCATTTTCTAGTCTGACATGTATTCATGATAAACAATGGGATGAATTTCTCAGCTAAGCGTTTCCCTCTGGTATTGACAGGTATATGAATGCAGCCAAGGTTGGGGAAGACATCTTGATAACTGCGCAGGTTTTAAAGCAAGGACGAACTTTGGGATTCACTACTGTTGATTTAACGAACAAAGCTAATGGGAAACTGGTCGCCCAGGGAAGACACACAAAGCACCTTGGCAGCTGATTCTTAACATGATGTCTGAGAAACACTGAACATTTGTATATACACATGTAAGCATGTAATAAAACACCACAAGAGATTTTCAAAGCTTGCACTGTATTGGGATATCTTCAGCAGTGTGGCATTAAACAAACAAAATGAATAAATCATGAACACAGCGATCTCTCTTCTTATGATTCAAAGCGAATTGCAACGGGCAGGAAAAGGTAGATTTTTATGCTTTATTACCCAACAAAGTTTATGATCATTAGTACCCAAAAGGGGGGTTGGAAATAAGGGAAAAAAGCAAACAAAAATGTAATGGTGCACTGAATTTTTCCACAATAATTCTTTTGTTAGGTACATGGATTTAAGCATTAGCTGCCCACTGAATATCCACCAACAAAAACAAAATCAGGTATCAGTAGCATGAATGAATAGTGCATGAACTGCTCATTGGTTTCAGAATACCCACACCCCAAAACAATAAAACCCATTAGAATTCACCCGACAGACCCTCTTCTAATGTCCATATTCACATCTAAACCCCGATCAGACATCACTCTTCCAGAAATTACAACAACAAAAAAAAAATGAAGGAGCTTAACATGTAATAAGCAAGGATTGACACTCAAAAGAAAATGTCCAGCAAAACTCAGGCAGTTGAAAAGAATGAGAAGCAATGTCTACCCCAAATCAATTTTTACCAAGTATTGTTCACCTACTAAAATTAGCCTTTTCACTATGACTATGAAGGCTGTTTAATCCTGTCACTGATTGTCATTAATCTTAAAACTATCCTTTTCCCCAAAAAATAAAGACAATGTCAACTATCCACTCATGACACTGATATCAGAACCAGTCCAACACAAGAGGCCCATATTTAAGGCACCCCTGACATTGGTTTGCTTTTGCTATATTCCCCCACTAAAGAGTTCCTTCTGTGATTGGTGGTGTTGACAGTGCTGCTCCAAGAGAACAACCACTCAAAAAACAATGTTCGTGCAAGTTCAAATAAAGGCAGACAGGTTAAGGGTAGGATAAATGGGTGAACCGAACCAAAACTGTCTGGTAGGTGGGATATAAAAATGAACTAAAATGAACTTCAGAATGAAAATGAGTGGTTAACAAAAAGGAGAGTTCCACGCACAAGTTCAATTCTATTCAACTGAGATGGGTATGAGCTCAACTTGCTTCAGTGGCCTTGGGGCAGGAATCTTCGATGTCTCTGCTAATCTGGCATGTATGGGCGGAGGTGGTCTTCGATGTCTCCGACCCCCCAACAGGTCAGCTGATCCTGTGGTAGGTAGAGACAGAGGCTGCACAACTTGAAAACTGTGGCCTTGGTTTTTGGAGTCTGCAGAAAGAGCATGAACAGTAAAAATGGTGAGGGTGTACTTAAATATCCCTAGTATATACACGAGTGCCCCAACACAACCGACCTGCAAGTGCTGTCTGTCCAAGAAAAGAAACACAGACTGATTTGGGTTGTTCATCACCATCCCAGCCTTGTCCTTACGGCCAAGAGCATGCAAAAACTGCTTCTCATAGTCCCCATGGTGAAATTCAAACTTGGCCTTTCGATACAAATAAAAAAAATTTAATTAATTGAAAACATAAGTGCTACACTTATTAACATCTTATGAAACTCAAAACTAATATAACATAAGAAATCGGCACCTGAACAGGCCTGAAGGGTTCATGGTCTGCTCCCTTCCATCTGGAGAACAGAAGACACACTATCTTCTCAATATCATTGCGGGGCCAAAGGATGAAGTCCATCTCTTGTGTGCAACCTATTACATCCTTTAGAAAGACACCACAGGATTATAATCAGTGTACAAGAGAACAATGTTTCATAAGGTGATTAATATTCCACACTGAAATTCATTTTCTCCTAAACACAAAATCTGGCAATTCTTTAAGACACAGTCCTCACCCTGAAACAGTCGCCTGCTGGATTTCAGTGACCATAATAGCAAAAAAA
Source organism: Pangasius sanitwongsei (assembly GCA_037576675.1). Lineage (NCBI taxonomy): Eukaryota > Metazoa > Chordata > Actinopteri > Siluriformes > Pangasiidae > Pangasius > Pangasius sanitwongsei. Next base: position 7,992,058 of record CM075025.1, on the reverse strand, counting down.
TAAATAAATTACTGTGCTGAAACACTGCAATTGACAAATGAAATAAACAACTATTGAATCTTGTCCATTTTTGAGTGTGTGTGTGTGTGTAAAGGTCATTTAGTGTTTTGCTGCAGATAATGTAATAACATACAACCACAAAAACTATGGCAAAGTATTTTTTTATTAAAAATACTCATATTGGTTTAAATAACTTTATACTACCATTTCTTCAGAATAACCACTGATGTCCTGGCGCATGAAAATTAAAGGATTACAAAAATTCAAAAAGTTACAGGTTTGAAAAAAGGTCACTTTATGCATATTCTAGTTAATTTGAGAATTGTGACCAGACGCTCGTATGTAAAGCACCTGTATCCCTATACGTGTTTGAAAACTTCATGGTTGTTGATTCTAACCAAACTAATAAAATTATTTGCCCCTCAGCTTAATATTTCTTACCCTGCGCATGGATTGGTAGCGAGGGGCATGCAACTGTACAACATCTTTTTGAAGAAGCTCCAAAGAACTTTCTAAGGAGTAGCTTGAATCCTTCACTCCTTTGAGGATATTTTCTTCATAGTTGTTGGTCATGACAGGCACCACTTCAGCTACCTCAAAAAGTGCAGACTTCTTTTTCTGCTCAAAGTGAAAGAGACATAAAATTAATGACAAGTGGTATGCTTTATTTTACAACAACAGTTCTGGTTGTTAAAGTGGGCACTTTGCAGAAAAACATTTTCTACTATGGAAAGAACTCTGTTAAATTATTTTGTTGGACAATATTGACTCTTGGCTCAAAATATAATTGCTAGTTGATAAAGGTGGCTTTGTAAAACACAGCTCAGACAGAACTTTAACTTCCTTTAACTGATGGCCAGATAACCAGGTCACAACTAAACCGGTGCAACCATCTACCAAAGCCTAGTGAGCTCCCAAAAATAAATAATTAAGCAATTAGTGTTAAAGGTTAAAAATATATTTTGGAAGAAGTGTAAAGTGCACTATATGTATGTCAGGTCAACGCATCAAGCACCTTTTCCTTAAACACGAAGGCAATGTAGATTTTGAAGTCAAACTGGTCAGCCAAGGATTCTCGTTTCTTCCGTAGCTGGGCACGGAGTCGGTTTCGGGTTTGATTTCGTCGAGAGTTTGGGTCTCCCATTGTTTTATAGTAAAGACTTATTTCCTTTAATCACCTTTTCTGCTTTCAAGGCTTTCAGACAGCAGGCTATGCTATTCAAATTATGCTGTTTCTAACAGTTAAAGAAAGAAAAGATCCGGCACTAACTGTAATATCCACTAAACCTAATTAAGAAAAAAAAATCTTCCAAATTGAAATCAAGTCATTTTTAGATTAATATTAGATAGTGCACCTGGGGCTTGACAATTCGAATCTGAAAATCACACCATGTTTTAAGTAAAACGTCAAATTTTCATAAATAGAAAAAGCAATGTAATTCCGTGCTCACCAAATATCACACCAGCATTTTAGAGCTGATAAAACTGACAAAACAACTGAAACCCATGCCAATAGCTCTTTTTGTATAGTTCTGGAAATGGAGAAGTATAGCCTTAGCTTTTACACCCTGAAGTTGCACAGCCTTATTCTAGTTTTTTTTTTTTTTAATCTTTCTAGTCCTGACTACTGTGGATTTTGGAGTCTCTTCCACGACAAATGTGATTCATACTGATGCATTAAACTCTCAGTAACGCGCAGCTGAATGACAGGGGAGAAAGCCGACCATGGCGGAGAAACGGAGATGCCTGGAGGAGTTGGCACCAGGTGCAAGAACAAGGTACAGACTGCTCGACATGTTGGGCTTTATGGCCATAAATCTGACCCAAGGGTTGTTGTTGCCCCGCTGTTGTAGTTACCCATCCTCGGGCTTTCCTGTGGCCGCCGCTAGCTAACGAAACCTAAGCAGCAAAGCTTTGCGCACAACACGCCAACTACAGCAGAGTTCACTTAACCGTCAGCTACATGTCAGACTAATGATAACTGCTCTATGATAGCTCGCTAGCTAACGTGTGTTGACGGTCCGACTGTTACATTTTCTACCTGGTTTCTTCTTTACTAGCTAGTTATGCTAGCAGAGATGGGAAGTGCGTGGCGTGGCTACTTCAGTTAGCTCACTTCTGTAGTAGCTAACTATCGTAACACAAGTATCATTGTGTGAAATTACTGAAATTTGAAACCACAACCTTATGCTCTGCTATCAAATAACACACTTTAAAATAAACTCTCGTGTGCAGAAGCTTAGTTGTTGCCGAGCTTGTTTCTCTCCGCTGCGTTGTTTTCAAGCTTTTCCTCAGTCGTCAAAACCAACCGACCAAACCTCTCGTGCCATGTCAAGATAAACTGACAAACCAATTCAGATTCTCCCTTCTTTCGGATAATAGACGACTAGATTTGCTTCGCGGTGGACCCATAATTACAAAATAGTTGTGTAAAATGTCTTTCGAGCGGTTCTTCGAGACCTCGACCTTGATCCCTATTTGTCTGAAGAACAACAGCCCGTCGCCCCACACTGAACAAACAACTTAAAATGGCTGACGATGAACACCAGGCAGTTCTGATGTTAAAGGGTTGCCAGATACCTATGAAACAGACCTATTCGTCTACAAGCAAATACATCTGACCAATCCCAGAAGTTATACGTTTTAATTCCTTTCTGTCCATATTCTAATTAACTTGGTGTGTGTATGAAAAAAAATTCCCAAATTTAATCGTGTAAACTCATTCGTATGATTGAAACTTTTCTCCGTCACCCTCGACACCGTCTGCTCAGACTTTAAATATATGACAGGAAATCTGGCAACCTCTTCGAGACGTCACGTGGTTTGCATGTGACAGTAAATATATGGGCTGCTGTTTTAGAGTAGCTGTTCCACTCTTGAATTGTTCACATCAAGACTTAATCTAACGGCCCAATTAACTATCAGCTCTTATGGTTAAGAATGAGCTGTACAGATGACAGGAGAGTCCATACCGTATGTTTGTGCAGTTCTCTATACCCATGGTTTTAAACAATTATACACAGATCTTTATGTTTTGGTAAAATTAGTGGCACATGAATGTGTAACTCCAGTGATCCCGGACCCTGGTGCTGAACAGGAAAATCAAGGAAAATCAAACAGGAAAATCAAAACATCGTACAGGACCTGGAACAGTGAACAGTTTCTAAAATATCATGCAGAATGCAGCGCTCGCTCCGCCGCCAATCTGAATCCTGAACCATTATTTGAGTAAACGATTCGTGTCACTTCACTGAATTGAACTAAATGACTCGAATCACTTGAGAAAGATTTGTTTTGCGCGTCGCAGAGTCACGTGATCAAACTCGGGGCCGCTACTTAAGCTTGTGGCGCGCGCGCTTCTCTGTTCACATTTCAGTGCTGTACTTAAAAAAAAAAAAGCGGTGTGTTGAAGAAGTCAAGCAGCAAAGTCGTCACGTTTTGCACTAAGGTAATTAGTTTTTCCTTTTATGTCTGGTAGCGATCTGTTCCTCAAGAGTTTATTGCTGGAGATTTGTGGAACGTTGTTGTTTTAAAAGTTTCGATAGCTAGCTAGCAGAGCTAAAAGTCTGGCTGTAGTATGGGCTCTGTGAAATACCTGACCCTTTTTCATTAGTTCGTTTATTCTACCCTTTTTAACTGGATAATTTTGACTAACTCTTTCTATAATCCTTTGTTGTTGGCTGCAAATCTAAAGACTTGTATTTCATGGCGTTGTTTTTGCTTTGTGTGACTGCTGTGTTTGGTTAGCTAGGTTTTGGCGCCTGTGTCGGTTGTCGTTAGCTTGTTAGCTAGTCGTTTTTCTTTCTCTCAGTGATTTCTTAGCGAAAGTGTTTTGCTGTGCAGACTCTGTAATAGACCAGCCTATTCCTTTAGTTATTTTAAGGATTATCTTATCTTTAGCTAGTTACTAGCCTTAGCTTTAGCTTCAGTTTTGGACATACTTGGTAAATATTACAACGTTAGTATTAGTTATTCTAGGGGTTTTGCATTCTGGCCCCTTTCCACTGCGGAATAAATGAGGGCTCAGCTGGTTTCTATATTTAATCCGAATATCAATATGTTCGGACACATTGGACAAATGTGTACATTATATTTCGTCCTTGTTGCTGTTTGGTCCTATTCTATCAACAGAACCCAAACGTGTTTAAACTGTGTCGTTTTGTTAAAGTTGCTGTTGGGTTAATGTTATTTATACTCGTTTACAAGCTTTAGATTAATCCTATTGAATTGTTCAGTAAATCAGGCTTATAACTGTCACCTTCTGTTAAGTCATTGAAAATCACCCAGAGCTTTTGAGAGCTGTGAAGTCTTATTGTATTGGGTTCTGTGAGGTTTGGGAATGGAGAATGCTCCTGAGGTGTTCCCACTGAATAAAAGCACTAATGTATAGCTGGGGAACTACATTAAGAGGATGTTTGTCTCTTAATTGTCCATAGATAACTGAAGAAATGAGTTCTGTCAGAAAAATGAAGCAAGTGGAAAATCCTCGTGAAAACTTAAAGGTATGTAAGAGGTTTACTCATTAGGGGGGGACTTGGTTTCTTTCTTTTTAAATAATGACAGTGATTTTGTGTGTATATAACTTGGGAATAGCAGGACAGATATTTCTAAAAACTAGCTTGCTAGTTGAACTGGGAGCTAGGTTACTAATAGTGTCATGGGTAGACAGTAGCCAAACCTGTTGAAATAAACCATAACCTCAATGTTCTCAGACACTGACTTGAACTGTGAGATGAGGGGGAAAAAAATGTGACCCAACACCAACCTAGAGTTAGCTGACCCAGAGGAGTTAACCATTTAGAAATTAGTCTGGGTGATGCTTTAAAATGGGGAGTGCCTCATATTAGTTTGTGTAATTTATGTACAAGTCTTGATTTAAATGAACCCTGGTCTCAGTAGCTGAATTAATCATTGCCCACATAGGCACAGCCTGCTGCATTGTGTATTGGTGTTTAATCCTGTTAACTGTGGCTTCTACTGCTACCTTTTTTTTTTTTTTTGTGGGTGGAAACATTAACTAACTCCTAACTCAGCTGGCAGTAATGAGTTTTTTAACGCAAGTTCCCACAGTAATTATTTGTTTAAAGTTCATGCAGTAAGATAATATGTAAGGACCAATGGCTGACTGTGGGAATTTGAGGTGTTTTGCCTGGTGTAGCTGGCTGTCCTGCCCCTTTCCCACGCAAGCTAGGCATGCATACACAGTGCTGCTTAGCTACCGTGCTTGCTTATGTCTCACAATGACTGTTAAGAGTGTAAGTGGAGACGAAGGAGCCGTGGGAATGTTTTGGTAGGCTCAGAGAAGTATAGTTTGTCAGTTCAGACCATTTGTATATCAACCACCTTTATATTTTAAGATGTTAATGCTTGCATGATACCACTTCTGAAAGCCCATATTTATCCTCTTTGTGTCTTGCAGAATTTTTTTACAGCACAAACATCAGTGGCATCTTCTGGGAGGAGAACACTTCAGGTCCTCCAGCCATCTGCTGTCAATAAGCCTCTTGGGAAGATCATTGAGGTACACAGCATGATCAGCTATTTTGAATGAAGAGCAATCGGCTAAACTGAAATAAGACCAGACCACAAAACTTTTTCATTTTTCTCTAGACTGGGAAGGCTGTTCCTAAGAGGAAGCTATGGAGTGCTGACCAGGTGAAAGGCTCAAAGAGAGTTAAAGCTGAAGTGGCAGTGAAAAATGCAGACCCAGAAAATGAAAACCAAACTGAAGGAATCTCACAGGAAGCTTATGAGCTGATGGTCAAAGGTAACTCCAGTTGTATGAGCTTTAGTCACATTTTCTCATGTTGTCTAGATAAAGGCCTAACAGAAGTATAGTGAAAATATTACATGTATGGTGTCAAATTCTTAAACAGGACTTTTCCAGTCCCTCAGGAGTTTTATGTAGTTAAATCAGGGAGGTCAAGCCTAGTCACCAACATAATGGCAAGTTTGTTTTTGTCCACCCCACTCCCGCAGAAACCCCTACCTCTTCTTACTGGAAAGAGTTGGCAGAGGAGCGACGGAAAGCCCTTTTCAATGTTCTCCAGGAGAATGAGAAGGTCAGTGAATTCTAGCATGTAGCCCTGCTCTACTGGCTATTCTTTCAGCACAGATGACCCATCGTGGCATAGGTTTTGTTCACTGGCTTGCTGTCCCGTACTGATGCTGATCCCTTTGAAGGCTTTTACCATATCTTGTTTACTGTAATATTACCCAAAATGTAAAACCAAAAACCGGCCTTACAAGATGCATTAAGTGTGAGCATGCCCAGATTAAATGGCTCTTATAAGCTAAATGTCAGGTTGTGCAATCTCTCATTTAGACATGAATTGCAGGTGGCTTGCAATGGTAAATGTTTTATTGCCCTCTAATGAACAAACCCTGCTGTACAAGACTTTGTATTTATTAACCTGAGAGCAGGTTTATACTGTGTAGAGGAGAAAAATCAAGTTGAGTTTATCTACTTCTCAATTCTCTTAATTGACAAATGTTTTCCCAACAGCTTCACAAAGAAATAGAAGCCAAAGATGAGCAGATTGCTAAGCTGCAAAGTGAAAATGATGAACTACAGGAGCTAGCACAGCATGTCCAACACATGGCTGACATGATTGAGGTAAAGTCTTTGTCATTTGTGCTTAATGTAGCTATAATCTTATTCAAAATACTAATTTATTAATTTGGGTGACAGCGGTTAACTGGTAAAAGTCCAGACAACTTGGAAGAATTACGAGAAATTGCCTTTGATGCAGAAGATGAGAATGAAGATGAAGATCCTGAGTGCAAAAATGCAGACTCTGGAAGTGATCTGGAGGATGAGGAAACGAACACAGAAGATGCAGAGAATACCACGGTTGTGACTGAAACAGAAGATGACACTGCCCCAGATGATGCATCAAAATAGCTTTTAAACTTGTGCTTTGGACAATTGAGAACTGTGGCATGTGAGGTGCTATGTTTGACTTTTGTTAACTTGTTTCTTGACTTTCTCCTCAACAAGTGATGTGCAATTATTTTTAAGGTGTTTTTTCTTTTTAAATCTTCATTCCTGTAAAGATTTTCAAACTTGATGGTGGATAACATGTTATCTGTACATATGTAAAACTTTGACATGTACATGAATAAACAGCCATATTTTTTATAAACATTTTCACCGCACTTGGTACATTAACTTGGCTCTTGCTTTGTCTGGCATTTTGGAAACTAGATCAGTCTCTCCTTGCTGCACTGAAAACATACTGAAGATTTTGCATAGTTATTTGGCATAAATTAGCTGCTTTGGATGGGAGACAAGGCTCTGCAGTTGTGCTGGCCTTCTTTCTTCTGCCATGAGGTGGGTGTTGGGGTTTTTTGGTTGGTCAGATCATCTTCTGCCAACCAGTATGTCTGTGGCTAGTCTACCATGAGCATTATTGAATGGTTTTTCCTCACCATACCACACACTTTCACTGCTTGGCTGACTACCTTTAGCTGGACTTGACTCATTTGCAACAGCTTTTAATAGTGCCCTCATTATCTCCTAATGACTGGTCATCTCCATTCCTAATCTGAGAATGATCTAGCAGAACTGTTATGTTAAATCTGTAAATGAAAACCAATTGTATAATATACTGCAATAATATAATCACGGTCACCAATTTCATGCTCACAAATCATTACCTTGTAGATATCAAAAGGTTTACCCAATACAAAACGCACCAAAAAGGAAACAGGCTTTTGAAGGCTTTCAGTAAATAACATTATCCAAAAATAAACTTTATTGCAACACAGCAGAATATTATAAACACAAAGAAAAGTGAATGGCGATATTATACAATAGGTTTGAGAGCCAGAGTGCTGCATTTATTCAAATCCAAGTTGTGCTAAGGCTGTTTATACAGCACTCCTCTACCCTGCTAACTACAACGTATTAATCTCAAACCAGTAATGAAAAATAATACTAAAATATTTAACAGGACCTCAGGGGTTTGTTAGTGAAAATGTAAAAATGAGGTTTAGGTGTAGGTTTATGCGTAAGCTTGGATTTGAATTATCAATGTTCATTACACAACTCGCATGAACTCTATACACAAAAAATTCCTTGGAGACGGGTGTTAAATTGGTTCCTTGATGGCGAAATCCAAAAATACTATGGAAATGAGAATAAATTGGACAACACAAAAACTATTATCTAATATTGGAAAATAGGCCAACTTTACAAAGCTCTGTGACACAGATTACAAAATAAGCCAGTTATATATTGTTCTTGTGTGAATTATGGCTTTAGAAATTTGTGAAGTGACCGATGACAAAAATAACAGGCTAATATAAACACTAAAAACAAATATTTTCAGTGCTTACTAAGCACATCAGTACTCTCAAAGATAATACAATGTCAAGTGATCAATAAAACAACTTAAAAGTTTACAGTATTAACATCAACATGTGACAGTGTGTGTGGTTGCAGGGAGTAATCACAAATACCAAAGAAAGTAAATTATTTAGTATATTGTGGATACAATGCAATTTTATGATTAAAAAGTAAAAGATACATGGATGTAATAAAAAAAAAATAAATAAAGTGAAGAACAGATGAGTTAAAATCACAGTTAAAAATGCGACTCAGTAGTACAGTTACACTAGGCACAGAAGCGAGTTGGATCACAGAGCACTGTACTTTCAGTCTTCATTGAAGCTTAACATCAAATTCACAGTAAATCCATTAAGACTTCTTACTTGAGATACCAAAAAGTGCATTTTAACATACACACGCCCACGCACATACACACATCTATCTGTTCTTGCCATTCACCAGAGCATTCGTACCATATTAATGCAATACTTAATCTGCAGGATTACACTGAGGAAGCTTGCCTCTTCAGTCACTAGTGGCAGACCACCATGTCCCCACCCTACTGTTCATTATTCCAAACAAGACAGCTGTGTGTGACGCTAATTGGTGGCACTGCAAAGCAAAGCGAACGTTATGTGAGGTCTGGATAAACAGATATGTGCTTCTGTTATTAGCATCCACATGGTGTAGAGCCAAGCGTAACAGTTAGGACTTATTTACTCACACATACACTCTGAGTAAGTACGAGGGTTAGGTTAAACACATCCCTCAGAATCCCTGAAGCTGAAAAGCACAAGTCTCGGGTAGTTCAGGTAGGATACGCCACACAATACGACAATAATGTGCTCTATGTACAGGCCTCTGACAAGTGCAAGTTCAGGAACCTCAACTAGTACCAACCAATAATTAAACGGTAGTCAGAAAGAGCATCAGTAATAATGTGTGATCATCATAAAAATGATAACTACTGCTAGAAGTGATCTATGCATCAGGCCCTGGTACAGAGTGGCTTTGAGGGGAACAGTGCCTCAGTTCTTAATGCCTGGACACTCTCGTGCCCCGGATAAGTGGGACAGCTGGACACAGGAATGGTAATGTGGGCTTTTGTACTTGCTGCTCTCAGAAGGCAGTGGTGACAGCAGTGCCACGACGTGTACCCAGTCGTACCATCTCCCTTGGCACTGTGTCCAACTGCTCGTATGCCAGCCGACCCTCCTCACCTGCACACAAACACACATTTCACACTCACACTCTGTGATGGTGAAACCTTCTACAGAACAGCATAAATGGAAGGCTGACTGAGTTTGCAGCATAAACTGTACGAGAAATGTTTCTTATGGACTGCCATGCAATATACAGTGCCTTGCAAGTGTAGTATATATTCTTAGCAGTTTCAAAAGAAGAGAAAAGAAATGGTTTTCACAGATGTTTATAGATTGTTCATTTTATATGCTTTCCCCTAAATAGTGATCAGACAACATGGGTTGTTCAGAGAAAAGCCAATGATGAGAAAGAATGTTTCAAAACGATTTGACAGAGAAAGATGCATTCATTCTCTGCTTCAAGTTCAAAACCGATGTGTCTCATCTGTTCAGAGTCTGTGGTGCTAGTCATATATGGTAAGGTGAAGCACAAAAACATAACCACTTCAAATAGTCTTATTTATAGCAAATAACTAATCATTATTGGTTAATCATTAAAAGGTAACTGTTGTCACCATTCAGTCATGGAACTGTATGTAGCTGATTCTTCACAAATTTTAGTTGAACAGCTCTGATTTACACGATACAAAATGCACATTCTCTATCTTCAAAAGAAAAGCCACTGCTAACTGCTGACATACCGAATGTGAGGAGGGTCTGTATGGCAATATGGCGGAGCTCCTCATCGGCAGAGTCACACAGTGCCACAACTGCTCTGATGCTCTCCACAGCCTGAGGGAAAAAAAAGACACAAAAATGCTGTGATTTCCAAACTTACATTAACACAATCACTTTCAACATTATCACACGACTGAAATTAAATCAGTGTGCTGCTCATACTGACCTGCAGACAGCTCAGAGCAACACAAGCAGCTCTCTGTGCATGGGCACCTGCTTCTGATAAGGCTTGTGTGTAGCAATGCACTGCCTGACAACACACACACACGTGCGCACACACACACAAACACACAAAAATTAAGCCCTGAACGTCTTCCATTTAGTCTCTTGAGTCAATCAGGATTAAAGAACATGCATTGGTTGCTTAAAAGAGAGTCAGCGAGATTGTGGTGTCAATGGCACTGACCTTTGACCTAAAAAGTGGATGTGAGGCAGCGTTAGAGAGAAAGGCAGAGGCAGCTTTGCTGAGGTCAGGGTCATCAGAGGTCAGGAGGCCAGCAAGAACACGCAGCGTGTGTGTACGGGGCTGGAGGGCAGTAATGGACATTTCCTGCAACTCCTTTACAGAGCACTCAGCATCAGCAGAGCTCAAACGCTCCGCAAACGCAGCTGCAACACACAAAACATGCACATCTTCAATATCCCTACAGCCAAATCACTTCATCAACAGGCAGCAGGACAAACGTGACACAGACGAAATCAGTGTCAAACCAGTTCACTCAGAGAATCATTCATAGAGCAGTAACTGAATACCATGTAAAACTGTTATCTGAACATGCGTAAGTGTTTACTCAGTAACACACACTCACTTACGGAAACCAAACAGCTTTTTCATTTTCGGCTGAAACATAAATTCAGTGACATATGGACATTTCCTACACAGCGTACTGCACTATGACACCACCTTTCTACATGGCAGCTGCTAGATTGGGGGCAATGCTGTGATTTATTTATTAAATACCTTTTCTCGGTACTATGTTAATAGGTGATCCAGCCACTACAATGTCCATAATCATGTTCAAGATGTCTTTAGCTCGATGTGGAATTACTATTTCACTACAGTAAAGTGGCACATGCTGCTGTGTAACTTGCTGTTCCTGTTAACTTTATGCTCATAATGCAAAGAGAAAATAAAAATTAGTTTTAAAAAAAATGTTTGCAGTTTTTTTCTGTCACAAGCTAATTTCTTTGCACTGAAAATTCTAGATAGTTATGTAATTTCCTGCAAAAACCCATTGTAAAATTTTTGCTTCACCAGAGAAGAAGTTTCCACTGAGACTTTGTTGTCTTTGTGAGACAACACTGTGTTGCACATTTTGTAAGGTTTCCTTTTCTGACATTTCCTGCTCTCAACTAAAAAGGGTAACAAAAACAGAGAGATTCTAGCTAACTAACTGATTACCATCAGCTGCTTTCATATCACACTTGTCTCAGTTTATCTTCATAGTGATCAACATCCAAAGTCAGTGTCACAGAAATGAAGTAACTGAGCATATGTGATGTAAATTCCAGTGAAAATGAAGAGGATTTCATAGACTTAAACTAAGATCCTGTTTAGAGTTGATATTATACTACTAGTCAGAAGATGCTGATTAATTATAGGTTTATATAACAGCAGATCTGACTATAGTGTCATAGCATAGCAGTTTGATACTCGACACTACCACTCTGGCTAACAGGGCAGGTAATTCACTTTTTTGGACAATTAAGTGCAACTACTATTTAAGTTATTGGATAATACTACATACTGATTTAATGGCAGCTATTGATAATGACTGATACATCGCTAAGTGATCCTGGCTTGAGTTTATGTGTGTATGGAAGTGTGGCTTACCCTCTCTGGCCACCTCCAGCAGGTGTTGCTCCATGTCTGTGAGATTGTGCTTGGTGCTGTAGCTGTAAAACTGGAACACTGTCAAAATGTCTTGTGACAGAATGGAAGGGGTGGAGGTGAGCTCATTCCTGTCCATCATCTCAGCCACCACCAGCCTGATCACTGCACACACACACACACACACACACACACACACACACACACACAAACACACACATACCTTAAATTAATGACTATGTAATGTTCAGGTACGAATGTGCCAAACCCAAAACAATCTAACTTTGTAATCTGTTCTGAAATCTACGTACACAAACCAACAGCTCCTACCACTATTATAACTATTATTTCTGTATTGTCAACCCCTTAAAGGCCATGTTTTTTGTTCATGTATTCCCTTTAAAGTATATTATTCAGTAACTACTACGAAACGGTAATTACAGTGAAACTAATATGAAAAGGTATGCAGCTACAAGAGTGAGGAATGTAAGTCTTGGTGTTTAAAGAGTTAAACAGGAAAGAGAGGAAACAGTAAGATGTGTGAGGCTGCAGTATAGTGTAATGTGGTGTGGTGTGGCGTGTACCCAAGTCTGTGCTGTGAGGGTGAGTCTCCTGCAGTGGTGCAGTGAAGCGTTGCTGCATGTGTTTGAGGACTCGTTCCACTGTACTGTGAAACAGGCTTCCAGAACCAGCGCACTCACACCACAGGGACAGCAGCGCTGACCGCTCTGCCAGCCCAGGCAGCACTGAGGACGTATACAGACAGGGTTAGGGATATTTTACACCTGCCAACGTACACATTTCTATCTGTACCAAACTGTGGTTTGGTAACATTTATACTATGTTTCACAAGAATCTGAATGCTGCAGTCATAACATCTTTAATTCACATGAAGGGAATTTGATGGAAAAGCTCCAGCTAATTTGGAGCCAATTCACACTTGGCTTAAAAACTCCAGTCTATACCCGGAGCAATCCTAGGACTGTTTGGGAGGAGGCCTCATCAAAGCATGTTTGTTTTCACACAGGCAAATTCTGAATCACAGATCTACTGCATAATTGATTGTTGTTATTGTCCTTATGTTTATTTCATTCATGTACTATTTAATTAGTTTCTGTAATTTTGCACGGCACTAAACAGCTTGGGTGTAACCTGTCAGTCAAAGCTGCTTGCTTATCTATAAAACAAACGTAGAGTTGTATTTATTCACTCTACATATCTAGAAGGCCTTCTGTCTTCTTTGGAGGCCACAACCTTTGTAAAACCTGAAACTGGAAGTAATGTGACAATTTCAGCCAATCATGTTATTTAACGCCTGGCCCCAAAAGCGACTCACTTTCACATGATTTGTCAAAGTTTACTTAAAGGCAACCCACAGGATACTGTTTTCGGCAGACCAGAGATTGGTTCCCTACACCCACACAGAGATACACTTAATACAACATACCAAAGTCTCGATGCAAACAGCCTCAAGTCCAGAGATAAACACAAGTGTGAAACTGCCCTTATTTGAACAGCCATTTTCTTGCATTGTATATATTTGTGTGCTGGGTGAGGTCTCTTCATATCGAGCACAGAAGCTCACACACTCACCCTCAGCAGCTGAGCTGATGCTTCCCAGCCACTCTATGCTGTTCTCTGTTAACTCCTCAAGCAACTCAGTTTGGACAGAAAGTTTGTTCAAATAGGTCTTATGCTGCCACGTGCTTCCTCCTGAAGTCAACATCTATGACCACAAACAAATTATTAGTGTTTTATGTCAACAACTGTAACAAATTTAACATTTACACACATCACATTCAGAGTGTTGTGCCTCCAGATATACAATGTTTACTGTTAAACAGAGAAACTATAAACTATTACTATAGAGCTTGCCAGCATGAAAAGTAGAAATTAGCACACTACAACTGTGACTGCTGTAGAGCTCTGTGGGTTGGTGTGTGTGTGTATGTGTGTGTGTATCTTACCTGAATGAGATGGTTGCAGTATTGCAAATGAATGACAATGGCCATATCCAGACTGTCATTGCCCGTGCTAAGTGGCAGCGGGCTCCCCGCCACACTGTTACCCACACCTGTGTCTTCTGTCAGGGCTTCACTCAGATGACCTCGTGCCTCTGGATGCCGACTTGGCCTGTTACACACACACACACACACACACATGCACGTCTTATTAACTTCAAGAGAGAGAGAGAGAGAGAGAGGAAAAAAAAGAGAGGGTGTTTACAGATGCTATAACACAAGTGATAACAGGAACTCATTTTGCAGCCATTCCACAACATTAAAAGTAACTGGAAATGGAAAAAGTGTATGATGTGTTTAATAAATAAAAAAAACTGTTCATATCAAATTGTTGAAGTATAAGAAGGAAGTCCTTCATAGCTGATATTTTGTTAGTAGATGTTTAAAACATTCATTCATTCATCTATCTTAAAAGTGTAGACTGGTTCTTTAAATCACTAAATTGCTGCCTTGGTAAAAACTAACTGCTAACAGAGATGGATTCTTTTTTATATTGATATTCACACACTTCTATGTAAATACTGCTTAAAATATGTTATAATACTAAAAAACATATTAAAATACTAAAAAAATTAGTCTTGTCTTTCATACAAGCACAGAGAGAGACAGAGGTGAAAGGTTACAGAAAGATTCACACAGTAGAGGAACTGTAGACAGAGAGCTTACCCGATCCTTTCAGTCTCCATGTCGAAGAATACAGAGCGTGAGACAGCAGCATTGTCATCCCCAGTGTCTTCATCATCAAAGTCTGAGGTGTTGAGGAAGTCAAAACTCTCTAGAGCAATCTCCACAGTGACGCTGAGACTGGAGGAGCGACTCCTGTGAGCAGGACCTCGGCACTGAGGAGACACAACAGCTGTTAAACCCTGAAAAACAGAGTAGTGGCTCTGCACCCTATAGCTTTCAGCGCACTGAGGTAAAAATGCCATTAAAGACAGACTGCGGTTTGATTGAAGGGTGTGAGAAAGGTGCTATATAAGTCTAAAATAAATATTACTATGTATTACACAGTGAAGGCATGGAGGTAACAGTGACTATCAAGTATATTTTTACCCAATTTTTATCCCAGCATAGCTGCAAACCCTATCCCCTAGCCATTCTACTACACATACCAGGGAGAGTAAAGGCTAACACACATTTTTTCTGAGGTACTAGCTTAATAAGCTTAATAATGATTCTAAAAAAAACTTGACATTAATCATGTCAACAAACAGTACACAATAAAATTATAAAAAATTAACCAGTTAAAAGATGCAACAATTTAACCTCAGCCAAATAGGTAATTTTAAACTAAGGTTGCCAATACTGCAACCAATCATATTTATTCAATTGAGAAAGCCAAAAACTGTGTTCACGAAAGAATACTTTGGAGATGGTCATCACCACTGACAATTTTGACTAAAAGAAAAAATTAATCTTGAAAATCTAGGAAAACCCTGATTAGCAGTACCCATCTCTCACCTTGAGCAGGTCCTCCAGCTTCATCACTTCCTGTTCGAGGTCCTGAAGCTCTCGGCAGCGCTGGGCCACACTCTCCAGCTTCATTAGCAGGCTGTGGATTGCCTCCTCCAGGCTGCTCTCTCCAGCCCAGCTCAGAGCAGCTGGTTCAGGTAGGATATCAGAGGAAGTGAGCCTCCTTACCAGCTGCCTGGTCAGACTGCCCTCCTCCCCATCCAGCTCCACTGGCTTCAGCTCTGAGCTCTCATCATGGCTGCCAGACTCCAGGAATACAACATCCTCTGGCCCCACAGCTGAGATCTGGCCTTCTGAGGAGAGCGAGGGTGCTGTGGACTCATACCCATGCTGACACTCCACTCGCTCCCACTCCCGCTCTGATTCTGCCTCACTGGCGCTTGCAAGGCTGGCACTTACACTGGTGCTCTCCTCCTCTTCCTCACCGTCCTCTTCCTCACCAGGCTGATCTAAGGCAGGAAGCTGAGGTGGTTGGTCACTTTCAGGAGGTGTTACAGTGATCTCAGGGTGTGATTGGCCAGGAGCTGGGCTAGAAGCTGGTGTATCAGAGAAGGTGAAGGACAGGCGCTTGCACTCGGCTACACCACAGCCGCCATTTTCGAAAACGTCATCAGGCAATGTGGACTGTGAGAACAAATGAGGGAGGAACAGAAAAAATCATCTCGGGCAATCATCACGGAAATCTCAGTCATCTAAATGGTGCAGTTCTATATGCAGTAAAACAAGCAGAAATGGAAATATTAAGACTGAGATACAGGAACTGGGTGGAACAGATTTGTAAGTTTAGCAAGACCACCACACACACACACACACACACATGCTTTGAAGGTAGTTGGGCACACACAATGACCTGACTCACGTAGACTTCCAGACTGGATCTGGGACGAGGCCGCAGTGCAGCCAAGTCACCAAATGAGCGACTGCGTCTGAGTTTCTCTAAGAGACTGTCCCTGAGTGTATGCAGGAATGAGAGGTGGTGGCCCTGACGAGGCTGAGGCTGCCATGTCCGTGCACCCGTCCCAATACACACACATTTAGACACACACATACACAGCAGGGAGATGGGATATTGACAACGAAGGCCAGGGCAGGTAGTTAATTGGTGTTAATGAAGCATAGCAAAATAGGTTTGTTCAATCAAGAAATATTTAAATATTAGACCATGGCCAGACATTTCTCAGATCTCATGACTCTATCTTATTTTCATTCAAACTCACTTGGATGTTTACACTCAGGTTTGGTATCATTTTAAATATTTTAAATAACTGATGCTATGTTCACTGGGACTTACAAATATTATATATTTACACTTTAGTACACAGGTTCCCAACCCTGGTCCTGGAGAACCCCCTGCACATTTTAGTGTTTTCACTCTTATAACATATGCACAATTTAGTAAGAGCTGTTAATTAGCTGCTTAGTTGAAAAAAAGCTTTCATGGTTCACACAGAATGCATGAACTCACTTATTAAATCTACCTAAAAGAACTAAGACTCACAAAGAATGTTGTGTCTTGGAATGTGGGGGTCTCAGGCGTGCCCTGGCTGTACACTGACACTCGTCTCTGCAGGGCAGTAGCTTTGCTCACGTTACCCGAGGACAGGGTCAGGTCCTCCACATCAAATGGACTGCATGGAAAGAGATACATGGTTATTCATTTGAGAAAGGAAACCTTCAGTCAGTCCCTTAACTCCCCAGCAGAAGGCAGCATACTTCAATTTATTCTAGAGGTGACAAAGTCTTTGGTGCGTCCCAAAACTCTAAATGATGCCACCTTTATTCCTTGATCCTACATACTTCAGCCTGTGACCCAGAAATCGATCAAAGTTTGCCATCTTTAAGGTTGTACTAGTTCTTAAAACTGCACTTGGAGGAATCAAGGAACAGGCAGAGATGAGGCTTTCTGATCAAGGATACACAGGTGTTTCTTACACAGAAGTATTTTTTATTTTGCCATTTTTTTTTTTTGCATGAAAGTCAATTGATACACCTTGCTTTAAAAATAGAGGAGTCATGTGGTGAGTAGAACTGTGTTTAAGTTAAAATGTCAACATTTAAGAATATACATGTGCAATTATGTTTTAATTAAGGATAAATGAGTTTTTACTCATTTATTTTACTCACAGCAGTAATTCCTGTTGTGTACATGCAGATGTTATACAGTTAATACATCATCAATAAATGAATTCAGTAAAGTCACTTTAAAGTGACACTTGGTAAACACATTTGTTTTCTATCCCTCCTGTGCTCGTTTCCTTTTCTTGCATGCTTTCTCCGCTTCCTCAGAAGGAGAAGTTGAGAAACAAGTAGAGGAAGCAAGGAATGGAAACAGGGAGGTGCGATTAATGAATAGAAGCACCCTTTAAGTCTGTTGCTACTTACAACCAGGTGACCTCCAGGTTCAGTTTGATGGTGCCCAGGTCATTGACGTCCACAGCCACCACCTGAGGCATGGCAGTGAATAGGTCCTTGGTCTCACAGATCACACTGCCCACCAGGACATGAGTGGCAAGCCCCTTCAGCTCGGTTACCTGAGGAAAAGTCACCAATAGTTAGTACTGCAGTCAGGGATCACATTTCATGTGGAAATACTCAAATATTGATTTGAGTTGATTTAAGTTGAAATATAAGCATTTGATATTTTATTCAATATTCTTTTCTTGAAGTACTCTTCAAGAAAACATGTGATTTGTAAATGGTTAAGTCCTCTTAGGTGGACAATACTGTTTATATAGAATGTGTTTGTGCCAAATTTGTTAGCACAGTGTTAAAGTCAGATTTTGCATTTAAATTTATTTTTCAGTATTTCCATTAAAAAAAGAACTGAGCATAAAAAACACATATAGTGATTTAATAAGCTTCCCAGCCCTGGACCAATTACATCAAAAATTAAATACTTTTAGCTACAGAACCTACTGTATGTGCTAAGCAGCTAGCTAGCTAACTTAGCTAATGTTAGTAAATGCAAACTTTTGATTGTTAGGATACACAGTATATATAGTTTGACAGTCTTGGCTACTGTTGAAATGAATCACTCAGATACCGATACCAATCTGTGTAAAATGCGAGCTAGTTTACTAGCAGTTAGCAAGTCAGCTATTTGTGATGACAAGAGGAAATGGGGGCATTTGCAAATTGCATATTCATGAATATATATATAAATCCTGACATTTTAATTAGGGGGATTGGGTAGACATGTTCCAAGACCATTTATAGCTTTTCCTGGATATTAAAAAAAGTAATACATTTATTATTTTAGACAGATTATTTTTAATGGTTTACAATCAGATGTTCAGGGATACTTTTTGCATAGTATCTTCCACTGCACCTTTATGGAGATGAGATCTGTGATTAGAGGCATGAAGATCATCTCCTCTCCGTCCCAGCTCTGCCTGGAGTTTGCCTCAATCTTCCCTTTCAGCTTCCAGCGCTGCCGTCCGTACCGCATGAAAATCTTCAGCAGGAGTGGGAGGACAGAGATGAGAGGAAAACAAAGGTAAGGAGGGAGAGATGGGCTTGAAAAGGCAGAGGCAGGCTCATGTGCCCACTCCATCAGAGCTGCACACTAACTAAAGGGAAAGAACATCCAGCACATGTACTGTAGTGATCTGTATTTTTTCATAGCCTAATAAACACTGTTTCACCGAGCTGGGAGGAGAGTTTGTGATGTGCTGCTGGATCAGAGCTGAGAGTGTTGCTACGGCAACAGCCACTATGGATGTAGCAGATTTTCAGGCATTTCATATGAGCAATGTAATTGGGGAGGAGTGCAATGCATTTATATACCAGAATCACAGAAAAGACTCCAGGAAACCCTATCGACATAGATTTTGGCATGCAACACTAATAATACTAATATGTAACTCGCTGCTTACCTCATACTGATCGCCTGGACAAAGCCTCGCAAAGCCAGCCAAACCTGAGGTAGAGAACACATGTTCAAAAATTTGTTTATTAACCCTTTTAGGTTTAATCCTTACATTATCATTTATATTACACTGTTTAAATCCAGCACAAACTTTTCATTACTATCTGATGTTGAACACAAATACTAAAGTTAAGATGTATGTCTTTCTTCCACTTTATTATTTTTCATTGATTTTGCAAAAAAAAAAAAAAAAGGTAACTGCACATGTCTAACCTATATGTATGAGTCTATGCACATCTTTACTACTTGTTTAATAAGTTTAAAGAATTTAAGGCT
Source organism: Pangasius sanitwongsei (assembly GCA_037576675.1). Classification (NCBI taxonomy): domain Eukaryota; kingdom Metazoa; phylum Chordata; class Actinopteri; order Siluriformes; family Pangasiidae; genus Pangasius; species Pangasius sanitwongsei. The sequence continues at coordinate 7,972,317 of CM075025.1, read as the reverse complement.
TGTTCATAGCATAAATGCTTGGAAAGATTTTCAAGTAAAAAAAAAAAAAAAAAAAAAAAAACTGTATAGTGAACATGGTAGCAGTGATGCTTTGGGTCTAAAAGGGTTAACTGACGGTTCTATCTAGTTGAAAATGAGTTAACCACATAACTGTGTAATTTTTATTTTGCACAAAAAATGTGCAAACATTCAAAAAAGTGTGTATATATATATATATATATATATATATATATATATATATGTATGTGTGTATGTATGTATGCATGCATGCAAAATTTCTCTAAAGTCACAGATAAAACACAGTTTATACAGTT
>CM075025.1:7930590-7967303 GCA_037576675.1 Pangasius sanitwongsei | reverse complement strand
TATATATATATATATATATATATATATATATATGTATGTATGTATGCATGCATGCATGCATAAGTTCTCTAAAGTCACAGATAAACCTCAGTTTATACAGTTCTGAATCGAACATTTAGGAGAAACACTTTTAAAATAGGGCATGTTTATCCTAATGTTAAGTCCGCTAATGTTTTCAGGCTAAGAGAAATTAACAAAGCTTTTTAGTACTACAGGCTGGTCCTAAACCTCTGAAAACATAGAGGTAGCCCGGGGAACTCCTGTGTGAATAAAAAATCTGAATCACAGACAATCATCAATGTCAATGTTACATCTGGCATGTAACAGCACAATCAAGCACTTTTGAAGTACTCAGTGACAATAACCTTCTAAAAAGTTATAATCTCGATTATGGAGTGATTTTGGTGACAAGGGATGCAGCATAAAAATAATATCGTATCCAACATCAAGTAACGTTAGCATTAAACATTACTGACATTAGTTAGCTGCATGCCAACTATAGCTGTAATAAACTGAACCTATTGGTATAACTGGGACTGAAGATCAGCTAACAGACTTAATGAGAAAAGACACAAAAAAAATGTATTGTATGCTCCAAGTAAAAAGTTAAATGTTATAATATGAAATTTTAAGGTAAAACATCTGGTTTAGGAATAACTTCAGATTCTAAAAGTGATAAAGCTCACAGTTTAGATCTTAGAGAATGGAAAAAATAAAACATTGAACAACATATATGGTAATAGCGTTTTAAGAGTCTTTTCTAATAGCTGTGTTATTACCATTTATTAATTATTTATTGAGAATGAAGTATTACTTAATGAGCAACAGCCAGCTAGATCTTTATAATCCCACAGTGTTTGAGCTTATAAATTAATACAGTCCTCCTTGTGTCTGTGTTCAAAATCCACTTCCTCATGTTCTGGTTACCTTTCATTTTGATGTGGAATTCTCCCAACAGGTTCTCCAGCTCCCCCTCAAATGTGCTCATGTTCTATAGAAAACAAGAGATACAGATAAGCTACTACCATGCTGCCAAGAAATGTAACAGGGAATGTAACAGGGCTTCAGTGTATCTAGTGGCATAGTTGTGTTGGTGTGAGAGAGATGACCTCTGTGTATTCTTTGTAGCGGCGGTTGACCTCAGTCAGGCTCTCTCGTGTCCCTTTAGTAGAAGGTGAAGCAGTGAAGGCCTGCTTCATTTTACTGGCGCCATCTCGTAGCCTCCTTTGAATACAGAAGCCCTCATATAACTCATCCACCTGCAGCAATAAATACATACTCTATTAGTCTCAAGAACTTCATACACACCCACACAAACAATCCATAAATGTATCGCATAACATATAGAGGTATGGAGGCCTGGAGTGCATTCGGAAGACCATTTAGCAGTTCCTTAACAATACTACAACAACTACTACTACTAATATTAAAGATCTGTTAATAATATGACTAAGGGCTAAATCAGAACAAAACCCAACCCAATTTCTGACTGAGATGTGTAATCTGTTTAATAATTTCTTGTATAGAAGAGTAAATGCCCTGCAACATTTATGTATGATCATATGTATGTTGGGTGAAAAAAAAAAAAGGTTCGCAATCAAGGTAATTTATTTGAAATAATGACAATGTGTTTTTAAAAATGTATAATCTCAGTTATGGAGAGATTGTGCTAATAGTGATAGCTATATCGAGATATCAATATATTGATTTTCCCCTGATAGCAAAGTTCCACTTTTAAAAAATCACGATAAACAATTTAGTCCAGAACCCACAGCCTAAAAAAAGAAAACATTTGCTTTCTAATTATCATTACCATTAACATTATTTGTAAAATGTTATGTGTGACATTTTGTTCCAGGACTATTCAATCTTTTTAGGTAAATTTTTTCGTCCTTTTTTCTCTTTTGGCTGAAAAACAAATGTTTTGACCATGTTTGGTGACTGATGTTACTATATTCATTAAACTGATGTTACTATATTTATTATGGATGTCACCAAACTTGGTCAAAACTTTTGTTTGCATTTGAGAGCATGGGAGATTATGGAAAGAGGACGGGGCTTCCAGGCAGTGTCGATTAACATCAAAGGACTAAACAACTGCACAAATCATTTCAGATTCATATGCTGATTGGCTCATCTCCTGTTATACTAGAGAGATTATATTAGTGTATTTTTGAGTGATAACTTGTACAAATGTACTCAGATGTTAAATTGTGGATCTTCTACAGAAAATGCCAACACAAATAGGTTGGCAGGGTTGGTAATTCAATATAATCAGAGTAAACATATCTGATTAACACTGGATACATAAGCATTGGATATCATGGCAATGTAATCTCATTTGGGATGATAACAAACTAGCAGTTACCTTGTGTACTAAAAGAAGTAATGCAGATCAAGGTTTTGACAGCTTTAGGCTATTTGCCCACATGACCAAAAGCAGTTATACAGCACAAGTGAACTGTGAATATCATCTGCAAGTCGTGTTACATATCAAACAGTGTGTGGATCAGAAAGCTGGATCAAGAGAAGAGCCAGAGCTAGCATAGGACTAATGAGAGGTAGAAGAAGAAGCAACAAAAAAAAAAGGATGTGTAGAAAAACAGACAGTTAAAGAACATAAGACAAGACATGACAGATCGAGGAATAAAAGCAAAAGAACAGAGCAAGTAACAAAGCAGCATCTCCTCAAATGGCCTGAGACAGTGTATAATGTGGTCTCATAGCAGCAGACAGAATTTAAAACCCCCACAGTGACAGAGTTGCATGTGTGTGACCATCATATCCTATTCAACCACAGCCATGGATATGTTCATATAAACTGCCCGCACATAGTGTGGCTGAAAACAGTGAGAACAACAGTATAAAATGTACCAGTTCTCTAGCAGACAGAGATAAAGAAACAGAAAATATAGAAGGCCCCAATTTAAAAAATGGCTATCATTGTTCATGTCCATAAGGGAAGACATTACATATGGATAGACTGCTGTTTTAATCAGAACCAGGAAAATTGCACGTAAGATAAAATCTACAGCGTGCCAGTGGGAGATTCGATATTAAAGTTTCATGTTTTGCTAAGGGTCAGAACTGAATTTTGTGGAGGAGAGATCTCAGGGAGCAGGGTTGGGTGATCCAGATGAAATGTGTGATGGGAAAATGTGGGATTGTCTGGTGGTGGTCCCATCTGTTTAGTTAAACTGGGGAATAAGACCCACCCAAGTCTAGACCACTACACACACTCCCACCACAACCATTCTTGCTGTGGTAAGTATGCAGTTCTTAAAATCCCCTTTTTCTCCTTCGCCTTGTCTGTTAAAGCTGTGTGTTGGTGGGGGCTGAATCAACTTTACTCGAGGGGTTTTAGTATTCCCAGAGCAGAATTTGTCTAGTTTCACACTGGACTGCTGAGGACTTCATTTGTACTTATTTGTCCTTTTAGAAAGGGGGATACACATGCATGAGTGTGAAGTTTCTCACTTAAAAATGGCTTTATGTATACACCAGAGTGTCATCATCCAAGATGTCGGTTTCTCTGCATGTAAAAGAGGAAACTGAAGAACAGCATGTGGCCAGTGACAGGCTCTCATCTGATAGTGACATGATTACAGGCAAGTAAGTCTAATGATTTGTCCTAGTTGGTCAGACTAATCACAAATTTTACACACACACACACACACACACACACACACACACACACACACACACACACACACACACACACACAGAGACACCCACACATCATGTACTGACACTATTCCAGCTGTTTATGGCTGTGATTAAACATTCATCTCCAGACTGCTCTTTATGTTTTTTGTGTTGTACCTTGAGCAATCATGGGCAGAGGCAGAGTAACGAGAAGTCTTGCACTTCTTGAACAGTAAATAGTCCTGTAACTACAGGCTTAAGAGAAAGACTAGCTGGGTCTGTTTCACTCTCATATCAAGGCAGAGTGAAACAGTGGGAAGTGCATGAGAGTGTGCAGTGAAGTTTAGTGCCTGTGAATCTCACATTCAACCTCAGTTTCAAGGGTGGGGCAAGTGTGAAAGAAGAGACCTCAAGGGCACAACATGAGCATACACACACACACACACACACACACATACAAAACACACATGCTCTCTTGAACACAAACATAGCTTTCCTTTGGGACTGCTGTTGATCTATTTGTGTTCTTTCCAAATCACAGCATGAGAGCAGCCACTAGCAGACCCACCCATGTATGCAGGCTAGCAGCTGTTTGGCAATAGTTTGTGTGTGTGTGTGTGTGTGCATGCTGGGATGGGGTGTGCATGTGCATGTAGGGACGGGGTGTGTGTGTGTGTGTGTGTGTGTGTGCGCATACTGGGCTGGGGCAGGTGGGCATTCATATTTGGCCCGAGAATGTCAAATAAAAAGATGTACACAGATGTACACAACACAAATCTGTGACACAGTTGCTAAAATTGTAAATGAAGGTCATATTAAATAAATGATGTGTACATTGGAAATTGACTGTAAAAACACTTTTTATTTATGAACTATGCTTAGAGGATTCAGGATCTCAGCTGCGTAGGATACACTAGCTTGATTAAATAAATAATAAAACCTGTACAATCAAACATGCTGGTTGTCTAAGCATTCCTGCCATATTAAAGAAGACAGAACTGAGAGAGGTAGGTGTAGGTGTAAAGAGGTGTAAAGGAGAGAAACAGGGAGAGAACTAAGGCCTTGTCAACACTGATGTGGACAGATTTAAGTTTTCTGTTTTGGATTCTTAAATCCTCACACTCATTGACCTATACTCCTGAGGAAAAGAGCAGGAAAAAAATCACTACAGACTCCTCTCACCAGACCATTCTATCTTCCAGGGGTTCCTCTCTAAGCACCTGGACTAACCGACACCTGCACAGCTACTTTCCGCAGGCCATAGTCATTTTAAATAAGGACCCTTCCCACATCCCAGCTCTGTAACATGTCTGACTTTTAATTGGCCTGACATTTAACATTAACATTTAACAGCCCACTCGATGATAATGGCATATAACAATCACTGATGTTTACTGTAAATGAATGAATTTTTACTGTAAGTTGTTCTAACTGATTGTATATTGATTGTATAGTGTGTAGATTATGTACTGTATACTGTGAAACACCAAGTCAAATCCCTTGTACATGGTGAACAACCAGATTCTAAAATGCAGTTTTCCCAACACAAATAATGCATCTTCTGAAAACACTCTCTATAATGTGCTTCAACCTACATGAGGTATATTTAATACAACAGATTCATTAAGTTCTGACACCTGCTCTTACTTTTTTTGCCATTCACACTTCACAATTCTGATGATGCTGAAATCATGTCCCTTGTGAAAGATTCCAGAAACAGCAGTTATTTTTAATCCACCTCAAAGGAACTACAGGCTTTTTTAATACCTGCCTTTAAGAAAAGATTAAGAAGGACTCCCTCCCTCTGTTCTTCTCCTTTTCAGCTCAACCATATGTCACATGACTTTCTGTTTGCCCTGCTTACTTTCTGTTGGTGAGTGGATAGAGGCTGTCTACTTGCCTTAATACCACACTCATGAGTATGAATATGAGACAATGATTGTGTGCAGGTTTCTAAATAATGACTATGTACCATGGTAAAATCCATCCAAATGGCATCATGCTGGCACGGTCTCCCTTCAGCCAGCCTGATCCACTCTGATAATGATCTGCTGAACTCCGCCTGTAGTTTGAATGTTCTGTATGGGACTTGGTGATAGGCATCGGCTGGACGCCCACATTACTCTGTCCTCTGGCAACCACAGATTCTGTTTAATGTGTCCAACAAAGCAGAGTCTTAAATCTAATTAGTCTAATACCCTCACAACACTACATCAGTATCAAGAATGACAGTGTTGAAAGCAGTATGATGAAGCCCAAACAAAGCATTTTCAAAGTAATCTCCATCTAGTGCATCTGTGGTATACAAGTGTTTACTACAGACAAAAAACTCACATATTTCCCTCCACTGAGAAATAAACAGAAAATCAGTTTATTCAAAACTCATTTGTAAAGAGTTTACAGCTTAAGTCTACAGCTTAGTCTACACTAACAGGGCAAATTTGAAAAAAAAAAAAAAGCATAATTCATCTGTTTTGCTTTTCCTTCCACACTAAAATATCATTTTCAATTACTGAAAATGCATCTTTTTTAATCTGATCACCAAAGTGGATGAATCTGTACATGCCATTTTTGTGTAGTGTGGATAAATGAAAACGTCAACTTTAAAAAACACTGACGTATGAGTGTGGAATTTCCACAATTCCAAGATGGAAGTAGGAAATGGAAATAGGTTTTCCATTTTGTTTCTTAGTACAGGGAAACGTGTCTAAATTCTGGTCTACGGTAATTACACATGCAGCACTACAGATGTGGAAGGTGGACACTATGATGAAAAAGTGTTCCTTTAAATTAGACAGAGGATTATTATGCTGTCCTGAACTCAATGTTGTCTTTATAGAAAACACAGCACTTCAATCAATTTGCAAAAGGAAAATGGATATAAAAGAGATTCTCAGCAGCATTATACTCCCAATGTTCCACAAGTACAGAACACACCACTCTCTCATTTGGATGCACACACAAACACACTAGCATGCATATAAAGCCTTGTAGAAACATAACCAGTTCATCTGCCAGGGGTCTACCTATTATAATGTGGAGAATTGCTTTGACCTACATCAGAGCTTGTAAGAAAACAACTTTAAAAGTGGATGGCAAAATAGAACCAAATAGCTCTGAATTATCTCAAAAGAGCTCCATGTTGTTCTATATACCATCCTGGATTGTAAACAAAGTATAGCCAATGATTCAATTGCCACTCTTTTGTAGGAAAGCAAGAATATTACAGAGCTAATTTTATGGTTTCATGGAATCGCTCAAAAACAGTTTCAAAGCTTCTATTTCCAGGTTGCCATGGCAACCTGCAGAGCAGAAACGCTTTACGAGTTGCCAATCGGTGCTCCGCTGTGCATCAGCCACACACCTGTGAGTATAGCACAGGGCACAGCAGGGCTCTGGAGACCTGGCACTTTGGAAATAAGCTGTGTCAATTACCACAAACAAGTCTGCGTCACTGCCAAGAGCACCCACTCACTGTTCACAACTTCACTGTCAAAGCTTAAAATGAAGAGACTTTACTTCCGATTCACACTGTGAAGGCTAGAGCTTGGCCTTAGAAATGGGGTTTCCATTTAAATCCACCAAGGCTGCTTGTGTAGGGGGTGCGTTTGGCCGATGGTGTGTGGAGGAACTACACATGGCAATAAAAGAGTGTGTGCGGGTGGAGATGGAGATGGAGAATGTCAAACAGAAGAAGTGGAAAGGGAAAAGAGGATTTTAAGCCTCTTAATAGTGCATGCAGCTGGAAACCTGTTGTGAGAATTATTAAGGAGCCAACAAGGGGTAGGAATTGTCACTTAAAAAGCCATTAGACCCTTACTGTGAAATAAGTTCTTCCCATTTGATTCAAAGACAAATTTATTGTTTTATATGGACTGATTTGATTTCATAAATGTTTCATAAATGACTGATGTTAGCTTAACTCAAATTTCAAGCAAAATGAACATATCAACATATATTATTTTAACATTAAGTATTAAATGCTGCTGTTGTAATGATGATAATAAAGTGCAAACCATCATAGTCTTTGACTCATATGTTTTAGCCAATGTTTGGTGGAGAATTTTGTGAGAAAATTAACAAAATGCTTAATTTCTATCATATATCAATGGTATAGATTGCTTAGATATTATTTACATACTATACTTAACAGAATTATAGCAGAGAAATCAAAAATCAATTAGTCCTTACCTTACTTATGTGGAACTCCAGGCGTCGTATATATCTCTCAATTGTCTTAATTTGCTGCAGTATCAGAAAACCAGAAAGTTAAACAATGATGTGAGTTTATAGTTTTCATAAAGGTGCACACCTGCAGTAGTACAATGTGTTGCAATAATAATGTGGTTGGACTTCCAAGAAAGTGGCATGACATTACTGTAAAGCTGCTTATTATCTGCTCTTATTTTCTGGGCAGCCTTTTAAGAGATGATGAGTAAAGTGTTTATTGTTGAGCCCCTTTTACTCACCTTGTCAAGATCATACAGCACTCCCTGATGAAATGATCACACAAGCGTGCACACACACACACACACACACACACACACAATCAGTGTCAGTGTCAATCAATGCAATCTATATCTCAAAACACAGACATCAGATTTACACAACACTGACTTCACTCTATTATTTAGACAACAAACATTTAAGTAACTCTTTTTGAGCCCATGTGACCTGTGCAGTGTTTTCAGACATTAAATGTATACTCAACATGCACCTGGGAGACATGATTTAGAGAGAGAGAGAGAGAGAGAGAGAGAGAGAGAGAAAGGGGGGAAGCATGTGCTCATGGCATCTTACCAGTCTGGAGTTCCTTTTCATGTCCTTCATGAGAGAGGTGAGTTTGTCCAGCTCTGCCTGGTGCACTTCCAAATACTCACTGATCCAATAAGAGAGAGAAAAAACAACTCAGTGTCTTAGAGAGGTGATGAGACAACACACAGTCAAACATGGGACCTTCAGCATACTGTAAAATTCCCGTTTGATCAGATTTGATTCTAAATTCTTTGGATCTGCTGTACAAATCAGGATTTACTAAACTTAATGGTGACATGAAATTCTGATATGTTTGAAAACTGAAACTTATGTATTTACTATATGTATTTTTATGTATTTACTATATGTACCACATTTACTGTATGTATTCATATCTTATATTCCTATATTTCCTATTTTTAATGTATGTGTTACCTGTATGTAGTGTGTGTGTTTACTATAGGTACTGTATGTACACTATTGTACTGCATTTACTATAGGTACTGTTGCTGTACGCAACTAGAGGTCGTAACTTGGAATTCCTGATTTCCAACCATGAAAAACCAAAGAGGTGGAACATCATCTCAACTCAAATTCTACTCAGGAACTTCGGATGATCTCCTCAACTCTGAGTTCCTCTGAGTTCCAGTGATATCAAATCAAATGGCTGTGCACAGCTTCAACGGTAAACAAAGTATCGCTCCTTAACCTTTAAATGAGTTATACTATACTAGCATTTGCTTTGGATGAATCAACATACAGACATATTCGCTTGTTAAATCTATAACAGTGATTATACAGTTTGCTGTTTTGAGGTGTACAAAAAAACCCATCACTCATCACAGTTAGCTGGCTAGCCAAAAAGACGAACATGGAGGTGTCTATGTTTTTTTCCCCTCCACTTTGTAGCTCAAATGCACGGAAGTCGAAAATGGACCTTTGGAGGCAAGCTGAATGTATGTGCACTATATGTACTGTACTTATTTATTATATGTTGCTACCACTGATGGAATATTTATATTATTCACTGCATATATTTTCTATATGTACTATTGTATATATGTACTCTATATATTTATTATATGTTCTGTATGAATTTACTATATGTACTGAATATTGACTATTTGTGCTGAATATATTTACTATAAGTACTGTATGTATTTATAGTGTTATGGGACAGCATGGTGTATGTTGGTGAAAGTATGAAGATGAACTGTACTTACTCTAGGCCCTGTTTCAGGGCTCCATACACGTCCTCCACTCTCTTAGGCTGTGGTTCATGTGAGCTACTGCTGCTGCTGCTGGACTTGTGCCCACACAGATGGGGCTTCTTGGGCTTTGTGAGTGACTTCTTCTGTGCTACTGAGTTCCCTATAAATGAGTTACACCTGGAAACACACATGCGCTATCAGAAATAACCATGTCTTTTTTGCTACTGGACCTGCAGTAGCTTTATGAATGTATGTGCCACGTGAAGCTTTTTCTAAATACGTGTGACACTTAGAGTGTTCTATTCATATACCCAAGGTCAGGGGCAAGGACTTTTGCATTATGGTTGTAGCTCTGGATTGGTGTTTAAAAACATACATCAGAAATGTATGTTGCATAGTAATGCAACGGCGTATTAGCCTCTTCTGCAGTAACAGTCATTTGCCAACTAATAAACAGCTACATTCCTATGACTGCAATCTTCATTGCTTTACATGTCTCAGCATGCCACTTACACACTGATATTTCACTCTGATAAATCAGGCCACTTTGGTGAATAAGCACATGCAGTTGCCTAGGGGTCACTAGGCACACTGCCATGCTCAAATAAGCAAGTTACTCACTAGTGGTTATTTAATCTGTTCATAGTATACAGAGATCACAGAGACAGGTCTGCTGTAACTGGTTCTCTCACTGCATGTCAAATCCAATGGATACAATAAGAAAAGCAGTTTTGCCAGCTGCAATATAATAAAATGACACATATCATGATTCCCACAATAGCTTCTGTTAAGGTTGTGCAATACAACCAAAATTTTATATTGCAGTATTTTCAGGATTCTGGACAGTAGCATTATATATATACAATCACCATATATACATTTTAATGGAAATGCAATCTATAATTTACTACCAGAAACACTGGGGCTGAAGTGCTTTATTCCTCTTACACCACAGTATTTCACCAGTGATATTATTTTTTTTTTTTTTTTAACTGAGTGAAATGTCATACATTGTATCTGTTTATAGTTTAATTTAATGTTGCAGCTCCTGTGTGTACCAAGTTAGTTCACTTACATTATATTGGCTATAAATAGTCATTCCATCATTAGCCTCTGTTTCATTCTCTCAGCTTGTCATATTACCAAGAAAACACAAAACACAAAGTTCTCTGTCTTGAAGACTTTCCTGTGGCGGAAAAACTTAATGACTGTTACAAAGCACTGACACTGGAGACTTCTATAAACATTCAACAAACATCTCCTTACAGAAAGCTTGATCATATAAACGATTATACATTTTTCTTTGTTACAAACGTTTTTTAATCCGTTTATTATTAGTCTTAGATTATGTTGCACGTCTGCCATACAAGTCCCTTATGCAAGTTGTTACTACAGAAACAATAATGTGTAAGAATGAGCGCATTGTTATAAATCTTGATTTTCCCTGCAGTCAGAGCTGCTGTTACGGAAAATTAATCAACATCTTCTGACCAATGAGAATCGAGAATTCAATTGCGCAGTGGTATAAATTTACATAAAAAGCTTTATAGTCAACAATCAAAAGGTGCTGCAATAAAATTAGTCTAAAAGCACTACAAAAATAGCTAAATGCCTGATTTACGCTTGATGAATTCAACTGAAACAATTTTTCATTTTAAACTCTTTACTAATTGGAAGATTTCTACTAGCATCATATTTGTACCTATGCAATGCCTACCATAGCCTTCTATGTGTAGTAATTGAAAAAATTTTGGAAAAGGTTAGTGTTTTGGATAGACAGGATATAAATGCACACCGTGAGCGTCTCTCCTGCAGCGTGCTGAAGCCAGCAAACGACTGACTCCGAATGATTCCACTGGGCCCTCCAGGAGAGTGTGTGCCAGCCGCCATGATCTCTGGGAAGCGGGAGGAAACTCCTGCAGAGAGACAGAGAGGTCACTGGGTAAGAAAAAGATCACTACTATAATTAGAGGGGCAAGGTTAGACAGGGTTGAGATAGTAGGATAACACATTTTAAACTGAATTACATGACCTGGAGTAGGTTACCCTCATATGTAGTATGTCAATCAATAATTTGATTAAATGTTTTGAAATTACTACACTTTTTATTAAGACTTCTTTATTGGGATCTGTTTTACTGTCTGGATCTGGCCAAGCTCGGCTGTCACTTAATGCATGTCAAAATTTCACTAAAAACATAAGCAAGAAATGAGTCATTTAATCCTCTAAGCAAATGGAGGCTGAAAACAGCCACTGTAGAGAAAGGCGGCACCATACTGTGCCCAATCAAGTGCTCTTAGAAAAGGCTTGTTGCTTCCTTCAGCTCAAGTAGTGAGGAAGAAAATTTCTGTTTCTCTGTTGCTCTTTCTCTAATCTGAAAATGGGGGCACAAAGATATAGAAGATGAAGAAACAAATTGACTAAATGTATTGTTCATTTGAGCACCAAAGCAGTCTAAAATTAATAAAGGATCCAAAAAACAGGACTAGCCAAGTATGTTATCAATCTGGATTCAAAACACTCACAGAGCTGTATGTAGTTCCTAATGTCCTCTGGAACACTATTCCAGAGTTTAAGCACGATTTTAAGAAAAATAAATAAAAAAAATTCTTCTACCAGCTGAGCTGAGTGATCTTCAGCTATACTTTGGGCATGCAAGACAACGTTCATTAGTAGCTGTAAAGCTGCTCTGGCCGAGTTGAGGTTATGTGCAGACATGGCATACTGTAAGACTTGCTGAATACTGTACATACATTCACTTTTTCTCATTTAACAGACATATTTATCAGTTACAACTGAATGGATACAACTGAAGCAATTGAGAGTTTCAGGGACTTGCTCAGGGGCCCAACAATGGATCACTGGCAGTCCTGGGCTTCAAACCCACAATTTTCTGGTCACTAGCTCAGTCAATATAAGTTCAGTAATTACAAAAGACTTTAAAACTTACTATTAGTACAATAATTAGTATTAGTAATTATTACTAATTATTGTATATCAAAAGAGAAAAGGTCATTTATTATATCTGTTATTTGAAAGATCATCTTAAAACTCTCAAATTGCAAGCTACACTTCACAGAGCTCATTTTCAGCCTATTTGCCATGGAAACAGCATATATTATTCTGTATAAACATTCATCCAAGACCACATGCTGCTACATAATGAAACTTCCAGCAAACCAAGGCATTATGGCACAAAACAATCAATATGTTGATAAAAATGTGAGAATAGCAAAACAACACTCCCTGTTGACAGTCACCAATTATTATTATTTTGAAACAGTATATGCACATATGAAGGACTCCAAACCAACTCTGCTAGGGGATCAGTTGCATCCGCCAAATGTCCCAGTTTCTACTCCCCAAACATCTGAAGAAGACAAAGCGGCAGTGTGGCCCTCAGTGCATGCTTGGATGGCTGCTGAATGGAGCTGCCCCTCTCTCCACTGAGGCCTGCATGAAGCGGCTTATAAAAAGGCAAAGATCTGCCTGAGGAGGGCCACGTCATTCCCTTACTCTTTAGGCCCAACTCTCATCAGCATTCTGACTACGGCAGCACGGCACAGACGTCTGGAGGCTTATTTGAAGACAGATCAAGAGAAAAGAACGAAGGTGCACAAGGAGAAAGTTCTTTCCCATCATCAAAAACCAGGTCCTTATGCATCAAACATGATGAAAATGCAGGATGTACAGAACGTGTATATTAATATGTACATCTATTATTCCTTTAAATACAGAATATACTTTTGCAAATTCTTCAGAAAGAGATTTCTTACACATGAAAACAAAAACGACAAGACTTGTAGATAAATGTCTCCAAGTCCTGCCGTCTGATATAGCTGGCTAGCTAGTTAACTCTCATTTTTCTCACACACAGACACAAGTGGAATTTCACCAATGGAGTCTCGATTCACGTCATCATATTCTCAGATATATCATAATATGCACAATTTTATTCCATACTAGCATTAGCCAAGTTAGCTAAGCTCTAGTAAACCAGGACGCATTTTCAGAGGTCATTTTAGTATCCATGTCAATTTGAATTGTTCCCTGGAAAATTTTCTTTAACAGTAGCCAAACCTGCCATAACAATCAAAACTATTCTGTTAAGGTAAAGATGCTTTGCACCACAGATAGCTACAGGACTAGCTAGTTTCCATCTGCAGTACCTGGGTGCCTTATATTTTTACAAAGCAGTTACTAAATATGAATGAATTAATAGAACATGAACTTTGTTGCCTCAGAGGAACAGTTTGCAACCATTGTGTACTTTCACTCTCTCTCTCTCTCTCTCTCTCACACACACACACACACACACAGAATGCATGCAAAGATTGTACTTGTGAAAGCAACTAGATTCAAATGTTTACATGTAAATTATTCTTCCATTTAACAGATTAAACACATTATCCACATTATTCTGCTGTCTTCAATCAGTTTACTTTATTCCCAGTGTGTGCATGAAATGTTTTTTAATTGAGATTCAGCCATCAGATTATTAACAGGTTATTAGCGTGCATAAAAAAGGAAGAAACCTTGAGAGGAACCAAGACAAAAAAAATCGAGAAGCCAAGTTCCTTTTTTTTTCTCAACACAGCAACATGTACATTAACTTTTTACACAAGCAAGCAGTTACACGCTTAACACGCTATCTCTCGCACACAGAGATATAGACGCTCAGTGACTGATGTGGTGGGTACATGTGAATAACTTAAAACTCAGACCAGAGCATTTTAACAGCAGCCTAATTCCATATGCTTGACTAAACGATGTTCCCCTTAGCAACAGCATACAATATGCAGTGAGTGAAATAAAACAACATTGCCATTATGAGGCCTGTGCAGAGACCAGCGCCTCCACCTTCCATTCAGCTCTGAGGCTCTGTTGTCTTCTCCCGCGCTCTACTACAGGCAGTGCTAGGTAGGAGGGCCCTTGTGTTTGGGACCTTTCAGACTGCTCTTTGTGTTTCACTCATCCCTTCTGTCTCTTCACACACACACACACACACACACACACTGCAGTGACTTCATCACCACTCTCTGTGCCAGTTCACAGTAGTGACCCACTGACCACCATCCTATTTTAACCCTGATTGATGAAATCTGTCAGTGGTAATGCTGATCAAAGCTAGGCTGTAATCTTCGGCTACTGTGACATGGTTACTGATCTGTTGACAAGCAAAAAAAAAAAAAATCCTTGAAACAACTGAGCAGAGCTAAATCCAACATCCAGCAGCAAATAGCACACACATTTCTGTACATAAAATAGTTATATAATAAATAATCACAGTGTACACCTTTATAAACCACTGTAAGATAAGAGCATATCTAATAATCTTTTCTCTCTCTCTCTCTCTCTCTCTCGTACATCTACTCCTGCTGCCTAGTGTGGCTGATGCCAGATCCACAAAGACTGTCCCAGTTCTCTTATTCACAATGTGCTCATACTGAACATTTCAGCACACATAGTACTGTTTGTCTTTACTCTTCTATACCTGTATGCTGTAATAATTTATAATCACACCCAGAAGAGACGAGGTTCCCTTTTGGTTCCTCTCAAGGTTGCTTCCTCTTAACATCTCCAGGAGTTTTTCCTTGCCACTATTGCCTCTGGCTTACTCATTAGGGATCTGAATCTACATTAGGGATCTGAATCTACAGAAACCCTGGATTCCTGTAAAGCTGCTATTGTTAAAAGCACTATATGAATAAAACTGAACTGAATTAAAAGCACAGGGTATGAACTTTAGGAGAAACCAGACTCCTGATACACAGACTTGAATGGCTCTTTTGGTTATTTGTGTCAGAGCTAAAGTATTTGTCATAAACTCTACAGGTAATCTGTATTCATGTTTCTCAAATGCCTATATATATATAGCAACGGCCCAACAGCAAATCAAAATTAAGGTACTTTTCCATGCAGCTTTGACGTTACTGCATGCTGGAGAAATCTGAGATAACATCCCAAGCAACACAACACAGCAACAAGCTATAAGAGCTTATGGTGGAAGTGAGGTTTGATTAGTAGCTCGTTATAAACACAACTGGCAATAAAACGTTAAAACGTAGAGCAATTCCTTTCTCCACTTAGTTGAGCAAGTACATTCAGGGTGCTCACAAACCCAAGAGAATATTAGGTGCAAAAATACAAAACATAACAGGTCCTCTGAGGCATCACTGTGTTCACATGGAGACATGGGGCATCCTAATGCACCTCACTGGAATTCTTCACCAATGAGAAAAAATATCAGCCAACCGGTAACAGAAATGTCACATGGTAGTGTGGAGTTTTAAACATTGTACTCTAAGCACATCCATATGTTCCACGCTGGACTATAAGATGCAGGCTGACTGTGACTCACATTAGGTGGATTCCTGGCTTTGTCTTCAGAGATACTGATATGGTCATGTAAAGCCGGGACATGTTTTAAAATTGGCTATAAGAACAACTGTGTTTAATATTTAAAGGTGCAATCTGTAATGTTTAAAGAGTTTCTGGACCTCTTATATGTTCAAAGATTTCCTAGATTATTAGCAATATCACTTTGCAAAAGGAACCGGCCAAGAAATTAGCTCCACCCCTGATGCATTGCTCAGCTCTGGACCTTTAGCTCACTGTCAATCTTTTTACTGCAATTGCAATTTCCCCTGCAGCCATGCATAGGGTGCTAAACCCATAAACTCCTCCTTTACATCGTCCAACCTATGCATTGTGTGTCCGTACAGCTAATCTAGTCATAAAACCCCATTTGTTTAAATCCCAGCAACAAGAGATAGAAACTGAGGCACTACAATGTTATCTAAGACTGAGTGTAAGCTGCTGATACAAGTGCTTTAAATGTCATGCCATTTCCTATTCCCACTGTAACTGGGCTAGGAGAGCAAGAGGATATGGATAAGTTTGACTAATATGGGGTGGTGTAGGTCTCATAATGTCACACTCTCAAGAGCACACAAGGTTTTGGAGAGGTCTGAGCATACTGGAAATGCTAGTGAACCAAGTGGGACATGGCTCAGTGTGACACGACTCTTCCATCCAACTACCATAAAGCAATAACCTTTATTGAAGAGGTTTGCTTTCAAGGCTCTTGTGGCTTCCAAGAAAGAAAAATTTAGAAATGGAATTAGAGCAGCTTTAATGCAGTTATGAAGGAGCTTTATACAGACAGCTTGCCATGTTGTTTTTGAGGAAGGAAAAGATGGATCTAGGTGTTCTGTGAGGAAGGCTTGAGGAAGCTGGGTTTTAAAGTGGGTCATTGCGACATATGTGACAGAGAGCAGAGATGACGTGCGTAAAACATAACTGCTGGCTTGGTATTGGGCATTATGTGGAAGACCAATATTTATAGAACACACTGACAAGAGAGGCATGTGCAGGGGTTGACATTCCTGTATGCATGGAGTGTAAGGCAGCAAGAAAATGTGATGCAGACACAGCTGCTGAGACCATCTGAACCCAGCCCTGACAACACACACCCAATCCGTATCACAGGCCGCCAGGCACGATGAGAAACCGACAGCCACTGAAGCTTTACAAATTAACCTCTAACCTAGAAGTTACACTTGACGTGATATGAAAGAGACACCTTATATATGTACAGCAGCATCAATGGAACAAGGTGGAACAAGCCGAAGTTAGGTCAACTGTAATTACAACAGCGCAATTAAAAACATGACATGGATCAGTGAACAAGCAACTTATTTGTGCCTGTTCTGGTTCCTCATGTTGGTGTCATGAGCATCAATACCAAACAAACACATACACCTACAAGATGCACAATCATTACATTATTTCATACCACAGCGCTGTTGAATGACTGAATCTGATTGGTCAGAAAGTTTTCATTAATTTCTACAACAGCAGCTCTGACAACAGTGCTGACTGTCATTCAAATCACAAGTTTATATCAATACGCTTGATTTACTATGTAATCATTTGTATAATTGCACATATGTTTTATTCTCAGGGACTTGTATAGCAGATGCTCCACAAAATCTAAGCCTAATCTAAAACAAATAAAATGTATAACTGTTTATGTTGTGAAAGTGCTTTGAAACAGTCAGAGGATGTTCCTGTAAGTTTTCTGACACTGGAAACTCTTCAGAATGGGGACCGTTGAGGTTTCTCAGTAACATGACATGCTGCATTCTGTCTTAATTTCAAGAAAGAGAGAAAAAAAGAGGCTTGTGAAGAAAAAGATGCTAACAAAGTTATAACAGCAACTAGCCTGTTTTGTAAGCATTCGTCAACATTAAAAGTATCTACAAAAGGATAAAAAGTATATGTTCTGTAATGAAGAAATTGTTAGCAGTGGCAAATTGCTGTGGTATAAGAGGAATAAAACACTTTGAAGTTGATTATCTTCCTATAATTGCACGTATGTTTTATTCCTTAAAGTTTAATTGAATAATTTGCTATCGAGTGGCTCAATGGCAAGAACAGTTTCCTCAAATGCTGTGCATCTATGCTGTGGACATAATATTTTACTTGCCAAGTCACTGAACTCTTAGATCTGAAAGGTGCCATAAATCCCATTTATAGCTGACACTGAAAGCAAAACTTTTAACTTTGAAGTACAGGAAATTAACAGTATTAATTGTACAGGCAGCCATTCTGGCAGCTCACAGAGCACAAGGCTCGTTAGGTGTGATGGTATGGTATGATTCAGCAGCTGAGCTACAGACAAGTGTGTGTGTGTGTGTGTGTGTGTGTGTGTGTGTGTGTGTGTGTGTGTGTGTGTGAGTGAGTGAGTGAGTGAGTGAGTGAGTGAGTGAGTGAGTGAGAGAGAGAGAGAGAGAGAGAGAGAGAGAGATTGGATCACTGGATTCTGGTCTGCTCCCCTTACTCAAATGGGCATAACTGGTGCATCTGTCCCTAACACGATATATCCATCCATCAGTATTTAAAAATACTATGAAGCAGTGTGTACACAAATTAAACATTGCATATTGTTCAGTGACTCTTTTTTCCATAGGTTCTGGTTTATATTTTTGTACTTGCAACTTGCGCCTTCTGATACGGTCAGCAATCAGCAAAAACGTACTACTATTAAGCCACTTAAAGCATGCATGTGTACAAAGAATCAAGCTGTGCATCTAGGAAATAATTACACAAGCTAAATCACTCAAAGTAAACACCATTCCTGTAAATGAGCACTTTCACCTATTGTTAGAAACCAAAAACATTCTCTTGGCTCACAAATGCATCTCTAAATCCACTAAGTTCAGCCTTTTTCTTCCATGTTGCTATGTAGAGAACTATTACACAAACAAAATTACTTTTTTAGTATCCATTTTGGGTCATTTAAAGAAAGATGGAGCAGTTGTTGTTGTTTGTGAGCGAGTACTCGCTTGTTGTCCACATTGCCTCTGGCCTGCACAGTCAACTCCATTTGCCCAGCCCCTCTACATCTGTCATACTATAGCTGTGCATCTCGCTTCTCCAGAGAGACACAGCACCTCGTCTCTTTAAAGACCACCCATGACAACTCAGCCTTCAAAAGCTGATTATACATCTTAGTAGTCCTGCATCTAATAAAATCATCAAGCATATAAAGAAGAAATCACAAACAGTCTCATGGTCAACTCCAGTCCACTAAGCAAATGTTCAGACAAAAAAAACAAAACAAAAACAATTCAAGTCTGAAGTGCAGATTTAGAAATACTGAACTGTTTTATTCCAGATGCTCCCAGACGACTTTTGAGCTGTTTTGGATTAGGAACATGGCTATGTCTCAATTTTAACCTAAAAAAAGCATGGATGAGTGCTAGATTCCCACACAGTACCAATGACGTCCTGTACGGGGTGTATTCCTGCCTCAGGCTCAGTGTTCAAGGGATTGACTCTGGATCCACTGCTACCCTGATCAGGATAAAGCAGTTACTGACGATCAACGAATGAAACACTTTGAGTCTGAAATTCTGCAGCAAATTAACCCAAAAAGAATTCAGTTCCCTCAAAATTTCCCTTTCTGGTCAGGCACTATTGACAGATACATCACTAACACCGAAGAGAAATCAAGCTGAAGTAGGTAAAGTCTTTAGTAGTGGAGCTTAACTTCTCACATTGCTGTGTAGCATTATTAGATTAGATCAGATATAAGATAATGTAAAGGTGGTGCAAATGTGGCTTAAAGTTTAAAATTTAGGGGTGGTCAGCACAGTGGTGCAGTGAGTACCATTACCACATCACAGCTCCAGGGTCCCTAGTTCGATCCTGAGCCTGGGTTACTGTCCATGTGGAGTTTCTTTGCACATTCTCCCCATGCTGGTTTTCTCCAGGTTCTCCAGTTTCCTCCAACATTACAATAGCATGCTGGTGTGTGACTTGCTCTAAATTGCCCATGGGTGTGAATAAGTGTGTGGTGCTCTGCAATGGAGTGCTATCCCAACCAGGGTGTATTCCCACCTGTTCCCGGGATAGGCTCCGGATTAAGAAGATGAATGAATGAATGAGTTTAGAGGTGATAGGCCTTGGAATGGCATGTCATGCCATGTGCTGCTACTTGGGAGTTGAGTTACAATGATGTAACTGGCTAAAGTTTTCCAGCTTTTTCTTTTAAATGGCTTTGTTGGTTAAAATTGTACATTTTCTGAGTTCCAGCATGGTGCAGAACCTTTCCCTGAAACATGACTGACATCATCACCTAAGTTTCAAACAGTCCACTGAGCCAGTCTTGCCCATGTACGGCTGTTCACCACTGGTAAAGCACAAATGGGGAAACACTAAACATCCAGCTTATCAGTTTATAAGAGACAAATGTATTGAACATCTACTACTGCTGGAAGTTTACTAAAAAGGTGCTCACTTCATCCAGATGGACTGTTAATCAGGAGGATTATGGAGCAGCCCCTTGCTGTCCTGTGGCACCATCAAATCAGATCATCTACTTACACTGAAATGAAAATAAAGGAGAAACCCTCAGAGAACACATTCTCAGCCCAGCACCTGCTCCATCCACTTAATTCACAGAGCACAGCCACTATAATCACCAGAGTATAATCACGACAAAACCTTAATCCTTGAAGGATGCTTTCTACTGCCCCCATACACCATATAAGTAGAAACATAATGATGCTGGCATTGGAGTAAAATTAGTAATGAACACTTTCTACCCAATCAGCTTTAAGAACCTGAACAGTTCTGTGGTATAATAAAAAATATAAAAGATAATTGAAGGCATAATCCAATAAACAATTTAAGTGTGTTAATCTCAATAAATCTGATACAGAAGCCAAAAAAATTATATATCTGGAGATTTTAAACTCAGAGCTTAAAAAGATGAGCATTAAGAGGCAGAAAGCCAAAGCTTGTACACTGTACTCTTACGTCTGACACCACAGCAATCATACAGCCTTCACCTGTAATTCAAGAATCTGATTTAATATCACCGTCATTACTGTGATGCTGAGCAACACACTGCAGGTCTCATCATGACCGCAGGACAGCTGAGGATAAAAGGTCTGACGTCTGCTCTCATCCCCCACTCCAAAATCTTCTAATTAACCACAACCCTTCCAGAGAATCTCAAATGTCTGTCCATTTTCCCATCCCCCAAATGCTCCCCTGCCTCCATCTCTCCTAAAACAGCCCTCCTCACACCCTCAGGGCCGAGCTCTCCAACTGGGATCTGTCCAGACAAGAGCAAACTCGGTGGCAGCTTAAATACAGATAGCTCTGATAGGACTCAGTAATAAATCACACTTCAACCTCTTACTCTAAAACACAGAGGATGCAGCTGTACAATGGAGGAAGTTTTTCATCTTGGCTCATCTTTACTGTGAGTGAATGTGGGTGATAGCTGCCAAAAGATGAACAATAAAAAATATACAGTGCTGGCCACCAAATGCAGGAAGCAAAGCTTAGAAAGCTTGAACCACTTATTTTCTAGCACATACATGTGTACAGCTGTTGAATGTCAGGTCTTGAGAAAATATAACAGCTCAAAAATTCAGGGAGTTTCTTACTGGAAGCATCACTAAATTGTCTTAAAAAGCAACTGCTGTCATCGCCCCCATCAATGCTTCTGCATCACCACTGGCTGGACGCAGTGATAAGCACTGGTGGAACAACCACAGAAGTACTTACTTGGCAATAATAGGAAGTATTCATTTTACTTCACCATTTACACTACACTAAAAAACGATGTATTTTGTCCATATTCTGCATTTAGGGGGGAAAAAATACCTAAAAACATCAAATGAAAAAAAAAGCCTTAAAACTGTCCCATGGCCATATTATACCACAGTGCTGCTGAATTCTCAGCGAGCTGTGTTTTTTTTTTTTACTAACTTCAAGGGAAAGTAAAAAAGAGAGGCTGGTGAGGGGATGACTGTTTAAAGCTGCTATAACGTATGTGATAACTGGAACTAACTTGTTTTACAGACATTCCACAACACTAATTGTAACTATAAACTGATAAAAAATACGTGTCCTTCTTTAATTTTAAAAAAGCTGGCAACACTGAGGAATAAAATACTACGAGATGAGCTATTATAGGAAAAGAATCAACTCACCACCCTGACATTGATTATTTTCTGATAACAGCATGCCCTGTCATGTTTTATTCCTTACTTGTCAGATAGGGAAGCGTGTTTTTGTCAGACCCACAACCACAATGATGGGTTTCAAAAGCTTGTCCATCAACTAAGCTGCAGCATTATTTCATGGAGTCATCATAGCATGTGTAACATCAATTTTGGGAGATATGCAAGTAAAGGGACATTTTTGTTACCTTTTTAAAAAATAACTCCTGGTGCTGCTTTTTAAACCACTGATGTCCTGCTCATGCATGACACAGAATAGTCTGAGAATGACAAACTGTCTCATTCACTATCTCAAGCACTGATGTAACTCTTATCTATGAGACATGGAAGGGTATCAGTTCCCAGAAAGACCCATTGTGCCCAGTGTTGCATTGCACCAAGACAACAAATGAAACATCGCCTGACTCACTTCATTCCTGCCCACGGGCTCAGATCTTCATCACACTGATGAACCTCATGAGATTTTGTTCTAAGAAATGTCAGAGAAGAACTATTACCAACATGTTCTAATGTGAGTTAAATGGCATGGCATGGCGTGTCACACAAAGTGGAATTGACAGGACAGAGAATATTTAAAAGCAGGGGTGAAATACAGAGTCTGATACAGAAAAAGGAGGAAAGGGGAACTGAGAGACAGAGCTGGGGGATTTGTCTGTGGCAGTGGCCATGTTGGCAGCGTTAGGTCTTGGCATGGTCTTCTCAATGTCTTATGAAATGCCCTCCAGAAGAAGCCACTCTGGTTTGACCAATGGAGCAACTCATGAGCATTTAACCATATCAAAGCAAGCGTGTTGTTGATTTTCACCCAACCTTCGAGATGTAGGCCATTTTCCTTTCCAACCACTTCTGTTTTTCAACAGACGACAATAACCTAAATTACAGTACAGTTCAGAGCACTGCAAAATTACTATAATCATTTACAGTAGATGCAAAGCTCTCAGGCATAACAAATGTTATGTTTTTCTCAGCGTGAATCTTGACAGAGATGCAGATGGACAAAAATAGGACACTGATATTTTGATTATTTCTTGCAATACATTACTAAAAACTTGCCAGACCGTGATATATCACAGTTAAAGACTGGCTTTACATGTTTCTGTGAATGATGCCAGTGCCAAAACACACAGAAAACTTATCTGGAGCCTCTGTAACTGCTCAGAGTTTTCACAGATCATAGTTAAACACTGTGGTTTATCCATGGCTGGTGCATCGATATCAGCATTTTAAAGGCTAATATTGTAATAAAAGTGTATCGATATATTGAACAGACATGGTATAATTAGATTAGATATCAGGCACAGGGGTCTGTGGCTCTTCTGAGCTGTTTAAGGGGAAATGAATGAGATCACCTGCGTGAAGAAAACAATCAGCGCCTGAAAGGAGAGAAGAAGCAGAAATGTTGTGCTATCTCTAATTCTAGCGACAAATAAGGTTTTAAATACTGTTTTTAAAGACGATATTAACAGAAAACAGCAGTGCAGGAAGTCGGTCTGACAGTGTGCGCGCGCTGCTCGGAAGCAACTACCCGAACTAATAAACAAAAACACCTCTCCGGATTTATTTCCATCCTACTGAATTAAAAAACTCTATGACTATCACAGGAACCAAGTTACACCGCACTACGATTGTGAATAGTGTAAGCACTCACCGCACTGCAAACAAAAAGACTTATTCCAGTTAAATCCTGTTTACTCGATCCTCCATCAGAGATCCACCAGACAGATTCATTCAAACCATCCACAGCTCAGCGACTCTCAACGACAACACCGCCGAAACGATAGCTTCCGATCCAAACTCGTGTGTAATCCCAGTTTAGATTTGGATCAACCACCGCCCCTTCATCGTAAACTGACCAATCAAGAGCGCCGACTGTAAAAGTAGGCGGGGCCTACCTGCTCCCTTATGAATATTCTCCCTAAATGTAAGTCTTAAAAAGCGCGTCACGTTAAGCATGTACCCAAGTACATGTGTACGTGTGTTCGTGTGTGTGTTAAGGTTAGTTTCATATTTACTCAACTGTCCTGGTGAACATGCAGCCAGTCTGATTAAAAAAAAAAAAAATCTTTTCCAGCTCTTTCAATCATGTGCACAAAAATAGCTCGGTTACAAAAGGCTACATGGAGAAGAATGCAAGTTACTAACCAGCTGACCAGTTTTAACACAGGAACAACAGTGGCAGGCGTTCAAAGCCAATTTAGGTCACAATGCATGCATAAGGATTTTATAAAACTGTGGCAATTCAATCTGCTCAAGATGTTTGTACACCAGGAATGTGGACACACTTTTATGTGGACACATAAATGGCGATGTCAAAATAAGCCTTGTCACCCCAATTCTAACCTCAGTATATCTCTGACAAATTAATTACTCCTACACAATTCATATACAGTTAATGAGTCATATGCAGCTCATGTTGATTTCATTCATTAGTTCATTCATCTTCAGTAAACGCTTTATCATGGTCAGGGTCGCGGTGGATCCGGAACCTCTCCTGGAAACACTAGGTGTGAGCCAGAAATACACCCTGGATGGGATGCCACTCCATCACAGGGCACCATGCACATACACATTCACATGTAGGGGTGATTTAGCATAGTCAATCCACCTACCAGCTTGTTTTTAGGTGGTGGTTGGAAAACAGACAACCTGGAGGCAACCCACGTGGACTCAGGGAGTACAGACAGACAGTAACTCAAGCTCAGGATCCAACCATGGACCCTGGAGCTGTGGGGTGGCAACGCTACCCGCAGCAACATCATGCCACCCATATGGAAGATGTACCTGATAAAAGGGACAATGAACGAGGTACAAGCTAGATAAGCTATAGATGCTGAAGAGAGCTCTTTTTCTTCTTACAAGCATGAAAAAGTCAGAGTGATTCCGTAGTGAAATCAGAGCAACCACATTAAAGTTTAAGCACCTGTCCGTTCTTAACCTGCTCACTCTTCCTCAAGGCTGTAACTTTGGCTTGTACCCGACTGGAGTTTAAAAAAACAGACCTGGCCTTTTAATTCACGTGCTGTACATCAATCCAGAAGGCAAAGAGAATGCATGTAGTCAGCCTTGGGCAATGCAGCACAGGCACCTCCACATGCCTCATCTCTCAGCTGCTGTAAAACTTATCCTGTAATTATGGCTGTCATCAGCAGCCCCCATACTGGCAACTATGTTTACTGGTGCACAAACAGCAATCACACCTCAAACATCTTTACACAAAACTAGTTCTCTACTGTTATACTGGACCTTCAAAATGGATCTCTTACTAGGTGTCTTGATTCATTCCTTTACAAAAAATATTTTTAGATTCTGATAACATCATACCAGTGAGGGATGAAAATAACACCCAGGACACAAGGTCTTATTTTGAATCAAGTATGCCAGTAGGTCTTTCAAACTGCAGTGGTTCCTCTTCACTAGAATTATAGGGTTGAGTCACTTGGCTGAGTCACAGAAACATTAACATGGTGGTGATGGTGAAAGCTACCTGCCAACCTGCCAACATCTTTTCCTACAGTCATGATATTCCAGCTTAATAAACCACACACAGGAGTCAAGGGAGCAAAACTACCCATGCTGTCTGGGTGGGAGGGATGGCATACTCACTCCCCTGTCAAGCACAGCAACACTAGCCAATTATGGGCATCTGTGAGCTCATGTATGCATAAGAGAGCAGATAGCGATTTCCTCCAAGTGTTACTTTACCTTGTGATGCAGCATGCGCAGCAGTTCAAAAACATGCGGTTGGTTGGCTTCATGTGTTTTGGAGGAAGCACTGGTTAGCCTTCACTGTCCTTGATTGGTTGCTGTCGTATGATAAGGGAAAGCTGGCCAGTGGGTGGAAGGGAAAGTTTCTCTAGATCTATTTTGTGGCCATGAAATATATCTAATGGCAAGTACTGCATTTTAAAATGAGCGAGCTTCAAAGAAATTAATTGATTTCAAATTCTGTGGCCACGAAAAGCCAAAACATCAAGATTGTTGATAATATTACACATTACTTCAATTTTTGAATGATGCATAAAGACATACTGGAGACATGGATATACCATTAGCCCACATCACCTTAAGCAAATTCTCAAAGTGAATAAGCTCCTTCACTTCTTCCTATCAAATAATTAACTGGAGGCCACATATTATGTATGATGTTCCACAACATATTAAGTTATGGGCTCAAGTTACACAATCTGTGGTCATGCAATGCTTAGTTTATGGCTTCAGAATATTGAATTCTGGTCTCAATATATTAATTCATGGCCCTGCCTTATTAAAAAAATATCAACTCCGTAAAATGTCAACTCCATAAAAAAACTACATTTAGATTAAAAATAAATGTGTACATGGGCATTAACTTCACTGTTTACAAATGTCTTAGAAACAAATTTCAAACGTACGCCTTTATCAAAATGTCTTTAAGGCTATCTAGTGTGTCCAAACCCTTCTAATCTAAACATGAATACAGTGTGATTTGTTCACACACTCTTCTCTGTCCAACAACTCCCACTGTGAGATCTGTTCAAAAATACCGCACAAGTCATAGAGGTCAGTGTGTGAGGATGAGCAAGCACAACTGTGAAGGAATGTGAGAATGTGTGTGTGTGTGTGTGTGTGTTTTTGTTTGAAGAGTGTAAGGCATGAGACATGTAAACTAGAAAGGTACAAAAAAAAAAGATGTTAAAAATTGGCCATGTTATTACAGTAACATTTATTATTGCCACAATTATTAGGCATGTTTTAGCACAAAGTGGTGATTCCTTTGTGGTGTTATTAAAGGGTTCCACACTCCTAGAACAAAGAACACTTTAAAGATTCTTGGTTCTACTTGGAACCTTTTCTGATGTAGAAGCAGTCATTTTTCTGCATAGATACCCTCTTAAATATACAAATAGTGTATATGGCTCAAAAGTGTAATAAGAATGAATAACATGTATAAAAAAAGAAATACTTGATCTTATTCCACTCTTACTCCTCTATTCTCTCATTAAGGGAGAAATAAAGTTATAAAGTGCAACATTCACCAATCAAAATTTGCAGAGCCCATGAGCTTTTTTTTTTTTTTTTTTTTTTTTTACAATCAACAACCTTTGATTGTTGTTGAACAGTTTCTGTAAATAACTGAAAATGAAATCACATCATAAGATACAAAACAATAGTATCAAAGCAATGTTCAGGAAAATTGGAACTTGTTTCTAAGCCTTGGATTCCACAAAATTGCCACCCTTTACCTTAATATCAGCCTCAAACACATTTTGGGTCAACTGAGACTCATCCGAGTTCACTTTCTGGAGTTTTAACTGACTTTATTCAGTTTGAAATCTGAAGGTGACTATTTCATTGAAATTTGAAAGACTTATCCAAAACCTTCATCCAAAGTGAATTGTAGCATTTATATTTGAGGATGTAGTTATATACAAATGTCCAGTTCATGTAATCACACATCATAGTTATAATTATAGACAAGTTTATACAGTTGAAAGCATCAAAACCTCAAATGTTTGACTGCTACTGTGTGTAAGTCTTTACAAAAATTAAATCCACATTCATTTCATAATAAAAGTTCTTCAAAGCTAGAAAATCGTGCCTACCCTGACGGCTGTGTATATTTTCACTGGCAGCACGCTTATGCAGTTAGTCAGGCTTAGATAGATTAAAGACTCTCATTCCTTAAACATACATCTCCTGCCTTTGGTCTTAATAATAGACTCAGCTGTAGGTAGCGGTCCAGCCCGCCCACCCAGCACAGCTGCTTGTACCCTCCTCGCCAGGTGTTCAGATGTCTGTGTGAGTTTATGTTTGTGTTATGGGCTCTCGGTTGGTCTAGGATCAGCGGATCAGCAGATGTGGTTGTGTATTTAACAATAATGGTGAACATTAGAACATAGGCAGTTCCTGGTTCACTGTGAGACAACTACATTGCCTTGATACTGATCAGCTGCTCGCACTCTGTTATTACTGAGAGGCCTCACAACCTATGAGGAAGAAGCTCTGCTTAGCTGTCATCACCATGGCTGTGTTTTATACTCAACATGATTTCTTTTCACCCACTGTAAAGAAAAAAAAATGTAGCCTTGTGTTGGTGGAAAGCATGGCTCATTTGGACTAAAGTAGGTCAATGGGTACTTGTGTCATCAGGCAGTGAGACAAAAGTGCCATGCAGTCTACGTGGCATATATCTGAAAAGGATGGCCCCTCCGGTGATCTCCCCTAATCTACACTATGACAGTGGAATCTCTAGCAGAGAGATCTTTCTAAAATCCAATTTCACTAACCAAACATATTATGCAAGGAAATGTCATGCCTCCTCCTCTCTTTGTCTTCCTCCCTGTTTCTGCCCAATCTAAGCAATGCTTTACTTGTTCTATGTGCCTAGGGCAGTGTGTCCTAAGCTGACGTAACCAGACCATGCCTTAACCATCTCCTTCTGACATAAACTCATCCCAGGCCTCAGGGAATATCGCAGATGACCCATTCATGAACTCTGGAAAAGGAACAAAATATACCATCATGTGCACATGCCTGACTAGAAATAATGGAGTTAAATGCTGAGACACAAGCCTTTTATTCCAGGTGTTTACCTAAAAAATGGAAAGAACAATTATAAACCACTTCATGCAAGTGCTTGCTTAGATTCTATAATTATAGATTATACATTGTCTAGCTCATTCTGGTCCCTTTTACTGTGGCCCGCCACTGTAAAAGGGACCAGAATGAGCTAGACACTTGGAAAAACTGGAGAAAAATAAAACAAAATTGACAATTAATTCATGTTGTAAACATGCCTACTTGCCTCTTACAGCTAGGACAGAGTCCTCCTTAGAGCAAGATTTTCCAGTTTGAAAAGTGGGAGATCAAGTATCTTGAAGGTAAATTTTTTGAATGAATACAACCTTTAGGGTGGACTGATTGATTTCTTTTTTGCTTCAACCACAAGTCTAGACTACATTTGAGCTACACAACTAAAGCTATTAGTGTGCATGTAATAGGATTGTTCATACTCGGGATTTCCAATGCATGTAATGCATGTTTCGAAAGAAAACTGAAGAATGTAAATGTGCCATTGATACAAATTATGAATTCTGCCAAAAATGCTTAGGCTGAGAAATGCATTTATTTGTTCATCCATCTTCAATAACCACTTTCTCCTGGTCAGAGCCATGGTGGATCCAGACACTATCTTGGAAACACTGGGTGCAAGGATGGATAGGACACACACTCACTGACATCTAAGAGAATTTTAGAGTAGCCAGTTCACCTACTGATATGTTTTTGGGAGATGGGAGATAACCAGAGTAACCAGAGGACACCCCCACAGCTACTGGAGAGACATAAGAACTGGAAACTACACACAAACAGCAACTGGAGCTCAGAATTAAACCCTGGAGCTGTGAGGCAAGAACACTTGCTGAGATTTCTAATACTGTGTTAAATACTAGTTTTATGCTAGCCTGCACTTTAAGGCAGAAATCATAATCAACCCAGTGTAAGTCTATTTTAGAGGGCCTAGCCTCACCCATGGTGTTGCCACTTAAAAATCATTAGTGTGGGAATTGTATAATAGCTGAGTTTACCAAGTGCCAGCTTTGTTAACTACAAGGCTGTAACTGCCCAGATCTACCAGTAAAATCAATGTTAGTCATCTGTGGCTGTAGTGGTTGCATTCAACAATGTGAAGACCGAGCAGATGGTATAGTCGTCCTGCTTATTGGGTGTGTCTTAGTATAGAGCTAGTCCTGATCCACAGGAATACAATTTCCAATACTGGTGCAGCAAGTCTCAAATCACCCCCCTTCCATCCACTCAGCTGTAAGATGCAAAATAACTTGATAAGGTGAAACCAGACACCACCTCAACAAGCTCTGCAGAGGCGCCTGAGAGGACACACTTCCCCCAACCCTGATATGAGATCGGAGTGCAGATAAGGATAAGGTTTGTGAAGCCTGATACTGCTTTTTGCCTGTTTGAACATAGTGGTAGCATAACACATGAACAAACCAAAAATGCAACAATAAATCAGAAAACACAACAACAAAACCAAAAACACAACAAATGAAACACATCAGCATTAACTTAAAATGGAAAGGGTAAGTCCTTATTGACAATCACATGCTTATTGCAGAGTGTGTCAGTCTCTGACACTGCTGACGTACCCTTTCTCTTGTGAGCTAATGCTGTTCTGTTACTGAATTTGCTGTGGTGT
Source organism: Pangasius sanitwongsei (assembly GCA_037576675.1). Taxonomy (NCBI): domain Eukaryota; kingdom Metazoa; phylum Chordata; class Actinopteri; order Siluriformes; family Pangasiidae; genus Pangasius; species Pangasius sanitwongsei. The sequence continues at coordinate 7,936,953 of CM075025.1, read as the reverse complement.
TTGGTTTTGTTGTTGTGTTTTGCACTTATGGGTCACCATATCACTGTGAGCAAAGTCACAGCTGAATGGAGACTGAGCGTGAAATCTGTTCTGTTTTTTACTCATCCACCACATTCAATACCACAATTCCACCTGAAGAGGCTGACAGCTCCAAACAGGAATACTGTCCTCTTTTACTGGTCTTTACACCTCAACAATAGAGAAACTGAGAATTGACAAACAGCAGGAATACAAGCAGTGATCAAGAGAGACTTTCTTGTAATACTGGATAGAACTGCTTATATTGCCCAAGGTGCTACACAGAGATAAAGCCAGGTGTTGCTAATGAAATATTTGAAATACTTGACCTCAGTACTGAGATCATTAAATGGCTTCTTTCACCATGTTTTTGGAACTTATTTCTGTAGCACGATTCTCAGATACTTGACTTATAGCAGTACAAGTGGTTGATAAGTGTGAGGTAATGGCACACATGCTAGAGCTTGTGTTTGTGGAGCTTGTACAGTGTTTTGATTTATAATCTAACAGCTTCAGGGCTTGAGGCTGGCACATCACATAGTTTCTTGGAGCTGATATAACACAAGCCACGCATCTTTGGGTACATTATGATTTAGTTTAAGGACTTATAACCCACTTTCCCTTCTGTCTCCTTTACAACTATTTGATTCACTCAACAGGGTGACTAAGGCCACCTTCCCCAGTGTCCTCCAGCCTTCTGACCATGTCTAATAGGCTTTCCTCTCTGCTTCAGGAACCACACATAAGCTCCTGCAAAAGGCTCTCTGAATAACTCATGAAGTGCCCACAAAAAGGAATCAATGGTCTCCTTGTGCATATTTTTGCTTTTACTGTTTTTTTCTTGGCAAGATTGAATTAGGTTAATGAGAAAAGTTTTGAAAGCTGAACTCTTAAAGTTTGTAGAAAAAATTTGAGAGCGAGAGAGAGAGAACAAGAGAGTTCAGTGGGAGTGGCAGGCAATTGTTTATTTGAGGAAAGGTGAAGGACTATCAGGAGCCAGTTCCTCAGGTTTGAACAGAAGAGGGAGTAAAGTTCCTGTAGACTGGGATACACAGGAGACCTCAGACCTCACTATGAGCTATACATCTGTGCTTTTTAGGGATATCTTTACATATACTTTAAATTAAGAGTTCCCTGTGGGTTCTTTGGGGTGCTAATGGTTCTGTTGTAGAACCCTACAACAGCAACCGAGCGTTTTTCATTACAGAAATGGTCCCAAGCCCAACAGCTGTTGCTGTTGTAGGGTTCTATTAAGAGCTTTAAAGATCTCCTCCAGTGGGACAAAACTGCATCTGAAAAGACTTTAACCTGTTGTTTCAATTTGGGTTATAAAGTCATCGGATTATCACTGGTCTACACTGTACTGTATGTTCCTGGTATATGATATTAAAAGATGCAGTAGATTTACACTCCCTGTGGGTTTCTTGTATGGCTAATGGTTCTAGCTTTATAAAAATTTTATACTCAGACTTTTGTGAAATTGAAACTCCCTGTTGTAGAGTTCTTCACAAAACCATTAAGGGTTCACCTGCGACAAACCAAAGAGCCCTTCCTTTGGTATGCTAGAACCTTGTTTAGTTTGTACCTTGTATGTTACATGCTTTCAATTTCGGTGTATATAGATAAATTATCAAAGACTAGTGCTTTTTTTAGTATTCATCAAGTACAATGTGACCCAGAACAAACTGACACAAAACTTGGTGTAGACATATATAGACCTCTATCAACCCTATCCCTGAGGGCTTCAGAATGCTGCAGCTGTCTAAGAATTCAGCCAGCTGTCTGAAGATTGCTGTTGAATTATCAATTCTGGTTAGTCGGAAGACACTGATTATTTATGTGTATATAAATGTGTATGTATGTATAACAGCAGCTCTCACAGAAGTTTTGGCTACAAAGGTTTATATTAATTTGCTTGTTCTAATATGTTATTGCTTGCACAGGAACTTGAAGAGAGACAAAAAGTTGGGTGAAGGAACGACTGTTTATAGCTTTTATAGCTGCTAAAGCTCTGTTACAGATGCCTAAGTGATAACATTCCACAACATTAAAAATAACTTTAATGGTGTGGAATGTTACCACTTTTAATATTATCACTTCGTCATTGATTATTTTCCTATAATAGCACACCCCGGCATGTTTTATTTCTTACATACAGAATTGAGCGTTAATTTTCCTTCCATGTGTGTATAGCTATGTTATGATAAGAAGCAGTTACTGAGATGTGGTGGAAAAACTTGTTAGCCTCACACAGAATGGTGCAATAGGAGAGTTGTGGTGCGATATGAGGATGCTCAGATAATGGGAGGGAGTTGGCTATATGTAGATTGGAAGAAAGATAAATATATGCATTTTGTAACTGTTAATAGAAATATATATAAAAAATAATAGTAAATATAACTTATGTGATAGAGGAGACTCAGCTTGTGGGTAGAAATTGGCAACAGTGCAGGGGTATCACATTAAAGCCCTAGAGAGCCACAGCACTGTAGAGTTTAGTATCAATTAACACGCCTTATACAAATCATCAGCTAATTGTCAAGGCCTCCACTGGCTGAATTTGGAGAACACAATTATTTGTAAGCACGTGGCCTTCAAGTTTACCACAACCCTGCTATGTATGGATGTCCAGAAAGACTCATAAATTTCTTTAGAAGAAAACCTGAAATACACCACACGAATAATCCTCATACTTTAACAACTAGCCGCTCTTTCATCTCTCAGTCTCTTCCATTTTGGATGGAAAAGAAGGGCATTAGATATCAGTGAACTGAGGGCATACACATTTTAAAGGCGGCAGCATAATGGTTCAGATGTTCATGTGTGATAAGATGCAAAGATATCCATTTCTCAACTGTCCCTGCAATTTTCCATTTTGTGACCTTGCAAGATCAAATAAACTATTAAAATGAAAGTGACAAGATTTTAGAGAACCATATTAAGTACAATACTGGTTCCTGTTTTGGTAAATTATTCAGCAAACTATTCATGTCTGCAACCTACACAATCTCCTGATCTCTCCCAGTAGAGCAGTACATGTAGATTTTAATATCTTGAGTGCTGAAGTGCAGATAGAAGCGCATTTGAAATGCTTCATCTGCCTCTTGGCCATATTTCCATGCTACATGCTCATGCACCAATTAGCATTTTTAAAAAATGCTACGTAACTGGAGGAAGAGCATTTTTCTTGCGTTTCGTATTATTGGGTCTATAGTTATTGGTAATCAACTATCATCTATTAGTGGCCTGTTTTTAGGCAAGCTATACAAGAACACACACACACACAACCACAAACACACCCACACACACCACAATCTGCATTTTGCAATATGACCAAATATGAAAATCAACCTATCCAATGGAACACTGAAAGCAATTATGTCATTTGATGCAATGCTAACATCTTTCAGTCACCAAACTAACCTAGACCTAATCACATTCCCGTTACCATCAAACAGACCTGATACTTTTTACTCTCACCCACAAAACCATGACAAAAGCTTTCCCATCCCTTTATTGTATAAGCCCACCCACAATTCCCTGACCCTGGACCACCCTACCATCAATGAAGACATCCTCTGCCTCCTCACGCATCAGTTCAGGAAAGTCATCCTCTGTGATGTTGGCCAAGGCCATCCCTTCTCAAGTTTTCACCTTCACTTATACTGCTATGTTCCTCGTCCCGATCCGGAGCTTGATATCAGTCAGAACCTGAGCAGAGAGCCAAGGACTGCACCGTGCTTCTGCTCTCACACAAGGGTGTGTGTGAGTATGTGAGAGTGAGAGAGAGCCCACACCACCCAGGCCAGCTTTCAGCAACAGGATGATTTCATAATCTAATGTGTTTGCTCAGTGGGAAGAAGTGGAGAGCAAACTTTAAGCGGGTGTGTGTGGGTGAGGGTGTGTGATGAGTGCAGGATGAAGGACTGTGAGTCTGCCAAACTATGATCATAAAAAAGCTAAATGAGCATGTTCTGCCTCAGCAGAGATTGGCTGATGTGTGTTTGGCCCAAACTCTGTTTTTCTACATGTACACCTCATCCTTGTCTGAAAGTGAGAATTTGTTTGAGGCATTTGTAATGGCCTACAGTAAGGGAAACACTATTATGAAACAAGTTAATTATTCAATATATTTTTCGAATATATGAATACATCAAGTAAATACATTTTTGAGAAACCCTTGTCTAAAATGTCTTACAACTCTTTATATCCCAAATACCCAGAATATGTAGTTACATATTATTATTATTATTATTATTATTATTATTATTATTATTATTATATCACAGTGTGGCAACACTTGATTTTGAATCACTTACACTTACACGCATCAGTGTTGATTCTGTTTTTGTAAATGATGGAATGATTGAAAACTCTTTGAGATATATAATTGATCAAAATTGTATTAGCTTTACTTATGGCAGTGAATGAACAGTCACTATAGAAATGATAACGTATTGAAATGAGTGCATTAAAATGTGCTTGAACCAAATTCTCATTTCTGATTGGACAAAAGTTGTTGATTCATTTTCTATAAATCACAAGTTTATATTAATGCCCTCGTTCTAATACATGATCGTTTCTATAGTAACAATTCATACAAGGGACTTGTATTGCAGACATTCCACATAAACTGATTAAAAATGTGCGTAATTTTTTATAAAGTGAAGTTACCACTGAGGAGACATTTCTTTACCATTTGTGGAAGGAGTCTCAAATGTCACCGCTTTATAACAGTCAGAGGTAAGGCTGTTCCTTTACCCAGAGAGGGCTTTTGTGCCTTGCAGCTTCTTGCCAGTATGACAACCATCTTATTTAATTCAAGAAAAAAGAGAGGCTGGTTAATGGAGTGACCATTTATAGCCGCAGTAACATAAGTGATAACACGAACTAACTTGTTTTTCAGATGTTCTACAACATTAAATGTAACTATAAATGGATAAAAAGTACAACATGCTCTTCTTTAGTAAATACATTGTTACCATTGGCAAATTACTGTAGTATATGAGGAATAAAACACTTTGGGATGTGCTGCTGTTGGGAAATAATAATAACTTCCGGGAATTTCAACATCTCATTATTGATTATTTTCCTATAACAGCACAGCCTGTCATGTTTTATTCCTTACATAATTGACCCATCTAATGACCCATTTAAAGCAATTAACCCATTTAACCTCACCAGTCACTGCAACCTAATTTTTGTTTGAGTTACTAAAGCAGGTTATGAAGGGCTTGATGTCTGTATTACTGAAAAACTAAATGAAATGTTGCCTGGATTTCAGGCAAATGTTTTTATGAAGGTGGAGTAACTGGTCATGTGACCACAGCCATTTACCTCAAGCATGCATTTAAGAAAGATGGTGTCTGCCTCAGAGCATCATAAAAAAATATACTGTAAATGAAATACATTTGTACAATAAGTACCATATCCAATACATAGAAACTTTTAATAGGTCTTTATTAATACTGTAGTAAGTTTTAATGCCACATTTACAGTATTTCATCTTCACATGAGATGCAAACATGTGAACATGTTACAAATGCTTAATTGGCTTTTTATAATCCTAATTGCCCATATTTCTCTCACTGTGCAAATTGTTGCTTTAAATAATTTTATTATCTCCACTGTGCTGTTAAGAAACACAAGAAAGAAGAAAGGAAAAATGCTACTGTAGGACTTTACGTAGCAGCTGGACAAATTGTGACCAAAGTAAACTGATTTTAAAACATTTTTTAAAAAAGCAAACAATTTGTGACACAGGGCTTTGCTTCCAGGAATAAAATTCATGTTGAATATATTGATTAAACATAAACTGGTCACAGTCCATCCCAACTTAATCAGTACAAATAAAAAAGTACACACTACGGTGACTTAGTTCACAAAGCCTTTGCTTTCCTTTAACACAGGGAATTCAAACAGAGAAAGATGACATATGCCAGTCTACTGAGACAGGCTGAAATAGTAACTAGGCTACAGTGGTTTGATTTAACTCATATCTTATTTCCTCTTCAATTTTTGTGCACTTTCCTTAAACCTCTGTGGAATAGATCTTACAGCAATCTCATTAACAAAGGGGCCAGTTCTTGCAGCTGCAGCCACAACACAGTAGAGCAGTGATGTACCCCAGTGTTCACATAAAACCTTCTCCAAAGAGAAAAATGAAAATAAAACCAGACGGCAGGCACGTTTATAGGCAACTTTGATAATCTGAACATATGTGTAATATACTAGTGATCTTTATATAACTATATAACCATAAACTATTATATATATATGTATATGTGTGTGTGTGTGTGTGTGTGTGTTCTCATGTGTCTCGGTCGTGTCTTCTGCATCTGATCC
>CM075025.1:7816139-7930490 GCA_037576675.1 Pangasius sanitwongsei | reverse complement strand
CTGCTTCATTTGTCTTGAAGTAATGAGGGAATGGACCGCACCTGGTCAATTAACTTCTTGTCAGTCAATTGTCCAAACACCTTTGAGCCCCTGTGTATAAAGGCAAAATCGCAAAAACTCTGTCATTGTCCAAATACTTCTGGACCTAACTGTATGTCCATCTCACCTGTTGACAGGTACGTTTTGAGCATGGAGGTAGAGCCACTGGCTACAGTAGTGCAGGTAAAGGCGGGGAAACCAAGTGAGAAAGATGAAGGTGACAAGGAGTGTGAGTTGGCTGAAAGTGGGCCGAGGGCTCCCAGATAGACCAAGCTCTGCAGGAAGCATACGCCAAACCATACACAACCGCTCTGCTGGACCACAGCACACAACATTGTAGAGTGGAGCAGCTCGCTGAGATCTGGGGGCAACACACACACAGACACACACCCACACATACATATATGCACTATATGTATACACACACTATATACACAAACACAGTGCAAACACAGGCTAAAATTCACACAGCAGCCTCAGAATCATGGCCTGTCTATCAACTAGTGTTGATACATGGCTTAGGTGTGACTAAGGATCATGTTGAAAGAAACACCAGAAGTGCACACACACACACACACACACACACAGTATACTAAAATCTAGACTCATATTCACATTTCAACACATGACAACTTTTAATCACTTACATACACAGAATTGCCAGATTATTAAGTACACTTACAGACTGCTCCATAAGTCTTGACACCCTTCAAGAGAACGGGCTAAAATGATTGCATAAAACATTATATAGATTCGAATCCCACTAAATTAAGTGAAGAATCTTTTTACATTTTCATCACAAATGATTTTAATTTTAATATTCTGCAAGAGTGTTAAAGAGTGTTAAGTGTGATACTGTTCTGATACTGATCTATCTGCAGCATTAGATACCAGGAAGCATTAAATTCGTCTGAATACTCGCTACAACTATGGCCATAATTACCTCTCAGAAATGTTCTACAGTGTGGCACAAAATGGTGACCATCGCACCTCAAGGATCTATGAGTGGCCTTTATCTCACTGTACACCACCTCAGAGTGCTCGTCTCTGTGCTCCTCCTAGCATTACTATGGCCAACTCTACCCATCTTTCCCTTCTGAGGACATCTCCCATTAAATATTGGCACAGACTGTAAGTAAGAATAACATGTGTGAGAATGATTTTATGTTTGAAAGCAACATCATGATCAGTGTCGTTTAAACAGGTTTCTGTGCTTCCAAAGTAAGTTAAAATCAGGCACTAGACAAAAAGCCAGTGTGTCAGAAACAAGCATAAGATGGCTGGCTGTCAACGGGCATCATGCCAGAGCAGCAAATAAAAGATGACTTCCATCACTGCCATAATGAAGATATTGACGATGCATGAACTGAAATATTTCCAGCTGTCTGTGAAAAAAGGTCACTTCAACAGAGAATTTGTTACAGAATGTGAAATCTTTCATCTCTTCTAAACCTGTTGTCATCACTACATATACATTTAATGCGGCAGGACTTTTAAGAGCAAAAGGGCATGAAGTGAGTTTATGTTCCATGTTCACCATATGTAAAACATAACATTTTAAATATTATGTGTAATTATCAAATACTATGCGTAGTTTATTATATATGGACATGATCAACACATTTTTTTTAATTTTACTTTGCTTAGCTTGCTTAACAAGTTCAATTCATGGCCACCATGGAGGATAAATCTCATCATCATAAACGGAGCATTTGGCAACCTTTCCTGCGATTGTCTCACAGAAGCAAGATGGCAGAGTGTTTGTCTATAACATGAGCATAAGGGCTCTTTAAATCTAGAATAAAGAACAGTGAGCAGGAACTAGTTCTGCCAGCTCTGAAAAATGATTTACCCGTTCAAGCCCGTGGGCTGGAATTCTGGGAACTATTTGTGACTTTGGTTACGGTTCTAAATCTGGGCCCACTTAAACACTGGACTTATCCTTTATTTGGTGGATTAAGTTATTTGCTATCACTTTTTTCCCTCCTTCTTGTTTCAGGCCATAGGCATTTTTTGTGAATGAGCCAAAACCCACTTTTTAGTCTCTCTATCAGCAGATGGATGAAAGGAGCATAAAGAAACAGAAAAACAGACATGGGATAATTGTCATTCTATTTGTGTGACATCACTGAATCAGTACAGAAAGTGAAGCATATTCAGAGGTCAATGTAGGTAAAGGTATACACAAAAAGATAATATATCATAGTAATGGTTATCTGTAGCTGTCAATCGGTAAAAGAAACTTGCATGTTTTTACTTCTCTATATGTATCAGATTGTATGCCTATGCAGTGTTCCTGCCTCTTTGTGTGAGTTTTCTCCAGGTTCTCTGGTAGGTGTACTGGCTACTCCAAATTGCCCCTAGTTTTGATGGTGCTCTGTGATGGACTGGCGTCCCAACCGGGGTGTGCTCCCATCACACCCAGTGCTCCTGGACTGGCTACAAATCCACTGTGACCATGACCAGAATTAAGCAGTTAATGAAGATGAATGAAATCCAATCCATAGGCCAGAAACACCACAGTACTCTCTGGGATGAAATCTCATATTGAAAGAAATGCATACACTATTAGTCTATGGAGAAGAACATTTTTAGCTTAAACCGTCAGAGTCCTAATGCATCAAGCTCAGAAATTCAGCTGTAGCTGTGCATAAATTAACATTGTGGCTTTCATGTTTAATGCCAGCAGAGTGCTCTCAGAAAGATTTAAGGGTGAATCTTCAAGGCAACAAGTTCCTCTCAGACTATGTCTACGAAAGGAGAGAGATGTGCTAAATAGACCTATTGATCTGTGAACGTTTGTGGATGTGGAGCCGTGCATTTCTTATGATTGATAGAAACTGTAATAATAGCAATATGACAAATGTCTTCAGAGCAGAGAACTAATACCAATGTGTGAACTACTTTAGAGTGGCTGTAACATGCCACTTCTGCACGCTCTCTTTGAAGTGAAGAACAAGCACCATATTGACACGATCACTGAAAACAATGTAACTGTTCATTTCCACTTTTACACATACTACACATGTCCAAACACACTCACTCACATGCTCTCTCTCTCTTTCTCTCTCTCTCACACACACACACACACACACTCCCACACACACAAACAGCTTGGTTAAGGCAAACCTTATGTTAGTATATTAGTGTGACTTGCTGTTAAAGAAGAAGAAGATCCTTCATGCAGTTCAAAAGCAACTGTTATGCAATTTTACAGTTACTGCATGAAATGTGATTGTATTCATAGCAAAAACACACACACATGCACACACATATGTACACACTATCTTCACAGATGATTCCCACTACATACCAACACCTCGATGATTACATCAAAACGTAATATAATGTCATCAGACTTTTTTCTGTTTTAAACCAGAGAAAGGTTTACATCATATCATAATTTTCTTGAACCACACACAAAGACCAGAATGGAAAACAGACACATACACAGTCTTTTTGCATGACAAAAAAAAAATACTTGCATGTCAGTCTTTTTGCATGACACTATAGGAGGTAGTAACACAATGTAATTTACCACAGTGAATAAAAAAACTGAAGCAACAGTCATTTGCTTATACCCATTTATGGGGCCATGTAGTCAATACTACATCATTCATTCATCTCCAGTAAGCACTTTATCCTGGTCAGGGTTGAGGTGGAGCTGGAGCCTACACCCAGGACACTGAGTGGTAGGCAGGAATACACCCTGAATGGGATGCCAGTCCATCAGGGCACTATGTACAGTACACACACATTCACACTCATTCAGACCTAGAGCAATTCAGCATAGTCAATCCAACTGGCATGTTTTGGGGGTGGGAGGAAACCAGAGAACCAGGAGGACACCCACTCGAACAAAGGGAGAACATATGAAACTTATCAATATTACAGTTCTCTTTCAAACACTATAAAAAGTATGACACACCAATTGTACAGAAATTGTACCAGGCATGCAATCAGGGAGCGCGGGAAAAAGTCACACTTTCAGGGAGGTCATGTAAAACAGGATGTGATGAAAACTTTTAATATTTTAATATCAAGATTTTAAATTATTCCATCTGTCACACTCTTGAGCATGTAAATAAACTACCAAGCATATAAACTAATCATAGAATATTCCAGTATGTAACTAATTTGCAGTGCACCCTAAGTGTCACAGATAATGACATTAAGGAAGGAGGTGAATCAGCTGATTTGGACAGGATTTGTTTTGGCAGAATGAGGATTGTTTTCTCATGCATTCACTGATTTAAATTTTTGTTTTGTGTTTTTCAAGCCTGCAATATCAGGCCCCTTTACAGGCATTTTCCATAGCACTGGCATAGTAAAGGTGCATGTAAATTTATTTCATTGAGAGAAAGAGAGAGGTGGGATTTGGGGAGCAGTAAAAGCGGGTTATTGCTCTCTGACGTAGCTGTAGGATTGGACTACATCTGATAATTAGAACAGGACTTCAGCCACTGCCCAATTATCAGAATTATTTGCAGCTGAGATACAAGAGATGATGGCAAATACGGTACGCTGACCTAATCTTGAGTATGAAACATAATTCTCATTTGATTATTAGCTAAGTGCTTCTGAGGTTTTAACCTATAAGACAAGTGCCGGGGTCTCCATAAAAGCATGAGAATGCCAACATGGGTTTGGATGGGCAGCGAAGTGTGTGTGGCACCCTACTGTGAAAACATGCACACAGATTTCTCCTTATAGTGTTTTTGGCTTCTTAGCTCACACACACTCTTTACAGGCCAGCGGTGAGTGAATGAATGTGATGGTAGTTGATTAAAGCGCAGTACAACATGTGGTCGTTTATGTGCTGTCTGTGTGTCTCTGCAGGGACTATAATGTCGAAACGGCCGGATCCGCCAAGCTTCGTAAACCCAGTGGAAACATCGGCATCTTCATACACCTGGGGTCCATGCTGAGACGTAAAGGACTGGGTTACGAGCAGGTTGCTCTCCAGAACCACTAAATAAATCCTCACTGTGACCTTTAACAGGCTGATGGTGGATGGCTCGCAGCATGGGAGCACTGGGTTTTATCAGTGTCTTTATTAGCAAAAGGAAACAAGTCATCATCTAATATGGGCTTGTATGCTCTATGGAGCAAAACCCAGCAGCACAAACACACAGATATCATGCTGGAAAAAAATTCAAAATAAAAATTTTGCAAACCTTCCTGCAATCTTTTTACAAGTTTTCCAAATATTCAGTAAACAGCATGTCTGGTTGAATTGACATCTAATGTAAGTACTTAGTCTAGTCCATATATGTTAAGTCTTCTTTGTATGGTTGGGTCAGATGGTATAGCAGTGTAATTACCAATACCACGAACACACAACAGTGTGGAGAGACAACAGAAGTCCAAATCAGAGTGAAATTAATACCTTTGCTTTCACACTACACATAATAAACATGACAGAAAGTGGAAGAAGTACAAAAACACTGGCTGAGGAAGACTGAGAAGGGGCAGGGGTGAAACATACTCTTAAAGTATTTTTGATCATTAGTCAGAAATACAGAAATGGAGAATGGTAAACAAACCCTTGGTAAGTCATATCACAAATATCAATCAAGCATGCAGAACAAAATGACTAATTGAATAAGAAAATAAATAGCTAGCATTTTGTAAACTGGAACTCCAATTCCACTGAAAGATGTCTTGCGTACCTCTGCACGAGTAACCTAACCTGCTTATGGAAAAACAACATTACTGTCAAATTTAAAGAATTGGACGTTCACAATGGGAAATGAATTGTCACTGATTATCAGCATCATCCACATGAGTCTCTGTCTCAACACCTAATGTAAAACTCACTTGCGGGATTTAAACATGGCATCATGAAAAAAAAAAAAAGATGATTAATTCAGTCAGTTCTCCTCTGACTTGTTCTAAATATTTTTATTAGTTCATTCAAACATTTTAAAACTTTGTCCCCTGTCCTATGTACAGAATGTGTCAGTGCTTTTCTCTGTTTTGATAATGACGTGGAGGTGCAAGATCAATAAAGACATTTTGACAGCTCGTATCTGATTACAAACCGAACTGTTTAGGCTTATTTTAGTCAATAGTCAATTTTGCTATGGCATGTGTCCATGCAACAACACATCATTTATTGTGTGACACAAGCATACTTAGCAAGGTTTTAAAGCAGATTGACTGCATTCACAGCTGTGCCTGTTAAACTAGCTCTGTTACCCAACATGATCTTTGCAGACATACAATCAAGGCAAGGTTAGAATGTAAACTAAATGATAGTAAATAAATAAATAAATAAATACAAGCCTTCTATGTCATTTTAGTAAAATATATTTGTTTTTTTTAATAGAGATGTCAAAATTTTAACTCAAATTTAGTGACATCCAGTAGTTTTTTTTCCCAAACTGTCACAAAGTTATACTTTTACAACCAAAAATTCAAATTTCTATAATCCATCCAGTCTAAGAAACCTGAGGTTAATTTGTAGGTACACTATATGGCCAAAAGTATGTAGACATCTAACCATCACACATATGTCTTTGTTGAACATGACATTCCAGATTTAGTCCCTCTTTGCTGTTATAATAACCTCCACTCTTCTGGGAAGGCTTTCCACCAGATTTTGGAGCGTGGCTGTGGGGATTTGCTCATTCAGCCATAAGAGCATTAGCCAGGTCAGGCCCTGGTGTCGAGCGGGGAGGCCTTGGGTGCAGTCAGCATTCCAGTTCATCCCAGAAGTGCTCAGTGGGAATGAGGTCAGGGCTCTGTGCAGGACACTCAAGTTCTTCCACACCAACTTCACACACCAACCATGTCTTCATGGAGCTTTCTTTGTGTACAGGGACATTGTCATGCTGGAACAGGTTTGGGCCCTTTAGTTCCAGTGAAAAGAAATCTTAATGCTACAGCATTCACAGACATTCTAGACAATTATGTGCTTCCAACTTTGTGGCAACAGTTTGGGGAAGAGCCACATATCTGTGTGACAGTCGGGTTTCCACATACTTTTGGACATATGGTGTACCTTCAGGGTTTGCCTTTAAACATTCTCTCAACTATTTTTTTTGCCTTCTAAATCATTGACTTTTGGGGAAGCAAGGCTCCATGATATCTGTTTTGGACACAGCTAATGTGAGAGCACAATATAATTCCAGACTCTCAGACATCACAGCTTATAAGAGGTCTGTGAGCCATGAATTATCTGAAGCTCTGAAATATGGTATCACTTAGTATCACTTTGTATCACTTATAAGTGTGCATGGGCGTTAGAAGCATAGCTTAGAAGCCACCAAACTTTTGTACTGTTTTTGACAAACCAGTATGTCTGTCTATCCATTTAAGTATCATTGTTGTTGTTGTTGTTGTTGTTCTGGAAAACTAAACTAATGACAACTCAGATTTGTCAGTTATGTCATAACTGAATTCATGGATATTTCAAGCATTAGACTCAATCACCAGTTGTGTGTTATGACCAGTAATCATAATCATAAGATTATATGATCAAAAATCATATTTTAATCCCACTTATTTATTTACATATTGAATAACCATGACTCAAAGGTGCACTACATGCTCATGCTGGAATCACTTTGCACAAATACACTTTCTTTTTTCCCTAAGAAAGCAATGAAAACATTTGAAATACTATCTGTTTATAAATGGGGAAATTGTGTTTAAACCCTTTCACTGTTAACAGTTTATCACTAGTGAGGTCTGCTGAGATTAATGTGTCATATTAAAGCAGCTCATGTCTCCTCAAGTGGAGAAAAAAGGTATTTTATTTCCTTTTCGGTGCACGATCATGACCTTATACTCCACTGCACTGAGCACCTGAGTGTCTCAAAACACTTTAACAGAGGGGCTGTGAGAAAATTGTCCAGGCACACACACACACACACACACACACACACCATGAGGGCCTGTATGTTTCTCTGTGACCAAAAACTCGTCAGATCTGACAATTCTGATTTTAGAAAAGTCAGAGGCCATCTACACTGGCAAAGGGGAAACCAACAGATGTGTGTATATATGCGTGCACATGTGTCGCTGCCTTGGTTCTCAGGGGCCTCAGGTTGGACTGCGCTTCTCTGTCTCACTCTCAGCACAGGAAAGGGCCCTGAGGTGATTCCAAGCCACTCTAGCCACAACAACCTTATGCATGATCAACACTGATTATTCCATGACCATTTAGGATGGAGCATCTATTCAACCATTAAGAACAATTAAGCAACTCTTAATGGTGTATCTTTCATAGAGTGTATAGGAGTTAATATGGGCTTAATGTGTGTCCAGAAAAAAGGCAAATTCAAAGAAACCTAGAGTATAAGCACCAAGCACACAGATTTTTCCCATTTTTCTCCAAATTGGTTACCTTCGAATTCCCACCCACTAGCCAGCTCTCGCCTATAATACAACAGCTTCAAACCAGGGAGGGTGAAGGCCAACACTTGCTTCCTCTGTGATATCAAACTGCTGCTCATGCTACATCACATCGCAGCATAACACACTTAGAGGAAAGTGCGATATGCCCTCTTCTGCATACATGCTCTCACAGATGGGCATGAGTGGCTAGAGTCTCTCTGATTGACAGATAAAACTGTTTTGTTTAATGACAACATAAACAGCTGACTTTGCACCAAATCACTTTCATTCTGGTAGTGAAGAAAATTTTAGCCAATATCTAAAATAATTAATCAACTCAAAAATGATTTTAGGGTGAAAGAGTGGTCTGAAATCCAGACATTTAAACACTGCTGATTTATTTCTGAAATTCAAATGCAAAAATGAACATGCACTTTAAGAGTCTATTGCAGTATCCATGTGGTAGATTGTTAGGTCTAATCAAAATGGCTGCAATAAAAGAACAATGCAATAAAAAACTAGCCCATTTGAATTTCAAACATGTATTAAAAAGAAACCATATTTCAAGAAGTAAATTATTCTAAAAGGTAAAAGGCAATTTTATGTAAAAATAGATCTGGGAAAACAATGTGCCATTTTCGTGTGGGGGGAAGAATTAGTGTAGCCTCTTTAAAAGAGCAATAAGTGGAGCATGCGTCTTAATATATCAGAGGTTTTCCTTTAGCAGAGTGAGAAAAGGAGAATGAGTGTGGAGAATAGTGGCAACATCACCCGTTCTCTGGAGGCAACAAGGCCCCTCCATCACATCTTATCATCTCCTTTCTCCTTTTTATAACAGGAAAAGTCACAGATATAATTGATATGAGATTTAGGGGGTATATTTCAGTGTAATTAGAGTCTTGATAATTGGGCTAATTAGATATAATTGTTATGTGAGTCTGAGTTTGATTAAAGCAGGTTTCCCCAAAACGAGCAAAAAAAAAAGGGGAAATATTTAGTTGGCAGGCTAACAATGCAGCGGATGCACATGCAGGCAGATTAATTAAAGAACAAACACATGTGAAGAGGGGACAGGCGTCAGCTCTGATTCACACACCCACACATACATGCCCAAGCAACCCACAGACTGACAAACACCCATAAACACATTGTATTTGGGCTTGTGATCCACATAATTCCAACACATTTTGCATACTGATTATGAAGCATTTATACTTCTAAAAAGACATGGCCATTATCAGTATAGTAAGAATTTTTAAAAAAAATCAAAACAAAGTTTGAAATTCTTTGCAGCCACAAATATAAAAGACACTTTTATAATACTGGCTCTCTCACAAATATTCAATGCCAAATCCATTTCTGCCAGTCGCATATATATATATAAAACAAGTTGAAACACTGTCACTTGATAAATCAGAGAAATCTCTCTCTCCCTTGGAAAAGATAAGTTATATACAGATGACGCCTGCAGACATAATACAACCTGCCTCTCTCCGTTCCCGGAAAAATGCCTTAAGCATGATTAACAAAGGAGCAGAAACGAATACACTTTCTTCAACAGATATTTTGGAGAAGTGAAACACCAGTTGAAAAAAATGATCAAATGAGGATCCAGTAAAAGCACTGGACCTCCACTTGGCTCTAGAAACAACCGTTTGCTTTAATTCCTTCAGCTACTTCTGTGATGAAGGTAACTATGTCCTCTCTCTCTCTCTCTCTCTCTTTCTCTCTCTCTCTCTCTCTTTCACACACTCTCTCACTCTCTCTCTTATACACACAGACACACACAATACACAACACACCCAGTAAGGTGTAAGGTCATAATGAGGCTTTCATGTTCTCTTCAAACAGATATCAACTGTACCGGCGTGGCCCGTTAACATCATTCCTGCCATGTTTTTTTTTTCCCCCTCTCTTTTTTGGTAGTCTTTTCATTTCTCTTTTCATTGACTACGATGTCAATACTTGCACTTCAGTGCATTGTGTTTGTTCTTTGAAATTGTAATTTATGGTTTACGGATATTAGCCCAGCATGGATGTTTCGGGAAAGTCGCATATGAGGTTAGCAAACAACAGCTCACTTTTTGATATGTAAATCTGAGCGAGGATAAAAATGAGGAGGAGGATAATGAAGCTCAAAGCTAGAGAGAGTAAGAAAGAGAAAGAACCGCCTCTGCCCCGTATAGATAAACTTCAAATATAAAGCGGTATTCATGCGATCCTCTCTTGGAGCAATAGGCAGTGTTCAATGTCTTTTAAGAGAATGCCAGGAGCTTTCACTAACTGCTACATGGTGTTAAGCGCAGGTTTGGGTTCTTCATGTGGGAGGAGACAGAGTTTTAAAATAAAATGGACTTTGTGAGCTTTGTGATTTGATTAATAGGTTATTTATCTATTTATTTGTTTGTTTCTTTGTTTGTTCGTTTGTTTGTTTAAGCCATATAATTTTTATTTGATTTTATTTTATTTTGTATAAAATAGACACGTCTTTTTTCAAATGTCAAATAACTGAACTGTATATGGTCCACACTCCTCTGCTAAACTATGTATTTAAAAACATGCATTTGTCAGATATATGTTTATGTTTAACTTGCATATCCAAATTTTTACAATCATGCATACTGGAATAAAAAAAAAAGAAAATAAAACTAAACCCAACATCATCTGTGCATGCATTTGTCAGTTGTGCACTCTAGTGCAGCTTTAATAAGCAGCGTGTACAGGTTTTGCACATTCACTGTGGGGTCTCCTGTGATTCTCTAGATGGCAGTAATATGCCTCAGTCATCAGAATATAGAAGTAGAAATCAGCAAAACCTTCCTTCACTGACACTTTCTCATTCTTACTTTCTTTTTGTAGTTTGTGTGAGAAGACGGGCAGAGCCGTGAGCGTGTTTCCGTACTGCATTTGCCTTCTGCGCTGTATGTGTGGCCTGCACCTCTAATCATTTTATTTACTTTCGAGAGCTGCAGCTGTAGAGTCTCTCATCATGTTTTAATTCCAGTCCAGCAGCAACAAATTACTGATCCTCTGAAATTAGGAAAGTTTCAAATCCTAGGGAAAAAACCCTCAACATTTTTCCTTACAAAAAAATGCGTAATGCTTGACTATAGGATAATTCGAAATGAATACAAACATACCTGAATTCTCTCCATTTTATCCCCATGGACTAATCACGGGCAAACCTCTTCCACACATTTTTTTTTTTTTTTTTACTGAAAATGTAGAAAGCAGTTTCACAAAAGGCAATTTGACCAGGGCCATTTATGAGATTTGTGTGGTTATGTGACTTGTCTTGGTGAGTTTCCGCTCCTGTTTTCTCATTAATATCAAATGCTGAGAGACACAATAAAAAGGAGAAAACATTTATCCAGGAAGCCTTCTTTTGCACTCTGCATCACCAGAGAAAAAGCAATTATCCACACTGGGAGGTTTTATGTGTTGTCAGTGTCAGTATTACCCAGGTTTCTTCAATAAAAACAAACACTGGCACTGACAGAAAAGAAACATTCACATCATTGATCTAAAGGAATGAAATGAACTTGAGCAGGTAACTGCATGCAGATATGTGCACTCGCAGTGTTCAGAAGATCCTGAAGGTGCAAAATAAGAGACAGGAGCTTAAAAATATGCTAACAGCATTAGCGCTTCTGTTAGAGACATTCTATATACAGCTATTACCCTTATTACTCGAGGGCAAGAAAACTGCCTCAAAATATACTCTCTCTCTCACACACACACACACACACACACACACACTCACTGTAGGGAGAAGGAGAAATGTTGAAGTTCCTCTGTGATGATACTCGTCTGTACCTCTCTTTCTCTCTCACAGCCACTTTGGCTGGTTATCTTGCTGAATGGCTGGTTCTGTTTGCCACCCTAATTGGACACACACACACAGACACACACACACACACACACACGTCAGCCACAATCAGAGTGGGAAATTTTTACCCCAGAAAAATGCAATGACAGTTTGCCTTGCCTTTATCCCCATAAACATTCACACCAGGACCAAATGACATTCAGATTACACACGTCTAATCAAAGTTTATGTGAGAAACAGATGAAGGCAGAAAAGGAGAAAAAAAAGACTATTTTTTTAATAAAAAGGCAGACATGGGACACATTTTTAAAGTTCATGATGCACAGAGCTACTGTTACTTCTGACATTATTCAGAATTATTATTCAGCAACTTGCTAACAGTTTAGATAGAACAGTGTTCTATCATCTAGCGGAAAGTGTTGTGCCTCTGGCTGGGCTTAGGCCTGCCTCTATGATAGTGGAGACACCACATGACTCTTAATGCTAATGAGACACACATTATATTTATGGATTAAGAACACTGCAAACATACAGATTTACCAATGTGTGCTGTGTGAGCAGCAGTAAAAAAGTTAAAAAGACAGAAAAAAAAGGACTATATAAACCTGACAATATTTAAAAGAAATTTTCAAATTTGATTTTTGTGCTGCCTCAGGGATAACCAGAAGCTTGGTGAAAATACATGTTAATTAGACTGCAGTGCAGGTCCAGGGGCGAGAAGCTGATCCCGTGGCCTCCAGGTTCAGGCAGGTTTGCGATCAGCTCACTTCATCATTAGACAACTGGCTGAAACTAGCTGACATTTGAGGGAATCTGAAAACAACTGCAGCCCTGAGCAGAAAAGCAGAGCAGAAAAAAAGTGAACAAGATAAAGTGTGTGTGTGTGTGTGAGAAAGAGAAAGAGCCTCACTCCACAACTATAGCTGATTATGGAATATTCAAAAACGAAAAACGCAAATATTTTAATGGCATTAGAAAAAAAAATGTAGCAGATATTAAGCAGAGTATACAAAGTTTCTAAAAAAAACAGGACATTTTGGTCAAAAGACCTTTGTCAGGTGTTTGAGGCTGTAGGAGGTGAAAACAGTTGATACTAGAAATGTATATTTTTGGCACTTTAAAAAAAAATTCTGTGTGCAATAATTTCTGTACCAAAAAAAAACCAAATAAATAAAAAATTCCAACACCACCACCCCAAACGCATTAGCATGAGGAGGAAAGACAGTGCCTGCCTGTGGTGTATGAGGCATCAGCAGCAGCAGGTCAGCAGGAAAATGTCATTCTGCAATTATCACTTCAAAAGCAGGCCAGGCAGCGCAGGCACTTTGATTTATTTAGTTTAAGAAATGCGCAGGGCAGGAGAAGCGTGAGTTCAGAGAGTCTGTCACTGCTGAGCTCACAGAACTGGTGCTGTTTTGGCTTGTCGAGCACATCGCAGCCTGCTTTGAACACTCCGCTAGTATCTGCTCGTGCGAAATGTATTTTGACAAATGTCAGATATAAGAGAGGAGAGTCGTGGAGCAGTGAGGGTGCTGGGTGGTCATATGCAAGACAAGACACACCTTGGTTCGTGTTCCAGGTTTAGCTTGCTCTGCCGCTGGATCTAAGATGGGGAGAATTCCAACAGGACTCTTACCTGCCATAAACAGAGATATATTAAAGTTAAGATGAGAAGTCTTGCCCCTATGAAGAATTCAGTACTTGTTAGGAATGAAGTCATTTCTCAAGTTTGAATCAAGTCTGACATCTCTCTTTCTTTTTTGCACTTAATAAAATAGAATGTTATTTAAATATGCTGTAAATCAACAACTCAGTATCACACAATACCACCAAAACTTGTGCATATAAGAAAGAATGATTAAGTAGAGAGCTTGTATTCCACCCTGTAGCTGTGATCTAACTGATGTAACTTCAGCAAGACGCAGGTAAATGTGCTGCACTCTACTGTCTAGAGACTTCACACAGACAACAAAGACACTGAGGCAAGATAAAATGTGATGAAACTTTCCTGGCTTTCTCTCTCTCTCTCTCTCTCACACACACACACACACTCTCTCTCTCTCTCTCTCTCTCTCTACTTTTTTCCCACCATCGCTCCAATGCACGCAATTAGACATGATGAAAAATCTGAAAAGAAATTAAATTTAGTTGTAATACATATCACCATTCTTTTTTCCTTTGGAAAATTACTTTTGAAATGTTTTCTCTCTCTCTCTCCCCTCTCTGTTTCTCCGTCTCTCCCCCCTTCCCTCTTTTTTCTTTTTTGCGTGTGTAATTTAAATGGTAAGCTGCCAGATGTGTGTCTCATGCTTGGAAGTGCAGGAGCTTTGCATTATTTAGCATATTAACATTCACAGAATTTAAAAAAGGGTTCCTGCGTTGCCTGGAGGTTCCAATTAAGTAAACCTTAGCTTGATACATGTAAAAAATTTCACCATGAGAAACTTTTTTTCATTGCTTTTTTTCCCCCTCTTTCCCTCTCTTCCTGTCCCATCTATATAATAAATATGGAAACTTCCCAGATGATATAATATTTCTCTTGCTGCAGGATTAAATATATCAGTAATAATAACTTTTAAACATAGGCTACATATCAGGAAAGGTTCTGAAGGCTAAAAGGGGGTTTAATAGCAGTCGTTCTTAGCCTCGCAGGGGAGCAGACACGTCTTCCTTCCCATTTTGGAAACTGACAGATCTGATTGAATTTGAGCCCAGATGTAGTTTTTAATTACCACTGCTGGTAAACACTCAAGCTGCCTACAGTTACAAGGTAATAGTGTTAAATCTGTCCTATCTTAAAGGCAAGGAGATGTGTTTATTGTATTATAGTGATTTCATAATCATTTTTGCTTTTGTAGGATTTGACTGTCATACTTGAGCTATTTTCACTCAAACTGTTGACAAACCGATGCGTGTAGAAAAACGTTCACTGTTGTAGGTAGCAATAAATAAATTCAGTATATGCAGAGGATTCAGTATATGCAGAGGTTCTTAAAAAGGACCTTTTTTTAAGCTTCAATTTCACCATGCAACAGCATACAGTAAAGTGCAAAATGTTTCCTTATAATTTCTACACAGTTTCGTCTACCAGTTCATTCCTTTTGAAAACAACATCCAATATATTGCAAAATGTTAATTAGCTCTGATAATACAGTTACAACTACATTATATAAGTCTGAATAATGGCTAGGACATACAACATGGAGAGAAACCGACAGTTTTATACATGTACATTATGCAATCACCGCTACTTTATACATTTTTTTTTTAAGTGCCTGGTTTTTGCTCTCACCCGCTACATGGCAATCACATGTAGTAGGCAGACTTACAAATATATAATTTTGAAAAATAAAATACAGATTCCAAGTTAGCTAGCATCTGCGTTAGGGCAACTGGCAGTGTAATAATAATAGTATGCTGTTCATCAATAGAACTAACAAATAAACCTACAACATAATGGAAAAAGTCATTAAGCTTATGAAAAATAAAGGCCCAGAGATTGAAATGTACATAATAAAATAATTTGCAGTTTCTTTCATTCCTGCTTCAGCCTACAGAATCAAAAGCCTGGCCTACACCTCTTTTCTCTGCCCAGAGATTATAACCCCTGTCAGCAGTGTCTTCACCCAGCACTGCAGTTTTGCCTTTAATTATGCTTACTTCTACCCGATGCTCACATGCTGCTTCACAAGAATTAGCACAGCGCTGACAGCTATAGGTTACGTCCATGAACTTGGAGCAGTGCAGTCACAACCCTTGGTCTCCTGGGGCCGACAATGGATCCTTGTTATCCACAGCTTTCCCACTGCTCGGTGTGTGTGTGTGTTTGGTGAGCAAGGCCTCAGGCTGATAGGAAGGTAGGAAGAGGTAGGAAGAGACGACTGAGACCTCATCACTCGCCTAGGCTCTGAATTGCCCCTTCGCTTGTTTCAGGATTTGTAGCAAATCGAAGGTCAAGGAATTGCTGATTTCCCGAGAGCAGTGGCCTTCATTCAAATTACAGCCTGATAAGTCACCTGTGCTATTGGAACAGCCATAAAATGTTCAAGTCTATGGTTGGTTTTAATTAGTTGAAGTATTTTGGTAATAATCATTATATATTAATGTTTAATTCTTGCATTAGTTTGTTTACATCTAATATCATATTTTGCTACTTCAGCTATGCACTTTATTGTGAAATACAATCTGAGACAGAGCTGTTTGAGATTTGTTTCCAATTGTTGGTTTACAATCAGCATAAGCTTAAATCACAAAGATACCAAATTAACATAGAATCAAGTTACTTCTAAGTTTACTTTAATTTTATTTCTGGTTCAGATTTGGCATTTATTTATCCTTCTCTGTCTGTGTTCTTGGATACGTGTGCATATTCATCTACATAAATAGCCTTAGATTTAACCAAAGGAGATGATTCTTTTCTAATATCTAAAGGGTGGTTCCTCAATGTGAGCTGATGCTATGACCAGGCAGGCTTATCCTCAGAAACAGCAAAAATCTTAAAAATTGGCATCTTGCTTACAGTTCCAGCAGTCTGTCCTAATTTATTTACTTAAGAGAGAAAAAAAAAAAAGGTTTCAACAGCTCACTTCATGCAGATACTGGGGGCAGGCAGAACAATTTGAATATTCATTTGGATTCAAACTTAGTGTAACTGAATCATTCTGCTAATGTCAGAGGCCAGTTAACCCATAGCGCCTGCAGCCAGTTCATATCTTCCAGACATGCACAATAATCAGGATTTTCTGTTGTTTTAAATTAAGCAATATGAAATTTACTTTACTCTTCACGTTTCTTCACGTGCCCATGTACAAGTGTATTTTATGAAAAGAGTCTTTTTGTAGAGTTAAAATGGTAGCTAAAATGGTTAAAGACTGGATTAAAGCATCAAAGACATTTATCTCTACTGGTAGAATTTTAGTAATCGATTCATATTCTTACTACAAACTACGAAGAATCCTGAAAGTTCAAGCAGAGTAAAACCTGAGTAAAAGCTGCTGGACTTCTGTTGTGAATAGGATTGTCTTTGGGGAGTGGTTTGAGGCTGCCGGTTCACTCCGTGCTCCCGGGCTTGATAAGATTTTCTCCATCTCCATCCAAAGGCAATGCAACCTGAACCGATCCATATGCAAATCATCCACTAATGTCAGCTCCATTTACCCCAGCAACACTCTGATGCCCCATGAGAGCCATCCTTTGATCCACCATTCAAGTGAACCCAGAGTTCACTTTACCTGCACACCCTTCCTTGTTCCTACAGCACCTGGACCCCCTTTTCCACTCAGTTTCTCCCTTTGTCCTCTGTTCTGTAATTTTCTTTCTTTGTATCTCTGGCCTGTGTAGTATAATGCAGAACATAAATCTCTAAAGACTAAAGCCTTGGTGCGGGGAGGAAGGAGGGTCGACTCTCTCCCCCCACCATGGGGGTGTTAGGAGCAGGGTGGGAGGTCAAAGTTCGTGGCGGAGAGGAAGTGACAAGCTGTGAAATGTAAAAGACCAATTTCTTCCACATGTTTCATTGCTTGGAGATCAGCGCTGAGCTGTCAGCTGGCATCACGCTTAAAATGGGACAGGTTGCTACCCAGCAGACCTGTCACAACTCATTTGTAATTAAAAAGTCTGTGCGATGTTTAAAGCGAAACACCCCTGAAACTTTTTTCATACTCCAATCTGTTAAATAAAGATGAGTGGTGCCAAGTAAAAAAAAAAGTATTATTAGCCGGGTTACCTTTCTTCCTGCTAGATCAATACCAGATAAAGCCTGTTTGATTTGCTTGATGTTGCGACCTCAGAGAGGTGGCGAGGGTTTTTGTGCAGTTTCTCCTGTTTTGCGAGTGCGGGAGTGTGGGTGAGCTATATCATAATCTATATCACATCCAACCTTTCTTCTGTCCTCTTTCTTACATAATTTCTGCACCAACCAAATCTACACAACTTATCTATTCAATGTAATTGCTATTTATGTATTTCAATTTTTTGGTTCCAGAACCTAAAGCCACAAAAACGTCTTAATATACAATCAATACAATGCTCTAACCAAAGCACTTTATATAGTAAATATAAATATTGCTGAACAGGGCAAAAGAATTGATTCTGTAATCCTGGGAAACAATATCAACACAGTGCTGAGATCTGAATGTGAATGTGAATGTGATATATGAATCAGACTTCCTAATTTTCTTCATTTGTTTCAAGGTGGTATATGCAGGTGTGTTTGCTAATATCAGTGTGTAGCTTAGGCTTTTCAGAACATGTGCAACATGTTGCGGCGCTTTTATCTTTGCACATAATGCCATACACTCATTTGCCGTTTCACAAACAATTTGAATCAATCTTCACACACTGAAAATATTAACATGGCAGTCTCAGTGCCAGATGGGAACGAATATGTTCTTATTAAGGCCTTCTTTTTGTAGCCTTTTCTCAGGAGGCATAAAGGAGACATTATAGAGGAACATCATTATTTTCTCTGCATGACATCACATCACATCCAGCCTGGCACCTGTCACTCTGCCACTGTGTGTGTGTGTGTGTGTGTATAGGCATTCACTGACACTTCTTCCCATGTAGAGGGTATGGGTTTTACCTGCTAGCGAGGTAGAGGAGCAGGTAGAAGTAGATATAACAGGAGGAGGCTCTTCATTGGTGACTTTACTGGCATTGCACTCTGGAACCCCTTGATTTCTTTGCTGGAGTTTCCTCACCTACACAGACACATTGTAAACTCACTCTAAATCTAAAACCTCTTGGGAACAGAATGAAACAGAACTATCTCACAGTTCATTGCTACATTGTACAAGATAATCTATAATATATATGTTATCTGTTTATTTCAACTATCATTATATTCTTGGCTGTTCTACTGCCTAATTTGTCACAGTAACTTCACTTCCATTACCCTTTAATAGTGCATTAGTGATATTAATCCACAGTTTAGTAGTTGTGTGTAGCTACAGGATAAGCAGATTCAGGCCTTCTGTGAGAAGCCATTGCTCCGTCTCATAATTAAATTGAGATGTCGCGTAACCAGATCACTATATTTCCTCAGTTGTGTCCAGAGAGGTTGAGTAAAGGCGTGGTTTGTTTAAAACTGGCTCTAATTTTCTATTTCCTCTTAAGGGCCTTTCACAAACACGCACAAGACTGTTACTGTCAAATTCCTGCTCTCCATTCATCACACTACAAACACTTACTAGTTATACTTGGCTATCATAATCTCTCACAGATATTAAAATGAAATATTTTAAGGACATTTGATAATAGCCATTGTATTTTACATTAGAAGTGGGAGGAATGTTCTGTGCACACATACAATATGTATACATGTATACATATAATAATAATAAGCTTCATTTATGTAGCACTTTTCATTTGAATTCACTCTCTCAATGTGCTTTACATATAAAACATTTTAAAATGCTCAAAGTATTGATAGTAAAGCAAATTCATAAAAGTCTACACTCACTAATAAATTAACTATGAATATATGAGAAATGAAAAAAAAAAAAACTTCAGAGTTTGTGTTCCTAATTTTATCTTGAACATGATAGGTTATACTGCTTAAGGAGATCAGCAAGATATGCTGCAGCTAAACCTTCCAGAGAGTTAAACATTATATGAATCATCAAAGCAGACACTATGTAAAAGAAGCATACAAACATATATCCTAGACTTAGAATAATGTTATTCAATAATGTAAAATATACAACTAATTAAACTTTTTATTAACAAACAGATTGTTAATAAATCCTAAAATGATTTAATAGTCTGATTTAACTGGCTAGAAGAATATTCCCATATGGTTGAAAATAATACCCTTGTATCTAGTTATTCCAATAAAGACTATGTCAGATATATTGCCCAGGTCTTAGCTTCTGTTCACTGCTTTTCAGAATGAGTACCTGGAAGTAAAGGTTGCAGAGCCAGTTGTCCAAGTCAGCAGAGAGCAGCTGCTCTATTTTACTGAACTGGTCTATCGCTGAGTTGGGACAACCCCGAAGCAGCGGAGTGCGAAATCTACCTTGGATAAGGGTTAGAGAGCAGTCACACACAGGGAATACCCCCCAGGCCACCACTGCACTCACAGCACATTGCTTACTGGGCATGCTCAGAAGCCTGAACATCAGCACAGTGGAGGGCAAGAGGTCACATGATGCAGGCAAGACCTGAGACAGAGGGACAGAAGCAGCAATTTGTATCATGTGCTACAAGAGACACAGACCAAACCTCAACCCAGAAATCTACCTGTTCTACCTTAAAATATTCCAGTGTCATATACAAACATTTCTATTATTCAAGTGAATTTTTGGCATGAAATGAAATATCTGCCCAAAAGCATTTTGTGTATGGCACCAACCTGTTCAGCTTGATATTATTAAAGAAAAATACTGCCACAAATATTGACAGGGGCTTGGACACAACCTGAGATGGCACAAGATGAAAAAAAAAAAACAACCTTTACTATACAAAAAAAAATGTTTTACAATTTACCATAAATCACTGTCCAAATAAAAACTGAATAGAACTGAAAAATTATTATAATAATGTTAATGTTAATTGTAACTGTTTCCAAAATGTGATAACATATCAAACCATATCTGCATGTAATTGTGGCCATATTTAGCACTGAAAATAGGAGGCTCTAATGATTGCACAGTTTTATTTTAGTCCTGCTTTCTGTGCTAGGGAGAGAAGCCAGAGTATGGAGATCACAAGAAATTATTCCACATAATGGTATTGTTCGCAGGCCATGTGCAGTAAATGCATTCACATGCCAGAATACATGTTTAAAAGGAAATTCAAAAGGATTTAGCCATGATTTATTGTACCTTGTGTAAAATACACATTAGCTGACAGCCATGCTGGGCTTCATACGCTTAACAAACATGGATTCCTATTTACTGCAAACGTGAGCGACAGACCTGTATCACAGTATTAAAAATGGAGTGACAGACACAAGCTGAGCACTTGATCAATCATGCCGGGGAACATTTTAACCTGCTATTATTTGGAAAGGGAAATGGAGGAGACTTGTTTTATCCCATCCATCATGCTCTTTCTCTTCACTGCATCTCCATCACACCTGAGAACTGATGATGATTATATGACTCAAGCCTGGAATTTGTTTAATAATCTCCTGCGTTTTACATATTGAGAAACAAACAGATTTCATATACTATAAATATCAAGCAAAATAAAGGGAAAAGAAGAGAAAGGGAGAGGAAATAATAGAATAAGGTGGAACAAGATACTTGCCTCAGCTTTAGAGAGAGCTGCTTTTAAACCAATAAAACATTCCCTTTTCATTCAAAAAAGTGGGATGAAGTAAAAGGATGGATGAGGGCCAAAAAACCAAACTCAAACTTGATATATTGAACTTCTGTCTTTTAAAAAAATACAAATTTCTTATTTGTTTTCCAGTAAGTGGAGGATCCATGGTGGTGGAGGGATGGACGCAGGTGTAGGTTCATGGTATTTGTAGCCATTTAGCCAAACAAACAAAATGGCCAGGGAATACTCAAAACAAGGGACATAATAAAGGTCGGGCAAGCTTGAATAATCTAGACAAGGCTAATGGGATAACAATAATCAGGCAAAGGTCAAAACACAGGGGCAAACAGGTAGAAAGCAAAGGCTTGAAATCATCACAGTCTGTATGTTTATCTGAGTTATTTATAGTTTGGGAGGTTGTGAACAGGTGAGTCCAATCAGTAATCTGGAGATCGTGATCATGGATAGGCGTTTGTTTGATTTTGTGTCTGGTGTTAATATGAGGGGCTGAGGATCATGGGAAATGTAGGCTAAGGAAGTTGGGAGTTGAAGAGACAGGCGTGACACCGTGGATGCTCTGTAGAAATGCCTGTAAAACCAAATGACAAACAAACATGCCCAATATTTGCTCATCATGCTCAGTCTTGTCTGTACCGTTGAATCCTCATTTTAGTAAAGACCTTAACAAGAATGGCAACATACACAAATTTGGAAGTGTGTTTTCACATTGTGTCAGCCATCATACTAATGAGAAATGCACAGCTAAAGGAAAGATTCAAGAAGAGAAAAAAAACAAGAAGCAGGCAATTACTCCTTCTACTGCTAATTTCTGTGCCAACATGTGCATTTCAGCCAAACACACCAAATCTGATCAGAGAGAGAGAAAGTCAGAGAGCGAGCGAGAGAGAGCGAGAAAGAGAGAGAGAGAGAGAGAGAAAGATGGGGTGGGGGGGATCACTGTGTTACAGACAGGTCTTTTTCCTTTAAGTGACCATAAAAGAGCAGGACTGCTGATCATAAATGTGCTGTTTTTGTAAAGGTTTTTAAAGGATTTTTTGTAGCTTATCAGGATTTATAGTTTATTACTGATGGGAACATTTTTGCTTCTGTATTTTGAAGTAAATACAGAAGATCAAAAGCTGCTATAAGAGCAGTAGGACTGGTCCGAGGCTGTGTCCCAGCATTCTAGTATCAGTCTTTTGTTGCATTTTGAAATAATTTGAGTTTATAATAGTCTTAAAATAGTCTATAATAAGGTCTAATATGGTCCCTCTCCAGCATGATAAAATGCTCTGCCCTTAAAATATTCACATTCAAACTGAAGAATTATTTTTTAATTTTTTTGTTTGTTTGTTTGTTTTGCTTTTAAGGAGTTCTGCTGGAATTCTCCATCCTTTCTATCACCCCATCATTTTCCCATACACAATGTGTTTTGTGTTTTTCATCACAGCTATATCCTGAAAGTTCACTTCTCTCTTTCTCTCTGCTGCTCTCTAAATTTGTCTACAGTTCTTATTGAACTTCCTCCTGTCTTCAGACATGTCTACGCATAGAAATGAACACACTAAATATATAGCTTCACAATCCAGAACATCTTTAATTGGCTTTGGAAGATAACACAGAGCTGCTGAAACAGGTGGTGTCAATGGACCTTTAAGTGTTCAGGCAAGCAGGCTTAATATGGAGAGATGATTGCCATCAAATGGCCAGATTTTAGGCCATCCAAAAAAAAAAAAAAAAAAAAAAAAACCTACTTCCAGTAGAGGAGTAATGTCTAAACTCCAAATTTATGATCATTTCATAACTGACTGAGATACTTTACGTTTCTTTGCCTATGTACATCTGATGCATTTTTGGTTAAACAGTAGGATCCAACAGTTAGACTACTGGGAAAATATTTTTTCATTCATGTAAAATGCTATTTTTTAAAATCATCATAATATTGACAAATTATCAAACAAGATTAAATAATTTTTCACCAATATAGTATGTCCTGAAAAGTTTCTTGTTTTTACTGAAAATTACTGAAACTCAATTAGACAACAGTTAACACTGTAGTCAAGAGTATTTGTTACCAATGATTGAACTGAACGTATAAAGAGTATCTAAGAAATGTAATATTTAAAACAGTTAAATACAGAATAATCTCAGTTTTAAATAGTGTGTTCATGAACAATAAGTGTTAATGTAAAAGTTTGTATTCATTAAAATAGTTCATTGGCAAGGATTTGGACTTTAGGACTACACCTTTTTTCCTGTGATTTTTTTTATACTTCAGGGAAACTGTTTATTACTGACTCTAGTCTATGTGTTTTCTCACCACACAGAGGTTCTGGTTAATGATTAGCTCCATGTCGCAGATCCGGCCATGATGTTCCATGGGCTCTGTGACTCCCGTCCACTGCTGCTCCTTCAGGCGGGACCAGCGCAGCGCAGGGCCACCCAACCCACTGTGCAGGGACACACACACGCTGTACAGCCCCCTGCCGAGCTTCTCCCTCACTGCCCGTAAACACACCACACACACCTCCACTGGCTGTGGGGTTCGTGTCCACTCCACCTACAGAAACACAGAAAACGAAAGACGGATATAGAGAAAGGTGGAAAGAAAAAGAGCATGTGTGACAGCTGTGGAAGAAGTGAGAAAGAGTCCAGTGTAGCGGCCTGCAACCACATGAGAGATTGATTTCTTCTCATCTTACATACACACCATTTTCTCATGGCCCGTGAGAATACAGTGTTATGATTAATACAACCAGATTATTTAGTAATGATAAATCCACTCCACATCCAGCAGCATCACAGTGCTGCTATTCTGGGGATGCAGTCAGTAAGCAAAATTTGGAAAGCACAAAGGGGAAAAAGAGGTACACTGATAGTGAGGGATTACTTTTGGTGGGCGGCAGTTAAATATAAATGTCTTTGAGGGGGGGTGTAGGCCTCTGTGGAGTAGATGTGGGAGGGAAAACGCAAATACATAGACTAGTGGGCGATTCCTGTCCGAAAGCCAGGACTACGCTGACCTGGAGCACACGTCTCGCCTGGATTCAGGAGAACGACTAGTGTTTCACGCAGACAGCAATCAGACTTGGAATCCCTTCTTCTGTCTTGTGCGCACACACACGCACGTGCACACACGCACACACACACACGGCATAATTTATAATCTGGAGGAATTTTTGAGAAAAGAAGTGTTGACTATTGTTTTTTTAGTAGCTGATAAAAATCATCTGCAGTTAAGTGTTCACTTTATTTTAACTCCCTGATCACTACTAACCACTGGATGTCCCCTTAACGCAGGCCTTTATAGCAATACTATTCTATAAACAATATATTTATAAATACCCAATATATTGTGTCATCTCAATTATTAGTAATGTAACACATTTTATTTACTTTTTAAAGCAAAAATTTAAATGTGACACAACATAAGAGTTAAAGTTCATGAACAGAGACAAAATGACAGTGTAAACCACTAAGCAGGAACAGCAACTCAAGGTTTTGTTGAAATGATTGTAAGGTATAATCTGAGACACATCTTCTCCTTTAAAGGCTTCATCAATTCTACAGAGGAAAAAATGATAAACAGACGAAGTGCATTAACGATGAAGGACTGTGTTGTTTGCTGTGTTAAAAGAGGAAATAATGAACATATGCACACACACACACACACATCCACATACACACACTTGGGAAGTGAGGGAGATATCCAGGGGGTTAAATAGTGAAGCGAGACAGTTTTGAATCTATAAGTTGACAGGGTTTTTCCTAAAGTGCCATAACACAGCTCCTCCAGATGAGATCAAAGCATCAGGATCCTCTGCATTCTCCTTCTCTTTTTACTCCATCCATCGCTCTCTATCTTGGCACATAGGACATCTTTCGTTGAAACCTCTTTTCAGGCATACACACTGACAGATAACAAAAACACACTTTAAATATACACAAAAACTTCTTTTCTCTCTAAGTATAGACTAATATTCTGAGATTAGGCTTTCTTGTTAATTATTTTCATTTTAATTAGTAAATCTTAATTAACAATGAACATGTACCCTTAGAATTTTTGGCTCCATATGTGGGGGGAGGGGGTGAATAAATATGACAATCTTTTTGGAACCCGAAGGCAGGATTACTGATGCAGGCAGAGCTTAGTTATTAAACACATTCTAAATTAAATGCCTCCATGAATTTTGCACAAAAATATATTTTCATAGTTTTGCATGCCAAATGTGACATTTTATATTTGAGATTCATCTGCTGCAGTAATTTTGGAAATGTCATACAAACAAAGATTTTGTCATTTACCAATGAAATTACTATGCATGGCAGGTTAGCCATTGCTTTTCAGGCTGCACTGGTTGTTTCAAGTCAGCAAGCCATAAAAAATCTTTATCTCTCTGAAACACAGCAATTTGGGAGATAATGGAATGGTGACTTGGGGGCAGAGATGCCAGTGTGAGGAATTATACCACAATCTCGCACCATTTACAGCCTTCCTCAAATCCAGATCTCTCTCTCTCTCTCTCTCTCTCTCAACCATAGCTGAGACAGAAATCATTACAACTCTAAGCTTGCACCATGACAGAACAGCAGCATCTTTAACTATAAACACACAAATACAAACATACACGCACGTGCGCCTGTAAAATTCACTTTGAAGGTGTGGAAAAAAATCTATTTTTGCTCATAATCTGATATATTTTTTTTATTCTTTCCATCATTTTTCTATCTGTCATCTAATTCTACTTAAATACTTGGACACCGATACATTATTATTGATATGTACTATACAACTGAATGATACCAAAACAACATTATGGCATATGTTCACTAAACATTAAAAAAAAAAAAAAAGAAGAAGAAAAACACTTCTCATGGTCTGACATTTATCACAGTGTGTTTAAGACAATTATAAAACTGACTGCAATATTATGAATTCTGTACCTGTATATGTTATTACAGGTCCAGGTGTGGACAAATCATTAGCAAGGACAGCCAGGATAAGCAGATTAGGCTGATGATATGGCTGTCAGCAGTAGATTTTTCGTCTCCTTACTATTTCTTGGTGGTACAATGCACTACTAACACACTATTCCTTCCTGAATCCCACCTGCTAAAGAACACACACCCACCAAGGAATTTGTTAGAAACTATTTTTCCTATTTGAATAAATTAGCTTGTAGTGATGACAGATTTTTGTACAAATCAGCAGTGTGGAGGGATGTGGTAATAGTGACGAAACTAAGGACAATACAGAACTGCTAATAGCATGTGGAACACAAATAAGGGCCAGACAATGTGAGGAGAGAAAAACACAGCTCAGAGCCAACGTTAGCCAAAGTGTACTGCCGTTTTGTTGAAGGCATCCTGGGAACTGGTGTATTCACTCATTTCTGTTAGTCTATATTAATGCACTTATCTAGCTCAAGGGTTCTCAAACCTTCCGTAGCCAGGGACCCGTTTAACTATAAAATAAATGACTATGACCCCTTCAGCACACATGTATGAACATATTCCAAATATTTAGCTGAGCTTATTTATTTAACCATGTTTAACCATATAACTTTCCACTCACAGAACACATCTAAGGTGACATTACTTATAGGCTGACTTGTCTTTGAGTTTGATGTTTGGATCAAACCCATTCAAATCAAATGACCAGTCACATAGGCTAAGAACGATGAGAACTCAATGATAAATATAATAACATTCATAAAGGTGGGTGTGATTTCTACTTTAACTACATTTATAAATCACAGACCTCCTGGCTATGCTTAGCAGATCCCTCAGTTTCCCTGGACCCCACTTTAAGAAGCACTGATCTAGCTATATTGGACAGATGGATGGATGGATGGATGGATGGATGGATGAATAGATGGATAGGGATGTATGTATGTAAGTAGGTATGTATGTATGCATGTATGAATGTATGGATGGATGGATGGATGGAAGAACTGGTATTTCCCCAGGGGAAGATTTGAATACTACAGTAGCCATGCTAACAAACACATGGTATTAAAGATAATAGATACACCTAATTTCACATACTACAAATATGTGCACACAGTCACAGTGCAGAGACACATCACAACATCGACAATTTTGAACTGTGTATTACGAGTGGACTGCAACATTCTGTCTTATTGTATCTCTATTCTGAGAAGTGCGCATCTCTCTGTGGATAGAAAAACCAACAGAAACACCAAATTTCTATTTTGAAAACCACTGTGTTATTACATGTATTAAAGAGCAGGCTACATAACAATTACACCCCAGGTAAATACCTAGTGGTTTAATTGCATATTTGACAACATAGTTGTGGAAGTATTGAATTGAAATGTGCTACATTGCACTTAAAAAAAAAGAAAAGGAAAAAAAAAAGTTTCAATACTTTGTAAAACAGTATTACACACCTCGCCCACTGAGAGCAACAGAAGCAAGCAGATAATACTGTTAAAGGGAAAGAAAAGACATGCTCACATAGGAAAACAAAAACATTGCTAACATTTCAGTTTTCTTTTTTAACCCTGTGAGGACAGAAGCCACTGAAGAATCCATTCTCAGCATTCACAATATCAGAGCTCACACAGCTAACACACACACACACACACACACACACACACTTAGCTTTGCTTTGTTTTTATAGCAGTTTCTAAGGCATGTCTGATGCCATGAGATGCAAGCATGGGATTTTATATGTTTGTGTGGTTGTGTGTGTGTGTGTGCGTGTGTGTGTGTGTGTGTGTATATGTTTACCTGCCAGGGAAGGTCAGATCCGATGCCCAGTGGCTCAGTGATTTCAGTGATTTCTCCATACTGGGCAACGACTTCAGCCTGACGCTGACGCAGTGAATTCAGCAAACGTCTCTCTGAACTGATCTCACACACACACACACACACCTCAACATTATAGACAAAACAACACATCCAGTAATCCTGTTACCAGCCACCCTCACATTGCCCCAAATGTAATCTAATAACCTGCAATAGACCTAACACTTTCTAACGCTTTTCCCTCTCTTTCCGTTCCTCTTTTTTTCCTTCTCTCCACCATTCGGCCTCTCCGTCTTATTGGGGCCAAAGCAATAAAATCCTCCTTTGTTCCATCTCCTCACCTAACCTCTTAATTCCTCAGAACAGCAATACCACAGTGCCTGTCTCTCGGAAAGGAAAAAAAAGCCGTAAAGCATGTAATTGAACAAACACACTAGAAACATCACCAGAAAAGCAAAGTGTTTGTATTTTTCTTTTGTCGCTGTTTGCTGAAAATGTTTCACAGTGTTTCATCACTAACAGTACTACAGTATTTAGATAATAATCACAATGTAGAGATTTTAGGATAAAACACAAAAATAGTGCAAAAACAAAACAACTGTGTAAAATGGGAAAAAATGTTTCTGGCATCTGTTTCTGCTGAATCTCTAGCAATTTGTGGTTGAATCTGGGCAAAGTAGCTTTGGGCTAATTCATGATGAGTCTCTCCTGTCTGTTCAGTGCCCACCAATAACACGAGGAGAAACTTACAGGGCCAAGGATGCTTGGATAAGGTCAAGGACCAAAACTCCGGTTTCCAGCTAGCTACCAACTTCAGTTTCTAACTAACACCCACAGCTTAGCCGCCTCGACACAGCGCATATTCCCCTGATTTTATTATGTCAGTGCAGATGGGGCTGAACAATTCTTAAAAACTTTAAACACACACTCATGCCTACAGGGCTGTGTGTGTGAGGGGGATAGAGAGAAAGGGAAAGAGTGATGTGCGCGGAACAAAATTGATGCTCTTTTTGCATCCAGTGACACAAACAGATTTTTCTAGCCTCTGGCAACTTACCCACAATGCACCAGAAGAGACAATGCATTGTGAAGTATATAATGGAGTATATTACGTATCGTCACAAAAACTGTCAACAAAATGTAAATGTTGTTCCGTACATAGATTAATGATTATTTCTTGTAACAGCAGATGAAAACTTGTATGTAAAGAAATGTGTGTACCGCTGGAAAGCCGCATAAAGCCGATCCTGCAGAACAGCTTCCTCTTGTTCCATGTCTCTAATTGAATACGACTCCTTGCAGGACAATGTAATTAAAAACAGAGAAATCTTACAGTCACGCAAAAAAGGCACAAGTATAAAACAAAAATGGCTTTTGAAAAAGTAAAATATATATCTAAAATATAAACAGAGTGTATATATATATAAATATATATATATATAATATATATCAGGTTGATATTTATCTAATTTAATTTTTGTACTTCTTACACTACACACAGATATAGACAGGCATAGAAATGTGTCCCATTTGGCACAACTACTGTCTCTCCATTTTTTTCTGAACTCACATCAGTACCTTTGTATTCCCCCTTAAGACAGCCATCACTCTCTGTTTTCTCGCCCACTCCTTCTCCTCCGCCGTACATTCATCCTGTCAAAGAAAAGCATGCGTTCACTGAGGTTCTTCCAAACAGCATACGAGATTCGGCTCTATCATAATAATAATCTTCAGCTGATTTTTGTGAGCCGCTGCCCTACAGACACAACACATGCAGCAGTATTCATCTGATGCATTTCAAGGGATGGCATTCACTAAGCAAATATGCACCTTTTCTAAATGCTACTGTAGTGGCTGACAGGAACATGCCTTCATTAAACTGGTAGAAAAGCTTCAGCTGCTCTAAAAACCCTAAACAGAAAGCAACTAGAACGCTTTTTATATAGGATGTGTGCTCTTAAGGAACGGTACTGTTGTTTATAGTCAAGTAAAGCCTTCATTAACAATATCACAGACCATCTTTATTGTATTTTATTGTGGAGGATTCCTACAATTAACTAGACATAATCTACTACACCACATTTCTGCTTATGAAGGATGAAGGAATTTTGCTTAGCTGACTGTATAGGGATAAAAACCTAATTTGTTACTCTCTTCTTCACATGTTTGAAAACATTCCATGGGGTTTTAGATCTAGCTATATTCAAACGAAAAAGAGTACAGTAATCTTTTTGGCTGTAGAAATTTTTCAGCTTCCACACAGTTCTTCTACTGCTAGTAAAACACTGCAAAATATATCTTAGCACATGAAGATATCTTATAATAAAGGGAAAATATACTTGTATACTTTATTTGCTATATAACAATCTCATAATATTTGAGATTATTCTACAACAAATAATAAGACCATTAAGCCTATTTTCAGACACATTTACTAGTTTCAAGCTTAAAATTGTATTATTCTATTGGCAGATAATTTTGCTCCGTTCTAGAAATATACGCTTGATTATAAGCAACATTATCTGCCAATAGAATAATACAATTTTAAGCTTGAAATGAGTAAATATATCTAGAAATATGCATAATCATTTTATATTTGAACAACATAAAGACATAAAATTAAAAACATTGGAGGAATATTGATTGAATTTGCCTATACACAAAATATTTTTATTTGCCAAGATATCTTTTTTTTCCTTTTTGTTCAGTGAAATCTTTGAACATTCAAACACTATTGGGTAGCAGACCATAAAAGGAGACCATAAAGAAAGGAGAATAAAATAAAATAAAATAATTAATAATAAAAAAAAAAGAATGCAAAATTTTATGTAGCAATTATAATGAACAAGTAGAAAAAAAACTCCTAGAAATGTCCTAGACATAAAACGTGGCTGTCAGAGGATAGCTCTTGAGTTACATCTCTGGCCCTTGAGTTATATCTCTACAAAGCAGCACACGATCCTCAAAGATTTACAGTCAAAGGGCTAAAGACA
Source organism: Pangasius sanitwongsei (assembly GCA_037576675.1). NCBI lineage: Eukaryota > Metazoa > Chordata > Actinopteri > Siluriformes > Pangasiidae > Pangasius > Pangasius sanitwongsei. Next base: position 7,899,245 of record CM075025.1, on the reverse strand, counting down.
CATTGATTCCAATACAGTGCAAAGTGCACACAGGAAGGTTACACAACCCTCTAATATAAGCACCTGTATGTAAGCATTCACTGTGTGTGTGTGTGTGTGTGTGTGTGTGTGTGTGTGTGTGTGTGTGTGTGTGTGTGAGACTTTGACCTGCTCCAGTGAAGCCCTGCCCACTGGGATCATGTCATCCTGTACATGTTCTCTCAGTTGTTCCACATAGTGGGGGATAACCTCTTCTCTCCTCTCCTCCAACTTCTCCCTCATTTGATCTCTCCATCCAGCCTGCGGGACTCTAGGAGCCACAGTCACTGGTCTTTCTTCCACAAAACTGCCTAAATGGAGAGAGAGAGAGAGAGAGAGAGAGAGAGAGAGAATGAGTGACAGTAGAAGAGAAAGTGAGAAAATGAAACAATCATAAAATTGATGTATGTCAAATACAAAATACACACAAACATAAAGTAACTGCATAATGATGTATGGTTTTAGATTACATTTTTAAAATTGAAATGAAAGAGTGAGTTATGAAATTCTACTAGTAAGATGTATTCAATGCCAAATGCTATAGATTTTCCTGGTAAATTTAATATTAGCCATATTATGTAGACATATTAATGAATAGCATATTCTTATATCATCAAATATTATGCTTTATCTTGCTACACAAATAATGTGTTTTTTATCTAATATCCTATAATATCAGTCTGACCAAAACTGGCTATCAAATAATACAGTTTGCCTGATAAGATTCCATATGAAATTTCAAACTTATACTGTACTGTAAGTTTGCACATTAATACACCAGTCTGACTAGTCACTTATGATTTATGAGATAACTTGAACATGTCCACAGAAGATATTTCATAATTATCCAGGTAGCCACTTAACCAAATCTCATAAACTCCCACAAAAGAATTTCTGCAAAAGGGAGAAACTCAGATGGACAAATGCTGATTTCAACCCTGCAGTAGGCTTTGCCACTGTGCCACAGTCATCATGTCTCTGCCCACAGTCCTGTTCCATTAACAGGGGGGACAGGGTTAAGACTCCATCCCCATACAGTGGAAATGTGCCAGACCATTTTCTGTCTTTGTTTTAGTAGGAAGCCACTCTTGCATATTTGGTTAAGGTGGTGCACAGCTGTTGTAATCCTTTGGCAGGATCGGCAGTGGGTTTAGGCCCGTCAGAATTCACGCATGTAACGTTAGCCGGCTAACACTGCATTCAATTGTTTGGGATTTTTGCTGTAGCCGTGAGATTAGTCACTGAGCTATTGTCCCAGAATGTTCATGAAATCCTACAATGAAGCACTAGTAAAGAGGATACTGGGATTAACACACTTCCACCACAGGAGGAGGAGGAGGAGGCTGATCACTGCTTCCTTTCCTCTGCTACCATCCATCCAGCCAGCCATTGAGGCTTCGGAGCATTAACAATAGGCCTGAGACAATCGTCGCAGTGTGTTCTCATGATCCTGCCTCCCACTGGTGCATTTCCAGCTTCTCTCTTTGTTCCTTTTGCACCCCAAGTGCATTGCAGATTTTTCCCCACTATCACACTCTGCTACAAAGCACGTTAATGAACAAGACATGCAAAACATCATTAGCTAAACAGACGTAGTCCAGTGCGCAGTGTTTAAGAGAAGGGAATCCTGGAGAAATCCCTCTCGGGAGAAGCCACTTGGTGCGACTAGACTGCAGCTTCTTTAGGTGGTGGACTGCACATGTTGACTGTATTCAGACATGCTTACAGGAAGAACTGTGAAGGTCCATTAAGCACAATGCATTTGTTCTGAAGAATAAATCACAGCTACATTCTCTGTACACATGAGAGATAGCCGTCCTGGGATAAATATTAGCTATGGACTAGCGCTTCCTTCACCAACCATATGTGTGTATGCAGATGAATTTGTGTGTGATGTGTGGTCTTGCTCTTCATTGGCAAAGCTCTACTTGATTATCTGAATAGTTTGAAATCACCAAAGTTCTGTTTAATTTTAGAGCCATAACCCAAGCATCTCTCCTTCTTTACCAGACCAAATGGTGTGTGTGTTTGTGCGTGCACATTTCAGCCATTTGAATCTATGTTTCTTACCAGGCAAATCTATGACAGTTGAAGCTTCATCTTCATTCAGCATCTGAGACAGTTTCTCATACAGACCCCGTTCGTCCTCGTGCATGAATTCTGTGACACAAAACAAGCAAAACATGAATAAATGAATAACAATTTCATTTTAATGCCACACATATAAATCAACGTCACCTGTGCTACAGAGTCAAAATGAAAACCATGCAACGATTTTCCAACAAAGTGACACTAATTCTTGACCTTAATTTACATTCATTCATTATACCTCAAAGCTAATAATAACAGACATGTAGGTCGTTCTGTAAGGCTTTTAAAGGCAAGGAAATATATGCAGAATTTTACATTACACTGTACCCACCTAAGGAACATGATTGTCAAAGGTGATTCTGTTTGGTAGGATTCAAGGATATTACAGAAAAGTGGTGTCCAAAAAGATACAGTTGGAATGGCTTTTCTGTTAATAGGCAGATTTCATTATAACATGCATATTACCTCAATCCCAAGAGCACGTCTTTAATAGGCAAATGGGGGGAGATCTATCACTGTACCAAGGAGGTTCCCCACTGTCATTTAGAGTATGTTAAAGTAAATGGTGAGGCACTGAAAATGGAAGCAACCAATGATACGTGACCTTCAGCAATGACGGCCACGGCATTGGACTATCTCGCTGGCCTTTGGTTAAAAAGTATTTACATAGACCATCCCACCAAGTGCAGCGGCTGGCCAAGAGTGAACTTGCTCACCCTGCTTTAATGAACTGAGGCAGCCCATTACAAGCAAAAATGGCATACTTAATTCTAGCTCATCTCCCGCTCCAACCCTGGACATCCCGCGCTGCCTCAGGTCACCCTCCGCTGTCGCCCAGGGGTCAAAGTAATTTCGAGCACCTTCATTTCCTGTGGAAAGTACAGATGGACGTCAAAAGAGAAAAGAGAGCAAAAGTGAGTGAGTGAGAGCTACAATAAGAGAGAGAGAGTGAGAGAGAGATAGAGAGAGAGAGAGCGAGAGAGAGAGAAAGAGAGAGAGCATGCGTCTATGTGTGTGTGGAAAAGGGGTTGATAGGTGGCAGGTTGGTTGAGGTTAGTGATTATTAGAAGCATATGAAGCGAAGATGTTAATTTTTAAAAGCCCACACCAGCCAACCTGATAGGGCTTCTCTTAGCCTCTGTTTCCCAGAAGTGAATGCCACCAGGGCCCACTGCTGCTCTGGGGCCTAATTAGCATGCTAGGAAAAGGTCAACCCAGGCAATCTCTTAAACACAACCTGCCATATGTTACCTGTGTTCAAACGAACTAATGAGAAACGTGTAAGAGCATAGAGGCTACAATTTCAAAGACAATATCCTAGCTCTGAGGGTCAATGGCCAGAGCTAGAGAGGGAGAGAGGGAAGAGAGAAAGTGAGCAGAGAGTAAGCAAAGTAAGAGGGAGAGAGCAAACTCCATGTCCCATTGCCTTCTTATTAGCAATCAGTGACCTATGGGCATCAAAGCTGTGTTTATGGGAATCCAGCAGCTAGAGGGGGTATTCTCTTAACCAGGTACACCCTGCTACACTACTTGAATTGATGTGGTTGGACTGTGGTATTCAGACCTACCCATTTCAGTCATAACTGTGGTGGGTTACAATTTACTGTTTTGTTAGTTGATAACTGTTATTATGGTATCATTAATATGACTCACTGTGGACAAGGAGGAGCTATGCAAAATATTAAGACTTCAAAGCAAACTCTGTCTCAATCATCTCTGTAAATATTGTAAATAAAGGTGTAATAAGTTGTCCTTGGTAATTCTGAGGTTACTCTTTTTGCATAGCATGTTTGCATAATGCTGGCTAACTTTGAGGAATTGTCTCAAAGTAGTAAATTTGATTTTTAATTTCCCCCATTTTTAATACAATTATCTTCACTTTCTTTACATATGCATTAACTGGGCAAATGCTACACTTGAATTATTGTTAGTCCCAATTAAGCATAACATTAAACAACTTTTATTAACACTTAGTGTAGTATGTGAGTAATAAATGTTTAGAAAATGAATTAAAGGAATATTCATTTTATAAAGAAAAATAAATAAAAAAGACAAAGTGCAGGCTTGACCTTGGCTTGAATTTGGTAATCGCTTGTATTGTTTATCTATAGTTTAAGGCCGGCAGCTGAAACTAAATCACTTAACCACAGTTAATAAGCTGCCTGTCAATTGGTAGTTGGCAAACACTGTATACCAGTCTCCATCGTTAATATACTGTAGACTGACAGCCTTTTAGCCAAGTCTAAAATATTTACATTATTTGCATTGTACTGTTCAGCTACAAATAACTTTTTTTAACAAATAAGGAGTTGTGTAGCATGAAGTGTACTACAAACATTTAAAATAATACATCCTACTTTTTAAAATGCAAATATACCAGACAAGTCAGTTCCACTAGTTGCATGTCTATTAATGTCTCTCTCATTGAGTGTACTGTATGTTCTCAATGATAGGCCATTAGCATGCCGAAATTCATATCAAAGAATCGTGAATGTAATTTATGTTACTGTAAATTGTCATTATGCTTTCCTTCCAGCAGACTAGCAGTTAGCAGCATTAGCTCAATAACAATATCTAAAGCCCACTAAACCAAAAGTAAACAATAACCTCAAACAAGCAAACAAACCCATCCTGCATAGTCTGCCTGTGGGTAACACTGTTCTTCAAGTCAATTAACTAGCAAAATCATTGGCCTCACTACTAGTTACCCAGCTAATGTTAGCTTGCTAGATGGAAGCAAGTCAAGTTACTTGCTAACAAGCTAGCACAATGATATGTGCTTGAATATAAACAGATGAAGAAGATGCTAATTTGAACCATTTGAAATGGTTCAACTCCCTGACAATCCTGTTAATTACTCAAATATGCTAATGTTTGCAAGTATGTTTCATGAGGAGTGAACTAGAAAAATCAACAGCTGCTTTCAGTTCCAGAAATAAAGAGATATCAGCTTGATGTAAAAATGCACTGTATATCCCCTAATCTAGCCAACCTGCACTGGATTAAATTACAATTCCTGCATGTGATCCACTATGCTTAGGTATCTCTCTATAAATAAGTGTTTACATGCAGAAATGTAGTCCCTTTTTCAGAAGTGAAAGCTTCCTAATGTCTTTTGGAGATCATTTCAGCAGAGGATAGTTAGGGGATGTTAATATTTTGTATTAGGGCTTATATCATATGTAGTAAAACAAAAGTATTGGGTATAACAAGCCCATTTTTGTATTCGGGTTAAATTGCCAAGGGAAAACTGTCACTGTGCATCTGTGGCTTTGACAGACTATACACTGCCATTAACCAGCAATAATGTTCACTACTTTTTTAACAATTATTTTTTTTTAATTACCTGCAAAATTCAACATTTCATCAGGGACAACATATAATATCTACTCAGCTCTAAGACAATAATTCTCTTACTATTCTCATCACACACAGTGCTATCCACGCAGATATACATCACACATCCAGGTTCAAAGTGTGTCTACACCAGGGGTGTAACGCAATGCCATTATCTGCATCTGTATCTGTTTAGTGCTTAAAATATTTACATCTGGATTTAAACTGGAAGTGGGCATGGTCTGTACCAGAAAGATTTTGTTGTTGTTGTTGTTGTGGGGTTAATGCTACCACTGTGCCCTAGAAACACTGGAAAACACTGAAAAAGAACAGGACGGCTGGAAAAAGTAGCTTTTTTTTCACTCACAAATTATAACAAGAAGTAGCAGTTTGCAGAACATAACTTCACTCAACTCTTGAACCAGACACCCTTTGGAACTTTCTGGAAAGTCTTTTAATTTGACTCGGTAAGCAAATTAACTACGTTTCAAACCAACATTGTATTTCCCATTGTTGACAAAAAGAAACTGTTATTTAGGCTACAGCTGAAAACAATAGTCATCTAAAAACATTTTATCAGATTTAGTTTTTGAGTTTGTTACACTGCAGAGTAGAAAAGTTCCCTGGACACACTATCAGAATTTATTAGAAAACTGGGAAATATTTTCTTTCAGTAATGTTGGAGAATGATCATTTAGGAAAATGAAAAATATGCTCAATGAAGTATAAGTATAAAAAGTATATTACAATATATACAAGATTTTTTAAATTAATTAAATGATTATTTTTTGTGTCAAGCCCTGCAGAAATATGCAGCTTTGTGCACAGCGCGTCTGTTTAAGTTATATGGAGCAATGGTTCAATATATGAAAACATATTTCTACTCTACAGAAATATAGTGGTTTATTTTGGAGCTCAGTAAGGCAGTTGGGCTAAAGCCAAATAGTTCATCTCCCATTAATGTCATAATGATGCTGTTCCGTGAGCGGGGTTGCCAGGTTCCCTATATAAAGGCCACGTATATACTGCAGATCAGAAATGGACACCTGTTAACTTGGTCCCTCCAAAAGACTGGCGAAAAAAGAAGTATATGTCTACTTTTTCCTATGCACAAACATTTTGGGATCGTTTCAAATCTTCCTGTGCAGTTTTTGAAATGTAGTTGGGGTGAAAATTTTGCTGAAACCTGGCAACCCTCTTTAAAGCTTCTTCTTTAAATCTCAAGATTAAGGTAAAAACCTCATGCGACTTTTCTATTGTTTTGTCCAGCAGGATCTCAGTCCCTAAAACTGGCAAGCTTTCTTTAAAAAAAAAGAAAGAAAAAAAACCACCCAAAAATGAACACTCCACTTATCTGTATTTGTATTCTTTTAGTGTGCAGTAGTTGTTTAATCTGAATAATGTATTCACATTCGGTTTGCACCGACTGTACACGCACATACAGTACAACATCACAACTTATATCTGCTTTCAGAAATAGATGGAACTACTTGTTGAGGCAGGCTAGCTGAGGAATGTGGGCCTGTGGAGGTTAGGATGGGAGGCAGGGCAAGTCTCTGTCACTGTCTTTGAGTGTAATGAAGAGTGAAGCTTCACCTCTTGTGCCGGCAAGGGCTTCCAGCTTTGTTTGCTGTTGGTGAGCGGCAAGAGTGCTATCCTGTCCGTCACCTCCTATTTCTCTTCCCCCATCCCTCTGTCTGCCACAGCTCTGCTCGTCCTCCTCCTCTCCACTCAGGAGCACAGGATTTACAATGCACTTCATCATCCCCCTCTCCTCTTCCTCCAGCTCCTGCTCTTTGGCTGGGGAGGTAAAAAGAAAGAGAGAGGAGGTCAAGGCAGTGCATTTCTACCCCAAAGTGCATTCAATATAGTGAGGCTTCTTTCCCAGCTGAAACATTCATGTGCAGCCTGGAGAATGTAACTGAAGAACAATTAGGTTAAAATTGACCCCAAAATCATGCAGCGAATGAGTGGTGGGGGGAAAAAAAAGAGAAAAAGAAAAGAAGAAGAAAATGAAGATGGGGATGAAGGAGAAAAAGAAGAAGAAGAAATGATTAAAATAATTACAAATTGTGCCCTGACAAGCAAGAGCAAAATTTAGCCCAGAGCCATTTGTCTTTAATTAGTTAATTAATCCTTACACAAATTATGAGCAATAACTCATCATACGGAGCTCACCCATCAGAAATTCAGCCGACTTAGATTTCTTCTGCTTAGCTTGCTTCAGAGCCTTCTGCTCCAACTTCTGGAGGGAAATTGTTAAATGAATAAATTAGTTGCAGAATGAAGATCATCATTTATGATCCGCAACTAACACAGTATTTTAAATATGGAACGACACCGAAATGACATTTAATTTACATCGCTGCTAAAGGGGTCAAGCACTAATTGAACAACAGGGGTGGAAAAAATTTAATCATAAATAGATAAGAAAAGTTGACACGAATGCCTAATGAAGGTCACATTAAAATACTTCCTCCTTCTCCAACCACAGCCCCCATCCAAAGAAAAAGCAACATTCTCCCTTCAAAAACTGCGCTTTTTATACTGTGTGAAAATGCGGATATGTTCTGTGAATATGAATATGCAAATCAATACAAACACATTGCACATAACATGAAAAGTGAGTACACATACACACCCCCACCACACACACACACACACACACACACGCACAGTGTAAAAGGGGAGAGAAAATAGGAATCACGAGTTATTGAATAAAATAAATAACAATTTGTTAAATAACATACAATACCAGTGCGATATCAGTGCAGTAGTTAAAGCCTTTTATGTGTAACAGCAACCAGCCTGCATAGATCAGAGTGATAAAACAGTCGGCGCAGAAGCAGGCTGCTTGCATGTACACAATATAAAACATGGTTTCAAAAATGAAGAATCAGGCTGTGTAAGAGGAAGATGTTTTTCATTCTAGATGACAGTGCAATTAAAGCAGCGAGAGGACACATTCCAATCTGGAGAGAAGAGTTTAGCGAATCTGTTTTTACATCCAACAAGCCCTAAAGCCAGACATTCATTTGCACCACTGAGATTAATGCTCATCTAATTGTAACTTATTTAAAAACCATTTTCTTTTTTTCATCTTCTCACCACTGCCTTCAAATCAATTTCTCCAACAGAAAGACTGCAATGCTGACCAAAAAAAAAAAAATCTCAATTGTACCATTTATGTTTTAGGAAAATTATTATTATTATTATTATTATTATTATTATTACTACTACTACTACTACTACTATTATTATTATTATTATTATTAATAACAATAATAATAATAATATTTTATTCTTGTTGTATTCTTATGTAATGAACCATACTGAGACCATGTTTCTAACTGAACGTTCTCTAAGCAGCCTGAACCAACCTACCAGCTGATGTCCTGATTAATTGAAAACTCCACAACAGTGTAAAGAACTTATGAAGTTGTGAATGTAATGGCAAATTATGATTTTTTTTCTTTTTTTGAAAATAGCTGCTTTAATGTTTAATGCTAAATATAGTAATCATTTTAATATCTATGAACTTTTTGCTTCATTTCAAAAACACTGAATTGTTTATATTCTTAATTCTAGCTATATTGAATATTCAATCCTTTATTGAGATTTTTTGTGCACTCTCAATCAGAACATGAACGTGCTTGTGCTTGTCACATTCAGTTCTTTAGCAGGTCCTGAAAACGCACAGTGTGTTTGCTCTAAATTTCGGTAACTTTTTGTTTCATGCACACACAGACAGGCACAGACATTGATGGGGCTGGTCTTTGTTACACTGATGTAATTAAGCTTAAATTAGCTCTGTGTGGGCGGATAGCCTTTAGTTCTCAAATCAGTATTTTTTGCCCTTGAGACGCAGGCACTTTGAAGAGGGTGGCAAAATATAACAGATATAAAGTTTAATTATTGTACAAAATGTTTCATTGTCACCAGATGTGAGCATCATACAGGAGATAATATGCCAAACACACATTCCAGTATAAATAATTCAATTTAATTCACTAAATATTATTATTATTATTATTATTATTATTATTATTATTATTATTATTGTTGTTGTTGCTGTTGTTAAACATATTGTATTGTATTGAAGGAGTTAAATTGAAACTGCACCTGTTAAGGTTTACGTCATGATTTTCAGTACAAAAGCAGATTTGGTAATAATCATTGCTCATAATTTATCACATTTCATATTTACATGTTTCTTGCTTAAAGATTGGCACTGCAGAGAAAAATTCTACGGCTGAAATATAGTTAGTAAAAAGTCATTTTGGTCCTTCTAGCTGGGAAATTCAGAGAGCTGCACGTTATCTTTTAATTTGCCTTACTAAATAAGCATTGTCTTTTTTTCCCCTTTAGGTATGGTATGTCAAAACAGAAATCATTCAAGGACAAAGCATACATCTGTGTGATATCTGAATAAATACACTAGACTATGATCAAAAACCGTAATAATCAGTATTCAAGTGGTCAGGCGCGCTGCCAAACCTGGGTTCCGAATCACTGCTTAACTGTTACAATATTCTAAATATCATAACAGCCCAGATCCTTCCTGACACACCATTCCAGTGCAGATAAATATATTAAAAATCCTGCATTGGTCTAGTGTCTTCTGCCAAGCAAACACCACATTACAAAACCACAAGCTACGGTACAGGCCTCCAACAAAATGGGGCAGAAAAAAAACTGGCTAGATTAAGATGACATCCGGAGGCATTCAGTTTGTGGTTTAAAAGTGAAAAGCCTGCCCGTTTTCCCAAGAGCCCTAAACATGAAGCTGCTAGTTTAGTTTAGAACAGGGAGGACAGAGGGAGGGGAAAAACATTCTGTAACTAAGTGGTGACAAGTGAAATGTATGAAGTTTTTAAAAGAATGTGATTGTTGTCAAAAGGAATTGGGCACAACAGCAGCTTGTTCAGTTCAGGTTGTAGTCAAAGAGGTGGTGGTGGTGCAGGGATAGGTACAGATAGACAGGGCACAGGGCTGGTGGGCATAGACCAGCTCCACAGTGAATTTTGCATACTGTACGGATCAGCGCCCAGTTCAGACGAGTCACATTGAATCTGCCATCAACCAACTGTGCTTCATGAAACCGTCGACTCTCATTTACGTCTGAGTATTTGCCTCGGCCCAGCTGCAGTAAACAAACGCTGCACTCTCAAGCTTTGTGCTTGAACCTCTCCTTCTCTCTCTGTTTATCTCCCATTGATCTGCTAATGCATAGAATAGCGGGTGTCCTCCATGAAATCAAATCAACCTAAAACATGAATCATGTATTTACAAAGGAGCACACATACCTACTCAATAAACATGCACACAAACACGTGCACACACACACACACACACACACACACACATGCAAAGTAGAATCAGGCATCGGTGGTGCTGCTGTTATCTGCTTTGCTTAGGAACTAGACTAATTTATGATACAAGTAGTATATTATCAATTACAAATATTAAACAAGACTAATAATAAATTAACATTTCTAGGCATTTCTAACATTTATGACTTTTCCTTTTTTTTTTTACTAAAATGATATTATGGGTGCAATTTAGCAAAGAGTAGATAGAATAGAATAGAATAGAATAGAATAGAATAGAATGTATATTTAAAAAAAATAAAAAATAAAAACACAGTGATTAAAGAGGTGACGTTTTTGCGTAACCAATTACTGCAGGCCTTTTTCAATATATTTTTAGCACATGCATTTTTCAAATAAGCACAAGTAATTGCTATGAAGCTAACAGCTTTTTGTTGAACAACAGCAGTGTCAGTTGCTAAAGACAGGAAAACATAATTAGTATTCAGGCTTAATTAATCTACGCTAGTCCTTTTAAGAGAATTAGTCAATTATTTATGCATGTGTGCACTTTGATGCCAACAGATTAAGGTGGCAACAACAAAATGAGACACTTTTTTCATGCTTTAATGAAACTATTTTCACTATATTTACTGAACTATAAACAATAAACTTCATATGCAAGCTCTGCTTCTTTGATAGAAGCCTTGTTATCCAGACAAGGTAAAAAAAAAAGGTCAGTCAAAGTGTACAAAAAGATCTCTAGAAACATCACATGTAGAGAATTTATGGCCAATAGGATTGGTGAATAATGAAATACATAAATATTACGTTCTTTTGTGCTTAAATCCAACACATGAAATATCTATCCAAGCAGGGGGCTTTGCTGGATCATGAGAAATTTGCTGGGATATTGAAGTGGCTTTTTGTTCATCTACTGAAGGGCGTCACAGTACTTCTGCTCTATTCCATTCCCCACTGACCTCTCACAGGCCACCACTTTGGACGATAAATGTCAGTCGTGATCCTGCCTCACTACCATAATAGAAAACGAGGTAGAGGTCTGACCTCAGCAGAGAAAAGGGATACTTACAGTACCGAATCTATCCATTGTTTCAGACTATGAGACCTCTTCACAAAGGCCACTGACCCGCTCAATCTTGGATGTGGGTGGGAGGTGGATGCAGCATGTTACGGTGCTTTGCCTGAATTTTCATCCTTGCTGAGCCTCACTTATCAGGACTGTAATTCAAATTCAGCAAGGATTGCAAGATCCCTCAGAGGTTGTACACTGTAAATCCAACTGTGCTATTTTACACAAGTGCACAGTATTACAGTAGTGATTCAGGTTCACACCACTGGGCCATGTGTTATCTGAGGTTAAGGGTCCCTATGAATGCCATTGGCCAGATTGTAATTGGCAGAGATGAGCAGAAGAACCCTCACATCTCTCTCCCATCACAGTTTATGTACTGATCTCAGATCAGCAAGAACAGTATTTGACTGCCATGGCATGAGTAATGAGTAACTCCATCACATGAAAGAGGCAGAGTTTTACTCTGATATATATATATATGTGTGTGTGTGTGTGTGTAAAAGAATGTATTGATATCATTCTCTTGGCTGGATCGGGAAGCTTGCAAGGTGGACTTTAACAGAGCAGAATGGACTTTAACAGAACAGAACATAGACTAAAAGCCACAAACACCAGATGTCCCAATCTGCGCAATCTCTAGAATTAAAATACACAGACAGTATGCCATTACCAGGCATGGACAACCTGTCCCATTACTGCGAATCATCTGTACTTGTGAAGCCAATACCTCCAGATCACAACAGCCAACATGCATTATAGGTTATAAGGTTACACAACCATGTTATAACCATTACAAAGAGCTTTTCAGTAGCATTCAAATAACACCAGTCTATACCACTGCAATCTACAGTGCCTGAGAAAGAGGCCGTGGAAGTCAGCCATTTTAGCTGACTTTGGAGCTCTATTTCAAGTTAAATTGTTTCAATAGAAATTTATAAATGTATTTATTTATTTTTAAGATATGGTGAACCTGTAGTACATTTTATTTACAATATTAAACCTCTGTTTATAGAATTTTTTTAAATATATTTAGTTTTATACAGACAAATGTAACTGTTTGGTACCGTTTGGTTTCGCACTGGTTTGCATTGTTTATGATTCAGAAATAAAAAGTCTTTTCAGTCATAATTTTTCTTCATTAAAATTTAGTCAAAATATATTCTGAGTATAATTCCCACTGGAATTTTTGGTGCTGGTGACGGTGTCCAGGAACGATCCAGTTTACCAGACAAATGAGTATAATTCCAGTTGTACATTAATTAATACTGCTGCAAAAAAACTCAGTTTTTTTATACAGTCAATATGTGAGTAAACATAAATAAAATAGTCAACAGGCCTATGAATATGAAATATATTTAAAGAAGCACCCTAGAGTTACCTTGCAATGCATATTTTCAAACGTATGACCTTTCTGCTTCTTTGCTGCTGGACCAGGATCATATGTCACTGTGACCTCAACATGTTCCTCGCTGTCTCGATTGCGCTGATCAGATTCTCTTGCTTTTAGCAAAAAATGTTTCATAGTTGACTGTTTCCCCATTGTCTGTTCAACTGCGATTGTACAGTGACTTTTTGCCAGTAGGTCTCAGTATCAGCCGCCTTTAGGTGTACAAGGAAGAGGAAACTTAAACTTTGGAATTGAGTATAGTAGTATCTGAATTTTATGAATTTTAATTCCGGACTTGAACAGTATATGACAATATACATGAGTGTATATGACTGAGTGACAGGAATTGTTAATTCTGTAATCGAATAATGTAACTGGACTTTCTGTGCATGTCAGCAGAAAGTTCCATCTATAAGACCAACCAGAGAGTCCGTCCCTCATCTCATAAAAATGCATGTGTGTGTGTGTGTGTGTGTGTGTGTATGTATGTATGTATATATATATATATATATATATATATATATATATATATATAGTGTTTTTGTGTGTGTAGTCTAATTAGAGGCAGGCTAGAGTGGAGTACTTGGAAGGTAGCTGGAAGGTGTTACTCAGACCTGTGTGCATAAATAATGGAGGACAGGAGGGTAACAGGAGCCCTAAGGCAGTCATGAGCTCCCACACTCTTTGATAAAACAACACACACTCAAAGAGAGCACAGTCTAGCAGTTAATATCTGTACTAACAGATTAATGCATTATAGAGTCTGTTCTCAAAACATATAAGACCCTGAGGCTTTCTTTCACTATAGAGTCAACATATCAATCGACACATGACAGAAAGTGAATATTGAAAACATGGCTATATTATAATTTAGTATCGCATGCAATCAGAACGTTTATATGTATGCATATAGCTTTTTATGTCACAACATGCATCAGCTGGTTTCACTGCAGTCACTTGGACTTTCAGAGAGTGCTAATTATGTGAACCATTAGTCATAGTACCAGAGAGAGCAACACACACACACACACACACACACACCTGCTATTACTAACACATCCCACCCACAGCAAGCTGCCCAGTGTATCAACGCACTACATTTTTACATTAACATTTAAAAAAATCAAAGCACACACCCATTAAAGAACATAAATGACTGATGTGATTGCTTTTGACCTGAACTCAGACAACAAATGTTAACACTTTCACATGTAAAGGTTTTCATTTGATGTGTCATGACAATCAGGACTATATATAGATAGGAAAAATGAAAGTGCATCCAAAGCACATCTAAAACAGATGTAAATCTTTTCACTCAAACCACCTCTGGAGATCTGAGACACATTTTAGCTAGATATTATATAGTGTATGTCCATCTCTAGAAGTTATATTAACAACCAATACCAAAACATAAATATGGCTGACATCCTTTTAGGTTAACTTATAGCAGCTATTTCATTAGGGTTAGCAGAGATGATTATTATCATTTGTAAATGTGGTTGAAGAATCCTCTCAGAAATCCTTTAACTCATAGCAGTTATTTCATCAGTGTTAGCATTCATAATAATTAACATTTAGAAATATGACTGAAGAATCCTTTCAGAAATCCTGTCAGGTTAACTATAGCTGCTAGTTCATTAGTGGTAGCAGTGATGAATATGAATATTAATAAGCATGACATAAGAATCCTCTCAGAAATCATTTTAGCTTAGCTGTCAGTGTTGATGATTATGAATATTTATAAATATGACATAAGTATCCTGTAAGAAATCCTGTCAGGTTAGCTGATAGCTGCTATTTCATTAGTGTTAGCAGTGATGATTATGAAAATTTATGAACATATCATAAAAATACATTGAAAAGATATTGTTTGAGTTACCTCATGTTAGCTAGCTAACTAACAATATATGTGAAAATAAATATGCATATTCTAATACAAATGAGGTCCTTATTTCTACTTATTTATTGATACAAAGATAAAGGCACATTCCCCTATCACTCAGAGCTGCTTTTCCCACGTACACACTCAAAGACACAGGAACTGTGGTCCATGCTAAAGATTTAAAACAACAGGAAAAAGAGAAATCATGATTTTCTTAATGTATGTGACATATTCCTTAGTGAAGCAGTATATGAAATAATGTATTGGATTTTGATCCATTTGGATTTGATTGAATTGTGTTCCAAAACAAACATGATCCAGAGAACAAAGTCTGATCCGGATGATGATATGCGGAGGTTAGGGAGGTGAAACATGACATAAAGTTATTGATTAATATTATTTCCTCTCTGTGTGTGTGGTGATATAGTCTAAAACCAGTCCATCTTTGGCATAAGAACGGGAAACCAGGAAACTGGTGGTCCTGTCTAATGATCTTATTTGCATAATATTTTCAATAAAGCAATCAATCTGACTACTGTACACAGAAACAAATTCAAATGGAAATGCAAGTTACAGTAAAATAAACAAGAAGCACTGACAGATCAGGTGTAAACAGGGTCTCAGTCAGGCCTTGCTCAGCAGGTGAAAAGAAAAGTGACTGTTCTGCAACCTTAGCAACCCGTCTTTCTTTGCATACTTCCTCAAGCACAAACTGCACTTGTGCCATTACTTCTCCATAATAGCAAAGTGCTGTTGCACCCCAAGGGAGCTGTCAAACATGAATACTAGTCTTCATACACACACACACACACACACACACACCTGTGTTTTTGAGAGCACTCAATGAACAATATATTGATGAGACCTTTCAAACAATGGACTGCTCCAGTCAGACAAGAAGGCTGTCTCCATCCTCAATTCTACACAAGGGGACAATGCAGGTCAGGGTTCTGGCCACAATCTGCCCTGCAGTGCCTTCTCTGATTGCTATGAAGTACTCATAAACGATGTGTTTTTGCACTGAGGTATTGAAAGAGGAAACACGGAAGGAAGTTGAACGAAGCTAGGACATTGCAAAAAGTCCTGCTTATTCTTTCATAATAAAAATGAATGACCTCCCCCAGAGAGAGTATGTTTTGTGTTTGACTTTATAAAAGACCAAAATTTTAAATCAGCAGTAAGACAGGCTAAGAAAGTTGCAACTTAAGTTCAGAATCAAAAGAGCAGTTTGCCTCTTTCGCCCTCTGTGACCACGCTCATTCTCTTGCTTTCACACATTTTCTCCTCTTTGCATAAACAAGGGCGACTAATTGCATGAAGTGTGAAGTTTGAAATTGTGCAGGGTTTCCAAGGCAACAGCACCAAGGGTATGCTGGTAAATTTCTGGCTTGCTCGCTTAAGTCAACTGGTAGAAAGATTTGCAATGTTACATATAAAACTATAATTGACTCCTAATTATTCACTAAATCAACTTTTTAAGACTGGTGACAGTCCATTTTTCTCACATCAGCTGAATAAAAGGACCTGTGTGGAGAGGTCCTAGTTGAGTTTGATGGCCAAATTATCCTGCTGTATGACAACCTGCTCACACAGTGAAAATAATGTATGTTGAAATATATTACAAAATACTTCCTCAAGACTTCCTTACAAAATACTTCCCATGTGACATAAACTGTATCTTGTGCACAGCTGTACACTTTTATGTACATTTTGATTCCAGGTTGTCTTTACGGTTCATTTATCACCTTAATGTTGTTCCTCTACAGTTATGTTCCTCCAGGTAAAGAGACAAAAGATGAAAACTCAAAGACACCAAGTGACGAGCGTTTATACCTGAATCCCCAACTTAGTAGCGTTTTCTAAAATGACAATTTCTGCTTGTGTCTGATGTGGTCCATACATCACATACATCTATGTAACTAATCTAGCCACAGCTAATGGTTAAATGTGTGCCTGGGTGAACTTCCAGTCTGTGTTGGAGCTCAACTGCATCTGCCAACTGCCAGGTAATGAGGACAAACAGTTGTTAGTGTAAAGAGATATAGATAATAAACAGCACACTGAAGCAGCAGGTTTCATTCTGACTTCTGTTTTCAGTACACAGACTCATTTTCATATCCCTGAGGTGTTTAAAGAGTGAGTAATCAAAGAATAATTCAAAGAATGATTCACGTGCATAAATCTTTAGAAAAAAAGTACACAAAAAAAACCCCACAACTGGCCAATTAGACATTGCTCATTCACTCATAGTATGACTTTTAATATGTTTATATGACTGGCGAGTACTTTATTTTATTTAATAATATTATTTTACCATCAAATATAATGAACAAAATTTCTGTTTAGTGAAATATTATAAAGAAAAAAGAACACAATATGTAGCGGTCTTTATTTAGAACTGATTCTTAGGAGAATCACTGAGGAGCTCTGGAAAGAAAAGCCTCCTGGGTGAAGCTTTCTCATGAAGCTGGTTGAGAGGATGCCAAGATTGTGTAAAACTTCATTAGGAATAATGTTAAGTTCAATTAAAATATAAAATAGTTTTAGCTTGTACTTGGTGACTGAATTATTTCATAGGTGTCTTCAATATGATTCTAAAATAGGAGAAAAGTAGTATATTATGTACACACACACACACATGCAGATCAGGCCAGGCAGAGGGTGTGTAATCTGTGGTAGGCCACAGTATCCGTTTCTATTGCAGGTGACCAGAGAAAAGAGAAGTGTAATATGCAAGAGATAGAACAGGGAAGATCTGTCTCATCTCAAGAGTAAGGTGTGGTTCAGTGGTGCTAAAAGTTCAGATTTACCCAATTTCCTGCAAACAAGCAAGGGTGTATGGCCTAATGTGTAACAGGGCTGTAACAGTGTTGTGTTATAATGCTGTGAGCTTGGAAATCCCTACATGGGCACACAGACAGCTGGCATTTATTGGGTTGGGATTACACCCCAGTAGACACTGTCCCATGTTCTCTTTGCTTCTCTGATCTGCCTCACGAGCAGCATGATAAGTAAATAACAAAACACGAGGCGTGCTGTTATGGGAAAATAATCAACTATGGGACGGTGTGATGCGGCCAAACGCGAAGTACCACTCTGAAGTTGCTTATTTTCCTATATCAGTACCTCCTGAAGTGTTTTATTCCTCTTATACAATAACAACTTACTAATATTAACCTTTTTTTTTAAATTTAAGAACAACATGCCATATGTTTAATCCACATATAGTTATAATTAATGTCGTGGAACATCTGCAAAACAAGTTTGTTTCTGTTACTTACATTACAGCAGCTAAAACCAGTCATTCCATCTTTTTACTCTCTCTTGAAGTCAGTAAGACTTGTCAAGACACAGAGAAAGTGCAAAACCCTCTGTCCTGAAAACTCTCCCGTGATGGAAAACCACTGTTGCAAAAACACTGACACTGGAGACTCCTTCCAAAAATGCTAAATAAAAATCTCCTCACAGAATACTTCACCATATCAACAATTATACAAGTTGTAAATCTTTTTATGAAAAGCATCCACTATACCTGTGAATTAGCTGTTACTATAGAAATAATAATAATATATTTGAATGAGCACATTAATAGAAACCTGTGATTTGTCTTGCTGCCAGCACTGCCATCTGGCAGAGCTGCTGTTATAGAAAATTAATGAACATTAAGAGAATAGAGAATTAATGAGAATGTGACAGCACTGTGGTTTCAGATAGCCTTTAAGAATGCCTTTGACAAAAGAAGAACGTATTGAAATAATTCGCATGGCTGGCTGGATCGGGAAACTGTCGCAAGTTTGCGATGGACATGCATAACACCAGATGTGTTAATACCAGTTCATCATGAGTGGGAGAGACAACACCATGTAAAATAGCAATCATATAGAGGATGTTTTGTAAATAAAGTTTAATTTTCCTAAAAAG
Source organism: Pangasius sanitwongsei (assembly GCA_037576675.1). Classification (NCBI taxonomy): domain Eukaryota; kingdom Metazoa; phylum Chordata; class Actinopteri; order Siluriformes; family Pangasiidae; genus Pangasius; species Pangasius sanitwongsei. The sequence continues at coordinate 7,880,205 of CM075025.1, read as the reverse complement.
TGCTAATTTCCCATATATATAGAGACTTTTGGGACACCCTGTAGATCTTCTGAGTAAACAAACAGAATTACACCAGTGAACCCCGTCAGACATACATTAACGCCTTGAAACATGTAAGCTGCAGACAGACTATGGCATTACAGACCCAGCCAGACTCATATATTCCTGTCAGTTGGAAGACACTAGATACTCCGATTCACTGGGATGCCTTTGGCACAGCCAATAGAACAAGCTTCTAGTTTATAAATAAGAAACATTCAAAAACATCTAAATAGTTACTTGACCTTTCAGCAGCAAAGATGCTGGATGGAAATTCATCTTTAGGCTATTTAAAACAATAGAGTGAGCAACACATCATGCTACAAAACAATCTAACCATTTTCCCCTCCAAATTTATACAGCGGTTTGATGACAGAATGAAATGTTCCACAGCCTGGATGTCACAGTAGCCCAGGACACCTCCCCTTCAGCAGAGGTCCTCCTCCCCTGAGTTCTAAATAGAAACTTCCTGATTACCTCTAGTTCCTCAGATTATATAAGCTCTACATGCATGGTATGATGGCAAAATCTTGCCATCCTCAACAATTTCCTGAGTCATTACATTTTCTGTAAATTACACTGGTTTGCTAGTTAGCTCAATATCTCAAGCTTGACAGAAAACATACTCTTTCAGTCGAAGAACTTTCAGTCAAAGAACATGCAGTGGTGAACTGCAGAGTTAAAGGAGTATGAAACGATACAATAGAGGTTGGATGAAAAAAAAAGCAACAAATTTTATTCTCGATCCTTGTCCAAAGTGAACTCATATAACTCTTATTTACTGTAAGATTGCTCTCATCCTGTATGTATGCTAAGCACGTTAGGAACATGCTGTCTACAAACTACCGGTTTCTGTCCTAGCGTGAAGTGATTCTTATATGCAGCTCAAAATTATACAAGGGCCTCTCTCCGGTCGATCTGCATGAGAATAGGTCTTCCCACGAATGGCTTTCACGCCTACGCATTCAGAACAGCCAACCAAAGCAGTCTGGCATTGCCCAAAAGCCCTCAATGAGTCCTGCTTCCAAAGCAAGCAGGGGTCCAAAGAAAAGCATAGTGTCCTCTGTCAAAAGGGAACTGCATGCAAGGCTGCAATGTATTGCCGTAGATGAAAAAGTGTGAGACCCCTCACGTATTGCTGTGTCATGTTTCACGCTCACGTATCTGGGCAGAACATCGGCTCTGGGGTTGCATGGAGTGATATATGAGGCAAATGGGTCATGGTCAGACTGTTATTATGGGTTTTGTAGCTGCTTATAAAGGCCTACTAATCTCCATTTTCTATGCAGTCCAATTTTTCTGAAACACACTGCCATCAAATTGCTATTTCTAGTTTCTCACTTGTTCTCTTTTTGATTTATGAGCAGGAGCTTAACGCTGCTGTGTTGTTTTGCACCATGCTGCCCTGCAGGCTGTTCCTGAGGATCGACATTATTTGGAGGTCCTGGCTGGTGTGACTCACTTGTGAGTTTTCTCAGAGCAGATACAGAGACTTAGAGCCAGCTCACTGCTGTCTGCTGAGACACCGACTGCTAAAACACAGTTTGTCCACTAAATACCACATTCTGTTTACAGAGTGAGTTTAATTATCAGTGTTGATTGCAAATTCTCAGTTATCATGACTCTTTTGCCCTGCACCTTTCTATTTGTAGCAAAAGTGTAGCATGACTCACATCTACAGTTATCTAATGCAACACTGCTTAGAACACATTAAAGGTATACTCTCGGATTTTTCTATGTCTTTACCTACTGCATCTGTCGGGTACGTACAATTACCCCAGATAAGAATTGAGGCATGTATTGATGAGGTATGAATTGCTGTATTGAGAAAAGAACAGAAAACCCCCTTACTTGAAAATCACTAATAATGGAAGTATAAGGGCAGTTGTTGTGCTAAATACATTTTTATATAAAACACCTTTTTAGTAAATTAGGCCCTAAATCTGTGTAATTTGTCATTTCAGAGATGGGACTACTTTAAGTAGAGAGAAAAATTTGGATTGTGCTACCAGAATAGTCAACGAAAAATAAATATAAAAAATAAAGTGCCACCACAAGCCATCATAACAAAGGTGGAGCAATAAACACCATCTAGATAAGATATTTCCTCATTTGGTGTTTTGATGATGGTACAGTCCTGCAAGAGACCACTCCCATCCTGAAAGAGACCACTCCCATCAGGGTAGAAATGTTTCATCATGGGATAGAGGTAATGAGTCAGAAGAACTTAGTATTGATTTCAGGTGATGTCAACAAAATCCCCCATAATATATATAACAGACCCACTGGTTTTTCCTTTAATTTGTCCCCTGGGAGTAGCCTACCCAACTCCTATAAAAGTGTTAAGAATCCAAATTGCTGTTTATTGTATTGCTTGTGATTGAAAGTTGATTAAAACATAACAGCTTATGGCTTTATGGTATCTAGAACAATTGTAGTTAAAGGATTTGTTACATAGTTGTGCATTTTCAACATTTATTTATTAAATTCAACAACTACCTTAAACATCCATTGTGAATTTCAAGTAAAGATGTTTTATTATTTTATTTTGGTACAGGGAAACATGTTGAAGTTCTTGACTTTTGGGGACTTTGTACATGATACAGGACCAGTGGATAAAGATTAGGTTGAAAGCAAAGCAAGCTAGATTATTCCTTTAATAATGAAGTACACATCAAGGATGCCTATTGACTGACTGCACTGCAGACATTCAGTGAAGATCCTCTGGCTTAAATGCATTATACAGAAGCAATAAACATGACAACAAGGCTTTCATTGTCACGTGCCACTATTTGTGCTGCCATGTGTCTTAAAATGATGGCAAACTGCTGTGCTGCTTGTGCTAGACGCAGGCAATCAAAAGCAGCGTGCTGCAGATCTGCTGTTTAAAAGAAATCTTTTGAGGCCACTGAGGCTTAGTGTCAATATGATGAATGTGTTCAAAGCACATCAAAATATCTAGAAGAAGCTGTGTTATTGTAGAGGCCTTGTTCTCAGCTCACTGTTTACCTGTAAAAAGCTATACCTTGGATTGCTGTAATTAGGGCTACTTGTCAGAACAGTCGCTACTTTATGGCTTTGACAGAAAATCTCAAAGAAATGCTGAAAAATCCTGGCTTGCTCATTTCTTAAACTTCTGAAGCAGTTGTTTTCTCTGACTTCTTGCTGTCAAGACAAGCAAGGAATGAGAGGAATAGTAAGAGGAAATGAAAGGAAAAGAATGCTAGAATGAATAAGTGGGCAGTGTAGCAGAGAGCAAGGGAGTGAGGGTGAATCACAGCACACTTCAGCTCTCTGCTCTCCCCTGTGCTGTGCTCACGGTCCGGCTTTAGCACGAGAGAGGCGTGTTGCCATGGAGTGGGAAGATGTTCTGCGTGCAAAGCCTGTTGAATATAGAGAGAGATGGAAAGATAGAGAACATAGAGGAAATATTGTTGCATCCTCACTTCAGATTTGTTCTCAAATCCATGTATGCGTTGGCTCAGTGGTTCACAGGTTGAGCTAGTTATCAGAAGGATGTAAGTTTAAATCCCAGGGCCACCAGAGAACTTCAGACACACAAACATTAAAAATACAGTGTCTACAGTGCAAACAAACCATCATGACTGTAATAAGTATGATGTTCTGAGGATGTACGCACCGTTTCTTGTATTCACTGATATTAACGATGATTCATGAGAGATCTCATTTTTAAAGTACACTTATGACACCACTGTAAACGTTTCGCTTTGTGACCATAATTCAGATTTTATCTTCCATCCGCATAAGTTCCCACAGGGTGTGTCACATCTGCAAGAGTCTGACAGAAATGTAGAAAACATTTAAATAACAAGCATTGCAAAAGCTTTCCTCATTTCTCTTCCATTTTCCATGAAGTTAACCATGTGCAACCATACATTGCAAAACATTTTCTTCCAACACTGACATATTTTAAACTCAGAGTAACAGTGCTTTGAGCTTCCCTTTCCGTTTCAGCTGTGAGTAGGATTTATATTAATGAATTAATTACTTTAGTTTTTACAGACCATATTTAATTTTCACGTTTTGTCTATTTCAAGCTAGAGTTATGCAAGATGGCACTTACAGTGTTAATACATAAACAAGGCTAGAAGCAACATCATACAAAAAAAAAAAAAAAATCAGGCCCACACAATTTTTATTGCTTTTTTTTTTTGTCAATAAAATTCTGGCAAGGAGTTGAACGCGTATCTGAAATTTCTAAGGCTGGTACTGCAAGCCCTCCCTGACTGAGAACTGCAGTGAAGCCACCTAGTGGTAATTTTTGGGCAAATAAACAGCATTGCTATGCCCCTATAAATTATATGTAGAATTAAAGTACATTCAATATTTTACACTCAAACATTAAAATAGCAAAACAGATCAAGTCTATTTTTAGATATAGACACAGCCGAACTTATGTTCACCTTTGGCACAAACACCAGGCCTGTGGGTGGACAGCTGCAGCCTCCCTGCTGTTTCAGGACGCAATGCAATCGAGGCACTGATTGGAGCAGTAATGAGCTGCTGACTGATTGCAGACAGACACGGCACATTGCCAGCTAAGAATAGCACCTTTTCCTCCCCTGTCAGTCTTTAATACAGGGTTAGCTGAAGAGAAACAGAGCTGGAATCTAAAGTCCTGCTTCATTACTTTGCTGGATTGCAAACAGAGCTAGGGATGTTACTGACTGGGATTAGTCGGGTTAATTATTACCATTCAGCTATTAAGTGATTATCAACAGTTTCATTCATTCATCTTCAGTAACCATTTTATACTAGTTAAGGTCTCATTGGATCCAGAGCCTATCCCAGGAATACCGAATTTGAAGCTGGAGTACACCTTGAATGGGACGCTAGTATAGTTCCATACACACATTCACACCTAGGGGCAGATTAGACAATCCACCTTTAGGGAGTGAGAAGGAAAATGGAGAACCAGGAGGAAACCCATGAAGAAGAACATGCAAAGAAAATCCACATAGAAAGAAACCCATGCTCAGGATCAAGCCAGGGATACTGAAGCTGTTTCGAACTGCTGCGCCACCATTCCAGCTGCTCAATACCAGAACTGTTATATGGTAATATGGTAAAATATGGCAAAATGAAAGAATGATATAGTGAACTTTCTCTTATCATGGTCTACAGATGAGGAGGTAATCGATTTCTAACAAATCACTCCAATTAGGCATTTCTCTGAGGAGGGACTCAGGCACCTTCCCGGAGTACTGGACAGCAAAACAGGCATCTTATGCTGATCCGATCTGAGATCAATACACCATTTTGATCTCCGAGTCACCACTTGGGAGTAAAGTGAAGTTCAAAGCCAAAGTCTCAGTGCATTTTTTACTGCAGAAGGAAGCCATGGGCTCTCATAAACCTTCCTTATCAAAGGAACTCATGGGGGTTACCAGGTTGGAGGTTAAGACAGCAGAGAATTGGGAGTTTTGGTTTCATCCCTCACTCACCTTAGCTGGAGAGTATTATCAAGCCCACACTGCCTTTTGTTGAACCTTTTTGTTTGAAGAAACCTCTCCCCTATATCTGTGAAGCAGACAACCCTGATCCACCCGTCACCAAGATGAAGAAAGGTTTTGAAATGAAAGAAGCCCCCAAGCATGTGTGGTGCTTCATCCTTCAACAATTATTTTTATATGGATTGTGTGGGATTGAATCTGGAGACCTTCATGCTTCCTTTGTGCACATAGAAACAAAGTATTTGTGTCTGTACAGCAGATGGGATCAACCTTTGAAAAAAATGAATGAATGTATGAAGAGATGCTCTGTAGATTCTGCAATTCTGTTGCAAAATTGCAAAACATTAGCAAGTACAGAAATCCTAAACAACAAACTAGAATTAGTGCTAATACTGGTCAAAAATAAATTCTTTCCAACTGGCTTCTAAATGCCCGTAAAAATAACACAGGATTGTGGAATGAAGAGCATATGGTAAGCAACTGTTTTGCTTTAGACATGTGAGGTATTTGGCTGATGAAACAGAGTAAGCATTATCTGATCAGCAGCTATGAGGGTATATGAAAGGACGTTTTTTAGCTAAAACAAATTAGCCATGCTCAGGGTTTGTGGGGCCTCTGCTGTCAGTGACTGTTTTAAATTCAGCTGATGAGCTCTGGCTAAATCTTTTCTGTCACATGTAAAACAGGATTTCATCACTGAGTGGGTGGATTGTGAAAATACAGACTCCGATTCAGTTTGACATGCGAGTGGAAAGATTCAGTGCTAAGGCATAATTAGCATTTCATGTCCCACTTAATACACTGCTGATTAATTTCACACACTTGTGTATGTCCATGGCAGCTTCACACCAAACTATTAGGTCTCTGAACAAGCACAGGGTGAGAGACGAGTTAACAAAGGAAGCATACCCAAGCAGACTAAAGCACATTTTGATCAAAAGCATCATTTTTTGCTTTTTAACAACGTTGTCATCTGCACACATTTAGAAGTAGACAAATCCAGTGCTCAGTAATCATACTGCTTACATGAATCTTATTAAAACAGTACCACAACAGCACACATTGTGCATGTACTGTACTCTACATTTGCATGAATAAAGGTGGACACCTACTGGATGTGTTCTCTTTCCTGGGCCTCTAACTCCTGTCAGAATTAGAGTTCACATATCTGTTTTTCCTGTAGGAACCAGGCAAATGTCCCCACAAGGCCCAAACTGTCAGATATTCCTATCCCTGTGGATATACCAAGATATAAAAACATCCTCGGCACACACCCTGTCCTCATTCTGCTGACTGCTAATCTAGATGCCAAATTAAGTAGCATTAGGATTTCTTCAACACACTGGCACTGCGAAAATGCATTCTGTATGTCAGCGATTTGTTGACACTTTTTTTGCCACGCTGTTCCTGCGCTATCTGTATCTCCTGAAAGATCTGATGAAATGAAGACAGGATTGAGCACTTTGCTGCCTGCACATCCTGTGTAAAAGTGGTTTATAGTTTTTAAACCTAAAGTTTCTAAACCTAAAATAATCAGATCATACAGTAATTTATATTAATAATAAAAGACAACACCCACCCTGGTCATGAACTGTTCAGCCTCCTGTCCTCTGGGAGGCGCTACAGGAGTTTTAAAAGCAAGACAAACAGACTAAAAAACAGCTTTTATCCATGGGCTGTAAGGACTCTGAATGGGGATAAGAAAAAACAGCTCCCATCTTGCTTTTAATGTGAAATGGCATTTAAATGTGCAATACACAATTTTTAACATACAATGTGACTATTTTTAAATTATTATTATTAATATTATTTATTGTTTTTATTGTTTCATTGGTGTGCTTGGTTTAGTCTCTCTGCACTGATCAGATGTAGCGCTTCAATTTCATTGTACTGCTGTTCAATGACAATAAAGCTTCTAATCTAATTTCAATGAGGGGTGACACAGTGGTGCATCAGGTAGTGTGGCAGTCTCAACGCTCAACTGTCCCTGGTTCAATTCTGAGCTCAGGTTACGGTCTGTGCAGAGTTTTGAGAGTTCAGATTTTCTCCCTGTGTCCATGTGTGGTTTCCACCGAGTTCTCTGATTTCCTCCCACCTCCCAAAACATGCTGGCTACTCGAAATTGCTACTAGGGCTAAATGAGTGTGGGGGCATGCAGGGTATATTCCACCTCACCTCTCCTGGGACAGGCTCTGGATCCACTGCAACTCTGACCAGGGTAAAGCAATTATGATGAATGAATGAATTTTTTCAATTACACTTATAGCTGTGGAATGGATCTGGATAGTTTCAACTGAAACAGAGCTGCCACTTATCCTTAAACATCAACTCAGACTTATAGTTGCAACAGAGAGGGTTGTTTTCATTGCAATTGTAATTCCGGACGCACACAGAAGAGGGCTCTACTAATAAGAAATTGCTTCTCTAAAGCATGATGAAGCCTAGCCTATTGCAGGAAGTGATCATGAAATTGCCATGAGTCTATTCCAATTAAATTTGCAACATACCAGATATTCAATCAGTCTATGAACTAAAACTGTGAACTAAAATTCTGTGAACATATTGTTTTCACTAATTGGTTTAGCACTACTCAGTACAGCACAGATTCATTTCCTGTTTGCTCCAGTGGGTATAAATATCTGGCATTAACCGGACTGGCTGAGGCCCCCTCTGATTGGCTGTGACTAACCAGAATGACGTGGAACAGACACAGAGTCACTTCACCACATCAAAGCAAAGCTGGCTGACAGCCAATCAGCACACTGCCTGGGTCAGTGCCTGAGCAACACCTGATCCCATAGTCTCGTGCTGCTTATCGCAGAAGAGGCACTCCAGTGTAAATAACACACAGTAAACCTATAATATACATATTGGTAGCCTATACGCAAGTATATGTAGAGTTTTTAAACAACCATTATATAAATCATGATCCAGGAAGTAGCCTAAAGTACCTATTACAGGGGGCTGAAATAATGATCCTTTCTATCCAAAGGCTCACAGTACAGAAACACTAGAACAATGGTGCTGTTGCATAATAGCCCATTTCCAGAGTTTCTAATGAACAGTGGTGACCATCAGCATCTCTCTTCTGCTCATTATAGGGAATCTCTCAGCATCTCTCTGCTCATTATAGGGAATGACCAGAAAGCAAATAAAGAAAACTATAAAGCTTTATAACCAGTTTTCCTCTCTCACACTCACTGTTGAACTCCCTGTGACGGGCCCGTGCCCTCCAGGGCCGGTTGTGGATCCAGCGTAGCCGTCGAGGCAGTTCCATGGCCTCGCACCAGCGTCCATCCACAGGAACTCATCCAGTTAACGTCCGCCTTAACGTGTCCACGTTCTCACGTTGAGCTCATGACTACGGACACAATCTCTGGATCCTGCATGTCCTTGTTTTAAAGATGGAAAAATGGAGAAGCTTCTCCAGAGTGATTCTTTTTGTTGCGATAGTGGCTCTGGTTGCTGTCTCTTGTATCCTTGGGTCTGTTTATGTTACCTCAGCGCTATATTTTATGCATGAGTCAGGGGAAACAAACTCCCCATACGACTCAGTGAACCACAGGCTGCCTCGGCCCAGTGAGGAGCACCTATTCACAGCCAGGAAGGAGCATGGACACACACACACACACTGTAATGTGATGCCATTGTGTCACAAAGAAGGGAATGCATTCACACACACACGTAAATGAACTTGTATGTGTCTATATTATAAACCTAGTTGTAGATATCAGTAGAGCTGCTCAGACTGATCTCAAAATCATCAAGTGTCAGAAAGCTAGTAAATACAGATTTGCCTATAAGAAGTATATCGAATTTTCTTACATGAATTTACATACATACATACGTTTGAGACAATACATCTTCCCACAAAAATGAGCTTCAAACTGATGGCAGTCATAAAGCAAACCTACTTGAGGCATTAAGAGTACTCCAGTTGCTCAGAAGCACCCTCTAGAGGATCTTCTTATTCATCACACAAAAGTAAAAATGTGCATTTGAATTTTTAACACCACCTTTTTATTTGGTATATAAAATTCAGCATCTCAGAGAAAAAAAAAAAAAACAAAAAAAAAAAACACAGGCACAAAAATACACAGCCAGCAACAACTGAATGCATAGATGCAAAATGCTTATGAACAAGACCAGCATATGGCAAAACAGGTAAGACTGGAGATAATCACACCCACCCACACACAAATGTTCATATAGAAAGTTACACAGATACAAATGTACTCTAAACCAAGCAGAAATATATGTTATACACGGATACAATATACAAATACAAACAATGCTGTAACAATGTATTAACATCACAAAAATATTTATATGTGAATAAGGTACATGTGATGACAATACAGTACATGGGTGTGGAAAAAAGGACGTCTCCCAAAACTTCTCTTTAAATGACGCATGCCAGTAGTCTTAAAATTAAGATAATAAAACTTGCTGGTTTTCAGAGGTCTGTGCTGAGAATTTGGGGAAAAAGACAAAGTAAAGCAGTGACATTTCATACAACTCTAAAATCAACAACTTTTTTGGTTCAAGTGTGTTAGGCGCGAGAACGGAATACAACATACAAGATTGAGGCTGAAGAATAAACACACCCAGCTTTGATAATCACATGGTCCTAAATCCTATTATAATCAGAAACAAATGTGTTGTAACAAAACCTGTTCTTTAGGAACAGAACCCTAATCTTAAGCTTTGGCTAAGTACAAGAAATTCAAGTGCGAACAATAAAACAGCTTGTGATTTAGCCTGAGAGTAGACTGCTGTGTCCTGAAATCCAGCACTAAAAAGAGTGTCCTTGTGCCATAAAGTGGTAGACATATAATAATCAGAATATGTTAAAGTTACCGCACAAAATCTGTGATTTGAAATGTTGCATCAGATATTTCTAGTTTCTTAACTTCAGGTATCTGTGTGCATTTTTCTGGCCTGGACATAAACTGTACCCTGAGCTAGAACAGATGTGCTCTGCCCCTTTCTTAGAAGGCATGAGAACAATAATATGACACTATTACTGTACTTTTTCCTCACAGACACATATACCATGAAATTATTTTAGCATGAAACTGCTTGAACATCTAAAAGAAAATGTTTCTGATGTAAACAAGGACTGGAGGGACTAATCTTACTAAAATGCTATGGAAATAGGCAATTTTCCATTTTATGCATAGGTTGTCTGTCTATAAAAGGTCACAAGACATGAAAAAGAATCCACATAATCTAGACCAAAAAAAAAACAAACCTTTAAAGCTATGTAATAATATATGTAATAAAACAAATCTAGCAAATATTGGGAAAAAAAACTATGTATACAGGCCTATAAGGCCACAGTGAAAAATAAATAAACTGCTTAATTATTACTGAAAAATAAAATGACTGCTTGGTGGATATGTAACTCAGTGTAAGGGGGAAAGGGCCCTTCAGGGCCCTCCAGTCTGCCTGTCAATCAAATATAATCCTTCATTTACCTGTGCCAGTGTTTTTCCAAGGCTAGCACACATTAGATCAAAGACTGCATTACAAAACACACACACAGACATACAAGCCAACATGATTAACAAGAAAAATCCGAGACAAACAGAGAGAATAGAATTTTACCACAAAACTCCTGTGTCACTGGCAAAACTATTGACTAAAGCTATTCTTTTTCAATGTGCACCAAGCAGCCATATACAAACAGTAAGGCAAAGGTCTGGTGTAAGTGCTACTTAATAATAAGCAGCTCCATTTTTTTTACTGACGAGAGAGACCACAGTCCTGCCCACTTGGCCACTTTCTTTCCCAAAAGACCAAGGCTCGTGAATACACGAGGTAAAGTTCACCTAGATAAAGGTGGCATGAAGTAAAAGTACTTCCAGAAGCAAATGATGTCTTTCACGACGGTTCTGCTTCAGTGAACTGGTTATTCTAATGAGCACATTTTATTCATTTGGTCTAACTGATGTGCCGTCACATTATCTGAAAAAAGCAGCAAAGCCTCATTTTCAGGTCTCTCTCCTATCACTGTAACAAGGGGTCAAAAATCAGAAATGCTACAGCTAATCCATTATATATATATGCGCGAGCATCCATCATATATATATATATGCGCGAGCATGCAGCAGCCTGTTACAGTTGCTCTCCTTCCTTTTCATAATTTACCTATTATTTCTTTATCTTTCTCTTTTAAATTTTATTGGTAACCAGTAATAAGCTCTTCCCTCTCTAATCATGCGATTTGAGAGAGTTAAGCAATTTCCCCCGGGATTAATAAAGTTCTTTGAATCTTGAATATATATATATATATATATATATATATATATATCTATATATATATATATATATATAAACACTATAACTCGTATTAACACCTCAGAGTCCATATTCTCATGCTCTGATCCAAATATACAGACTTGAACTTGAACTTGGACAAAATCTATCTTGCATTATAAAAACAAAATATATTAAATACAAAAAAACAAAAAAAAGATAAAAAAAATAAAATAAAGGTAATTCTGGTTAAAATTCCAGTTCATGGTCATTTCGATTTGCCTTCTTCAGTTGGACTGTCGAGGTCAAGGCCTGGATCTGCTACACAGCAGAAACACAACTTCTGGGTGAACAGTAAGATCTTATCTGAATGTGGAGAGAAAGATTTGTTTGAAAACTGGTTTCTGAGATTCATTACGGTCATTACTCTAATTAAAAGTCATCTGATCATACTTAAAAGGATAAGAAACCAATGGCTGCTATGTAATTAGAGCAGATGTGGTGGTCATAGCCAGCTTTATGATGTCTTATTGTTAAAGCAGTAGTAGGAAAACCACGACGTCTCCTCCCTTCACATCACGTATTTTATTCACATAGAAATTCCACTTTTCTCATAGGAATTTTAAGACGTATTACTTGTCTATGTAAAATAATTCTATCAGCACAAATCATGTGCAAGCAAAAACAGTAAGAACTAAGTTCAGTTGGCCCCACAAGTCAGACTTCAAAGTGATTTTTTTTTTCTACAGGGGCAAAGAAGAAAGAAACTGGGAATGACGTCTTGTGTAAGACTTTGGAAAAGGCTGATGTTATACAGGTCAATATTATAACCACACTGCATTCACATTCTATTTAAAAAGAAGTCTGAACAGAACAAAGTTTCTTTGATACAGACAACATTACTGATTATGATGCTACAAAGCTATGGCCTGACTAAACAATGTAATACCAAAGGCCTTAGGATATGTGACAATAGCCACAATGGCCTCGTATTAAACTTCATCCTGCCCAGCCCTGGTGCAAACTTACCGAACATTCTGCCCAAGAAGGCAGGTCTGGAGCTGGGAGGCAGGTACACAAAGAGGTAGTAGACTGGAGCGCCGGAGAGAGCCACCCCGATGCCCACCAGAGAGTTTATAGTGTCACTGTAGAGCGGCACCACCACCAGAAACACGCTACACAAGCAGTACACTATGGGGAAGAACAGGCTAAGCTACACACACACACACACACACACACACACACACACAGTGCTGTTAAAGAGTCTATTAAATACATAATAAAGCCAGAAGACAGAGGGAGGATTTACCTTTACAGGACGAGGCATCTCAGGAGCCTTTATGCGCAGGTAGATCTGACTGGCAATAGACAGGCCAATGAACAGCCAGTAATTAAAGCTGAAGTAATTAATAAGTTGGAACACATCTCGAACAAACAGGTAAAGCAAGCTCATTCCACCCTAATGAAAAACACAGCTCTGTGTTAAAGAATGTGGATATTCATTAAAAAAAAAAAAAAAAAATCACTAAAATCCTCAGACACTCACGTTGAACAGCAAGGCTGGGATTGGTGTATAGCGCTTCACGTGGATCATGGACAGAACGTTGGGTAAATGACCCTCCCGAGATCCTACAAAGAACAACCTGAAGGAAAAAAAAAAGATAATACTGAGGAATACGATTACAGTAGCTCGTAGCTGTAGAAGTGTCACACTATGCTTGAACTCCAAGCAAACTAATCATTTAAACTCAGAAACCAAATCCTCATACTTCCTGAGGGAACAAAGAAATCATTTTAAGCATCCTATTACAGGAGATTCGCAAGAATTATTAAAGCATTGTAGGACAGCATGAGTATGGTCATGGAAGCATTCTCCAACTGCTGGAGTTTGCTGTACAACTGATTCAGTTATAACTGACCTGGAGGCAGCAATGATGGAGGAGTTGAGACCGCCATAGCAGGAGATGGCCACAGACAGGGGGATCAGCCAGCGTGCATAGCCAAGAACACTGTCAGCAAACGTCTGCACACAGACAACACGCTGTTTTCACACCAAACACCAATTCAGAGAGAGTTACCTGAAATTTGTTTTGAAAACCATGTTTTTATATTGAATATTAACTTGGTTGCCTTGAGTTGTTCTACAGTCATGTTGCCAAAAACAAACAAAAAAAAAAGCACAGAAAGATACATATGAATATGCAAAATGAAAACATCTCTTACACTACACACATCTATTCCCTGGTGTTCCATTTGTTGCATTTGCAAATGATTAGCTCTTATAATTTATGATGTTTTAACACTAACTCAAGGTAAGATTTTTAGCTTCCATATTTCTGAAAGAAATGTGGCAATGACGATCTTCACACAGACAAATTAATGCAACTACACCAACAGGTCTGGATTTGCCTCACTAATTTTTTTGCTTTTGCATTACACAAGAATTTGTCTCTAAAAAGTTTTGCAAAAAAGAACGCATAACAAAATCACAAAGAAGGAGATGACTAATTGCCTTCGTTCCGGTGCCACACAGTAATTACCAGGCAACAGAGCATCTCATCTCCTGTTGTGGAATAATATTGCAGTGTCTCTAGAGAGTCTGCTGCCTGAGGCTTCCTCTGCCTAACTGGATCACTGGAACAGCACATGAAAATGGCATGATCCGAATTACCCTGACCAGATACTGGCAATTAGGAGCTGCTTCGTGACTTCCTGGAACCAAGAAATAAAATGACAAGGACAGTGTGTGTATTCATGTGATCGGGTTTTGCAAGCCAATCTCTATCTAACTGCATTTTTAATTTATGTGCCAGGAAAAAAAATGACACATTTCTTCTTATTTCAGCAACTGTAACTGACACTTTACTCCAAAACAGAGTTCTAATATAGATTCCTCAGGTATTTGTAAATATTCTTTCTGAGATATGCCTACTTGTTGAAAGAGAAGAATGTGTGGTTATGCGCCAAAGACATACTCGACGTACAGTGGTGCAGCGGGTAGCATTGCGGCCTCACAGCTCAGGCTCCCCGGTTTGATCCTGATCCCTACTGTCTGTGCAGAGTTCTCTGCGCATGTACTCCCTGTGTCTTCATTATGGGGAGGTTTACTCTGTGCGGGTTTCCCGTGGGTTCTCTGGTTTCCATCCACCTTCCAAAAACATGCCGGTAGGTGCACTCATTCATCCATTCGTCATCAGTAACTGCTTTATCCTGGTTTATCCCGGGAACACTGGGAGCAAGACAGGAGAATTCACCTCGGATGGGACTCCATTGTATGGCACCATGCACACATGATCATTTCACCTAGGGAGAATTTGGCATAGCCAGTTTTCCCACCTGCATGTTTTTGGGAGGTGGGAGGAAACCGGAAAACCTGGAGGAAGCCCACACGGACATGAGGAGAACACATTAAAACGCAGCACAAGCAGTAACATGCTCAGGATTGAACTGGGGACCCTGTGAGGCAGCAATGCTGCAGGTGTACTGGCTAGCTTAAACTGTCCCTAGGTGTAAATGATTGTGTGGATGTGTGTGTGTATTATGCCCTATGATGGACTGGTATTGGTTCCGGATCCACTGCAACCCTTAGCAGGAAATAGCAGTTACTGAAGACAAACGAGGGATTTGTGTTTAGTTTAATTCATTCAGTTTGCACCTGACTACGCATGGATCTCAGAGAACATTTAGGAAAGCCAAAATGCAAAGACATACGTCTATAAATATGTAACTAATGGCTGCAGTATAACAGTTGTAGTTTTAAATTTGTTTAAATGATCACATTTATTAAACGTTCAACAACAACCCACAGAAAGATTCAAGTGAACAAGTTTTCCATCCTCAGTACAAAGAAAAGTCAAAATCCTTGTCTGTGGTAATTGCACAAACACTACAGACGCGGTAGACCGGAGTATCTGTAGACTGGAGTATGCCTTTAAATCACTGCACTGAATGACCAGGTGAATCGATTTCTTCAGTGATAAACTGTAGTTATCTGTAGTAGCGATACGATGCAATACAGAAGACCACACTCACCACAGCCACTGCTTCACTCTGCAGCACAGTCTCTGCATCCATGACTGCGTAATAGGCCACGTTGGTCAGGAGGTAGATAACCGTGACAATGGGCATGGAGATGGCTATAGACAGTGGCAAGTTTCTAGTGAAGGATAACACAAAAAGGCAGTTATTTTCACAATTGTGAAAGAAAATGTTTCATCATTCACCGTTCAGTGCTCATGACTGTTCTGACCTCTCGGGGTTTTTGATCTCCTCAGTAATGAAGTTCAGAGTGTCCCAGCCAGAGTATGAATACAGAGCAGCGTACAGAGCCAATGCCATGTCTCCAGGATTCAGATTAGAGTCCTTAAAAGAGTCTTCAAAGTTCTTTGTCTTACCTGTAACATAACACGCAGGCTATACACCCATCTATAGAAAACTGGAACTAGCCTACCATTATCTGTTCCTCAGTACACAATGTACAGGAACACACACTCACCAACAACAGTACAATTATATTTCATGCATGTACTTCCAAATCACAAAAAACAGAGAGGGGGGAAAAAAAGACATCTGATAGGACTTGACAACGAGAATTTTAAACTACCTTGGGCCAGGACGACCAAACCAGCAATGATGATGACAATGAGAGCCAGCACTTTTGCAACAGTAGAGATGACCTGTAGGATGGCCCCCCATTTCACCTTCATACAGTTCACAAAGGTCAGCAGAGCTGCAGAGAGGGAGCACAAAATCAGCAAAACATCAACTATCAGTCTGCGAATGATAAGCAGTTTGTCTTCAGGGCAACATTTTTCAAGCAAAGCCCATAAAAGATGAGTCACCACATGAACTGATGTGAAAAATATCTAGGTTCTGTACTCATTTGTCCAGCTTGTATTAATGCGTTATATTTCTATTAAAAGGTTTTATATGGGTTACATTTCTATTAAAATCATTTTGTCAATCAAACTGCACAACCAAGTACTCTATGGAATATTCTGGAAACATGCAGTAAGACGGGACAGTATGACAATACAGTATTAATATTGTCATATAATAGCAGCAGTTATTGACATTCTTGTCAGGTGTCTGTGTTTTTATAACTTTTGCTGTTATAATACTGTAAAACATGGATAAATTGACATTAAACACTATTTTTTTTTTTTTTGCACCAATTGGGTTCTTGTCATCACCTTTTTTTTTTAAAAAAAAAATAACATATTTATAAATGATGGACAAAAATTTCTGAACCTGAAATTCCCTTTGTTGGTGCTTTGTTAGCAAAACTGGTAGTTAGTAGCTAGGCTGTTAGTTAAGCAGCCAGCCATAGAGGTTGTGTCTCTGTTAGCTACATAGGCTCCATAGATAAATACATATTGCAAAACTTTTAATAAAAACAAAAGAAATCATAATGTTATTGCAGTGGTCACGGATCCCAGTTTATGTGAGCTTCCTAACATTAGCTTATACATAAATTATGTATATATATGAGGTTACATACATTTTCTTCATGGCACCCAATAAACATCAAGAGTCTAAAGATCCAGTCGCATGACTCTTCTTGCTGAGCAACTTAATTAAAAAAAAAAAAAATTTTGTAAATATTTAAATGCCAAGAACATTGAAAGAAAGTTAGCAGGACATGAAACGCAGCTTAACATTTTCACTTGGACTGTCCTTTTTAAGTCTGTGTGTCAATGGCAGAATGGGTATTGTTTTTGGATGTAATTTTGGATATTGTTTTTGGATGTAAAAGCTTTGTGTGGTAGAAAAAATGGGATTCATTAATTTTATAGTCATTTAGATAGAAAATAAAAAGTGTTTAAGATTCTGCATTATTAGCCGTAAGTCAACAGTAGCTGACCGCTGAGCCGGAGTCACTGTAGAGTCAGAGCGTTAGTAAGGCAGAGTGTGCACGTCTGCATCTACAACCATGTTAGCATTAATCGCAACGCTGTAGATAGCACAAAAGCTGCATTATTATATTTGCACTGAAACAGAAGTACATAATTAAACTTCAAAAGACTGTTAGTGGCCACATGTGGAACACTTATGAAAAACAGATATAAAATTTAAGAATTTTGTGATACCTGGGAAGGATTGCTGGATTTTTTTCATGTACAAACTGTAAGCAGATACCACAACAAACAAACTTTCAGTCTTGTTCCTAAACCATCAAAGGGAAATCCCTCAGTGGCTCAACAGGATTACTGTAAAACTTATTCACACCCAAAATGTTTCTTTTTAAGTCATCACTAAAAAAAAAAAAACCTCTCACGTAATCCTTTCACTCCACAATAGCGTGACAGGCACAGCTCAACTTGGGTTAAATCTGACTCTTAGTTCTACTGTGTAATTTTACATGACATGTCATGTCACACTTTCTATACACAGTCAGCTACAAAACTAGATAGGTAAAGTTTGTCACGACAAACTCTGATGTTGGCATAACAAAGCCAGGCTGAAAATTTGAAACTGTTTCTTAAGCTTGATAGTTTGAAGTTGAAAGAAAGAAAGAAAGAAAGAAAGAAAGGGTGACATACAGACAGACAGAAAGACAGACAGTTAGTTACTGGTAGAATGACAGATGACAAATAGAGTGATACAAGTAGAAAGTCATACGGAGTGAGAGTGACAAGTAGATAGACAGAGAGAGAGTGTTATTAGTAGAAAGAAGGAAAGCGTGAGAGAGTGATACAGGTAGACTGATAGAAAGAAATATGGAGAGCAAGTGTGTGTGGCATTGATAGAGAGATAGATGAAGTGAGAGTCTGTGTTACAGGTACACTGACAGAGTGAGAGGGGGAGAAGAGGGGCTTCAGGCCGTGGGCACACAGGTGTGTGTGTGTGTTTTCACAGTTTAAGTTTGGATCATGAACATTACAAGAATGCAAGTCTATGGGAGTTTCTGGGATTTCTGATCATCCACTACAGGAAAACTGTAAGTTTTAAATAAATAAATAAATAAATAAATAAATAAATAAATAAATACAGCTTGATAAGTGAGAACAGCCTGAAGGTCTGTGCTGAGTTTGGTTAGCTTGAAAGGTTTAGGAGTTATAACAGTCCAAAATTTTCAATGGAAATCAATGGGAATTTTGGCCACTTTGAGCTTTGTCAAGCCAACATGATGATAATAATAATAATAATAATAATAATAATAATAATAATATAGGCTTAAACAGTAGAACAGAATGTTGACTGTCAAACTAACATAATCATTGGTATTCTTGGTAAAAAACAGGTAAAAATATATATATGAAAAAATGTCTTTGTGGTTAGCTTAATGTCACACTGAAAATATGAAAGAAATTGAACTTTCAAATGAAATTAATTTATTATAAGAAAACTTTATAAATCTCTATATTTTTTATGTCACTATATGGGGTATAAATATGAGGTGACACAGAAGCCAAATCAGCATGGGATGCACAACTGCAATGTGTTGGCCTTCATAATTCAGGAAATATAAAAATATTTTGCACCCAATTCCACCCACACTCTTTTATGAGCGTAGTACATAATATGTATAGTACAGTCCTGAACAGCCAACCTATCCCTTTAACGCCTGATTTATGTTTCTAATCAAAAATCTTTCAAGGTTTTGTCAGAAATCTCAGATTAATGATGCACCCATTTTATCAAATATGGAGCTAAATTGTAAAGCTCTACGCCGCACACAATCTCATATTCTCACATGGGCCAATGCGATGAAACATGTAACACGTGTTCTTACGAAACACACTTTTACACTCTCAGGATCTGTGCTTACTTGAGCATTGTTCTTATAGCTGAACACATACATAGCTGACTGTGGACCAGTGTGGCGCAAACCTTCTACGACATGCAAGACAGATTATCCAAAGTTAAGTGTGTCTCTTGGAGACGTTGCCATTGTTATGACTTGAGCGTTAGACTACAAGAGTCTGATTCAAGAGGGCGGCATATTCAGAATGTAAAATTTAAGTATCACCTTTTATTCTCATTGTCTATAGAGGAGGTGTTTGGCATAATCTCTGGCTTGTACAAAGGTTAACATTAATGGACTTCTGCATGGCAGAGCTAATAGTAACGCAACCACACAAAGACAGGAATTTAAACTACAAACTGTCACAGTCTAGCCATTTATAAGTGAACTTGGCTAGATACATACGCTGACTGGAAATTTCACATTCCTGAGGCGACGTTTAAATCATTCAAACCCTAAATAACTGCGCACTCATTATACAGAAAAGAAGCAAGCATTCATGTACAGCATCCTAGTTTATTCTTGTATGCACTAGTTTTAGGAAGCCAGTGCGCCTGCACGAGAGGCTAAGGAACCAGAAAACACACAGGCAAACTCAGGTCCTGACTCGCCTACACTGATTTCAGAAAGTCAATTATAAAGTCTGCTGAAGATTATACCAACTGCTTTTTACAAAACACACCCTGCAGGGAATAAATGGAATCTGTCTGACTACACTGCTTTGTCCACAATGCACCACACACCGCAAGGAAACACACAAAAAAATAACAAACAAACCAAATACAACACGACTCATCTTTGAGCCAGATATGTTTTTCTATATTTAAAATGGCACTTGCACCACTTTTAACTTCCATGTTGCATTTCTGGGCAGATGTTTTTTTTCTAGTGTGACCAGAATTGACTCATTTTTCAGTTCTGCATTACACAATTCATCTAATGTCTTACAAAATAATAACATGGGGAGTTTCCCTGGAGCAGCATATGTGAATAATGTGAATCATCCTCTGATAGCTGACCATAACATACCTGTGAATCATACACTGTGAGTAACCCAAGCACACAAACTCCCTCATGTTCTAGAAATGATAAAACTTACCAATGATGAGAGCTGCGATGAGACGCACGGCATCATACGGAGCTGTGCAGGTCGGGTAGAAAGGCTGCACCAGGTAGTTGGAGAAAGTGAGAGCGATGACTGCCTGGCATGCTGGCTCCACGATCAGCAGTGAAGTCCACAGACGAATAAACGCCAGGAAGCCACCAAAAGCCTCGAGGATGTAGGCATAGCTTGCACCTGACTTACGGATCGTGGTGCCGAGTTCAGCATAACAGAGGGCACCAAACACAGAGAAGATGCCACCGATAGCCCACACCACCAGTGAGAACCCGAAGGAGCCTGTGTACTGCAGCACACCCTTTGGAGATACGAAAATGCCCGAGCCGATCATATTGCCCACAATTAGGCAGACTCCGTGCAACAGCGAGATCTCCTGCTTCAGACGCATGGAGTTGGTGGAACCGGTGTCTACTGCTTTAGCCATGACTTCACTCTGAACACAATCTGTGGAGGACAGAGAAGCAGAAAAGGATGGAGTTGGGAAAAAAAGTTGAGGGGGTGGTGCCAGATGACAAAATCAGGATTGCTTGGGACTCAGCTCATCTGCTGTCACTGGGTCAAATCTGTAAAATAAAGAAAAGCAAAACAGTCAGAAAGACAAGCTCTCAATCTCTATCAAACTCTATCAAAAGGAGATGTTCTCAAAAAAAGACACACCTTCACAAATATTTTTAAAAAAAGACACAGAAACTGATTTCAATTTCTCTACCCAGATCTAGCCTGACTCTTTTTTTTGTAGCACATAGACTAAATGATTGTGAGAAAGTTGAACACACCAGCACTGTGGTAGTTCTGCCACCGTAACACGCTGTTTCCTTATCTAAATTAGCCAATCACAGGGAATCTTGATGATGTGTGTTTTTGAATTTCTACTGGTTCACAAGACAGAGGCTCATTTTTTCATGGCTGGTCTGACAACTGGTTTAGCTGAGAAAGTAGAAAAGCGTAGTTTTCAGGCGTTTTATGTAAAAAAAAAAAAAAAAAAAGTAAGCTAAACTGCAGATGATGGAACCTGTGCATAGCAGCACCAATTTAGCACCATACATCTTCTTGCATGGGAGAATAATAATTAAAAAAAAAGGAAAGACATCATCATAAAGCTACAGAACACTATAGACAACGTGAATTATTGCAATGACCACAGCACATCTGTGCTTTTGTCAAGCACATATGAGTAACCTTTTTTTTTTTATTATTTACATTTAATGGCATTGGATTAAGTTCAGTGCCCTCCATGTTTATTAATAGGGATGCACATATCCTCCTCTTCCTATTATAGCTACAGAACCAATACCTCCGAGTACTAACCAGACACTTGATACGGATCTAATAACGACATCCTCCGAGTATACTCTGTAAACAAATTCATCATGTGTTATAGGAGTGTGGTTTAAAACAATACTTACAATAGCTAATGTTCTCACCATCAGATGCATTCGAGTCCAACCCTGTTTACTACATGACAAGTTGTTCAAGCGGTTGTTCAAGCGGTTGCATATTGAATATAGGCTACCCTTGAATATTCACACGTTTTTCCCTTTCTAATCAGAAAGATAAGTTAGTTCATTTGGATGTAGCTGTGTGTTCAGATAAGGAAGCAAGTGATCATGTAGTTCAATGATGCTCCCCTGGGTGAGTGTGGTCTTTATATGGCTTTTTCTTTTTTTCCACATCACTGCGTTAAGTTTATAATTAACTTTTACAGTACCAACAGAGTTTATATACAACCAACCTTTATAACATCATTCATTACAGCATTTTGTCAACTTCCCAGCAAAAAATCACGCAAATCCTTTTTTCTCTCTCTTTCTTCGATCTGTTTCAAAAGCTTTCATCTGTCTTCTGTCAGATTCACATAGTTAATATGTACACAGCACACCTGTAGATCTATGCGGAAGAACGTGGCTTTATTTAAATATAGCCAGGAGATGCAGCTAACTAACCCATCTATCTGTCTAATGTAATGTCATGTAATGTTATCTAATCTAATCTAATCTAATCTAATCTATCGTCCACGGCTAAAAAGACGGAAAGTATGCAGATCGTTCAACAAAACCAGACTGTCTTCATACTAGCTAACATCAACTCTTTACTAATCTTCCTGTACTTTACACTTATCTTTACACTTACCTGTATCTTCACACTTCCTCCACATAATATACAGTTTACACTTTCTAAAATGTTTTTAATATTTCTAAATGATGTCCAAACCACGTTTAGTCCGTCGACATATGGAAACGTGACCCAGCTCAGGCAAATTAGCCGGTAGTAGCTAAAGCTTAGCATCCCAGCCACGTTAGTAAGAGGAACATGAGCTAGCTCCTAAAGTCCAAAATCAGCAACACAGCTAACAAGAGAAGCAAAACAAGTCCTGCTTGTCAGCTCTTACCTTCAAGAGAAAGCCCCTGAGGTAAAAACACTTCGTTTTCTGAAACTTCACAGGATGTGTGGCCACGCGGAGTGTGTGTGTGTATGTGTATGTGTGAGAGAGGGAGAGAGAGAGAGGGAGAGAGAGAGAGAGAGGGAGAGGGAGAGGGAGAGAGAGAGAGAGGCAGACAGATGATGCAAGCGCTCCCGCCCTACAGGCCGGGAGAGCAGCGCGCGAGCGGGGATGGCCAATACGAGTCACTACTGATTCGATTCTTCCGAGCCACCTGTTTAGGCGCGTTGAACTATCCCGGATTTGAATCATTTGATTCCCTTCTCAGAGACTCCACTGATTTGTTATGGTTATGCACCATATGCTTATATGGTTATGTGTATGTACATATGGTTATGTGTATGTATATATGGTTATGCACCATATGCTTATATGGTTATGTGTATATATATATATATATATATATATATATATATATATATACACAGACTGCTTACCCCAAAAATGCATTTAAAGATTTCATTCCGATTCTACTGAAAGACACCTTGCTTGCTTCTACATTTGTAATCTGTACTATGTTTGTAATGTGTAATTTTAAAGAAGTTTAAAGTTTACAATGGACAGTAAGTCCTCACTTTGATTATTAGCTCTATCCACATCAGTCTCTGTCTTATCACCTGAGGTAAAAGTCCCTCAGTCACTGATTTTTGTTCATGCTCACTGATAACTGCATAGTTTGAATATTTTGACAGCTGCTGTCTTGATTACATAGTAAGAAAAGTACACTGAGCTAGCAAGACTTTAAACATCTTTAGGCCGACTGACTGTTTTTACTGCTGCATTCCAAAACAACGTGGAAATGTT
This sequence comes from Pangasius sanitwongsei, assembly GCA_037576675.1. Classification (NCBI taxonomy): domain Eukaryota; kingdom Metazoa; phylum Chordata; class Actinopteri; order Siluriformes; family Pangasiidae; genus Pangasius; species Pangasius sanitwongsei. Next base: position 7,856,320 of record CM075025.1, on the reverse strand, counting down.
TTTATTTAGGTTATTTCCTAACCTTGCCTTGGCTGCCTTGCCTATATATATATATTCATTATTTTCTAAACTAACCCTACAAGCTTCTCTTCACTGTCAGTTGTGTAAGCATGTGGGGTCAAAATATGTCTTTAAATCAAAGTTATCCATAGTGCTATTTTTAAACAAATGTGGCACCATTTGCAGTTTTGCTGGCACATATTGTGTATCATGAAATATTATATAAGTATTATGGTATTTTGGGCATATCGTCTACTGCCACATTCACTTCAGTTCAATTTAGTTTACAGACTAACTGTTAAAACTCTGTGCTAAAACCCTGGCACATTACATCAGCAATATCTATCCTTGAAATATTTCCTCATAATCAGCAGATTAGTGAGAATGTTGAAAGATTGTAGAGGCGTGTATTCAGAATACACTATGAATGTTCTGGACTACTTCAAAGCAAAGCTGTACACGTTCTGTTTTCAGTCAACAAAACCACCACCACATTAAACAAATGGTACTTCATAAATCAGAAGTCAAAGTGACAGTCAGTGTTTGACAAAGTCAACAATTATTATGTATAATTGCACAATGAAATGTAGTAGTGAGTCTTTCAATTCAGTTATACACTTGAAATGAAAAAGACATTTAACTGAAGACAAAAAAGTTTAATAAATAATACAAGCACAAACTAGAAAATGAAACAACAACAAAACTCACACAAAATTTCATTCGGTGTCCAGAACTGTGGGTCTGAAGAACAAACTAAATAGTTTTAGTTTGTTCTTCAGGTTGTTAAATGTAACTATAGTCATTAAAAGAGTTCCCATCCTCATGAAGCAATATAGATATGAGTGAAACTACTCATTCTTGTACGGAATCCACACACGGTGCTCTGGTTGGCTTCAGGCAGAGAGGTGGAGGATTGCAGTAAGGAGAAATCACCAGTATTACACAGCTCTTAATGACATAAAGTTACTACAAAGCCTGCATACAACACCGTGTGTGTGTGCATGTGTGTGTGTGTGTGTGTGGTATTTTACTGTGAGGCAAAGCTGAAGCCTGGTTCTGCAAGCAGACATGAAGCAGCGCAAAATGGCAGCACTGTGAAATGTCAGCAGCCTGCCATCCAATCCATTATCAGCAAAATCTGCATGTGGGAATGAGGACTTTTAAAGATACAGCAAACTTAAAATATAACCTCTCTGATGTTGATGGCTTATAAATTAAATTAAGAAAAATAAATTGGGAATGCAATACATTGTCCCAAATAATTGTCCCAATTTAGCCTATGATAATATACAGTAGTAATAGGAAATTTCATATAGACTATTTCCCCCATTTATTAACAGCAATGGTTCATATAGCATTATTGGATTTCCTGGCTCTCAGACACAACTCATGAAAGATCTGAAAAGAAGCTCTGACTTGAATTAGGACATGGACTTACTGGATATGTAAAATAGACAGGACATGGGATCCCTAGGACTGGAATTATGAGCATTATGAGAACATTTAGAAAGATCACATTTATGAGTAATTTCTCATATAATAACTTAATGGGGAGAAAAACATCTGAATATAAAGTTTTGATAAATTTCCCTAAGAAGTGTAGTTGCAATATTTTTAATCAACAAATGGTAGGTTGAAAAGCCTAATGCTTTTAATGCTGAATTTAAAAAATAAAATCATTACTATACAGTCATGTCCATAAGTATTTGGAAAATTACACGACTTTTGTAATTTGGCTTCTCTACATGTGTCCATCACAATGGATTTGAAATGAAGCAATCAAGATGTGATTGAAGTGTAGACTTTCAGCTTTCATTAAAGGGGTTTAACAAAAATATTGCATTAGGAATTACAGCCATTTTTTACAGGCTCAAAAGTAATTGGACAATTGACTGATAAGCAGTTTCATGGCCAGGTGTGGCCTGTATCTTCATTATTTCATGACAAATTAAGGGGATAAAAGGTCTGGAGTGGATTCCAAGTGTTGAATTTGCGTTTGCAGCTGTTCATGGAAACTCTGAATATGCTGTCCAAAGAGGTGTCAGTGCAAGTGAAGGAGGCCATCATTAGGCTGAAAAAACAAAACAGACCTGTCAGAGAGATAGTTGAAACTTTAGGAGTGGCCAACAATTTGGTACATTCTTAAAAAGAAGGAATGCACTGGTGAGCTCAGCAACACCAAATGGCCTGGAAGACCACAGAAGACACCTAAAGTGGATGAATACAGAATTCTTTCCTTGTTGAAGAAAAAGAAGAACACTCTGGAGGAGATATGTGTATCTTTGTCAAAGTTTACATTCAAGAGACACCTTCATGGATGTGAATACAGAGGGTTTACCTCAAGATGCAAAAAAAAAAAAAAACTCTAAAAAGCCTGTCCAGTTCTGTTGCACGATTAACTTGTACCAGAATGATGGGAAGAGAAGACTATGGAGAAGGAAAGGAAGGGTTCATGTTCCAAAGCATTCCACATCATCTGTCAATCATGTGGAGGAAGTGTTATGGCATGGGCATGTATGGCTGCCAGTGGAACTGGGTCATTGGTGTTTATTGATGATGTGACTGCTGATAGAAGTAGCAGGATGAATTCTGAAGTGTACACAGCTATACTTTCTGCTCAGATTCAGCCAAATGCTGTAAAACTGATAGAACGGGACTTCACAGTACAGATGGATAATGACACAAAACATACCACGAAAGCAACCCAAGGGCTTCTTAAGGCAAAGAAATGAAATGTTCTTAAATGACCTATGACCTCAACCCAATTGATTACATGCTTTTCACTTACTGAAGACAAAAACTGAATGCAGAAAGACCCATAAACAAGCAGCAACTGAAGGCAGCTGCAGTAAAGGCCTGGCAAAGCATCTCAAGGGAGGAAACTCAGCATTTGGTGATGTCCATGGGTTCCAGATTTTTTTCCACATTGACTGTAAAGGATTTTATTAAAGTATTAAAAATCCTAATATTTATGACTGTTAATTTGTCCAATTACTTTTGAGCCCGTGAAAATGGAGGGTCTCTGTAAAAAATGGCTGTAATTCCTAAACAGTTAATGTAATATTTTGTTAAACCCCTTGAATTAAAGCTGAAAGTCTACACTGCAATCACCTCTTGATTGCTTCATTTCAAATCCACTATGGTGGTGTACAGAGGTAAAATTACATCAGCAAGCCATCTGGGATTGTATCTGATTGAATACATTGAATTCTTTCACTCTTTGCCTTTGGCTTGTTGTTAAATGAAAGAAACTCCTAACAAAACAATTTTTTATTATCTCTTATAGATAATCTCTAGTTGTGAAATAATTTCATAAGTTAGTAAGAAATATGAAGATAAATAGATGACATTCTTCACAAGCTCCTCAATCAAGCATTGCCTCCAACAAGCCCTGCTCTAGTGCCATAAGCCGTTTCGTCTTTGGATATGAACTCCAACAATGCAAATGTCCCATCTGTCACATCCTCAGATTTCACCCACAGGGTAAAACAGACTTTCCTTTATAGAGAGTAGTGCAGCAGCTTTGTTATATGGCTTCACTATGACCAAAATATCTGTAAACAATGTCTCTTTGGCACTGAAGGGAAAGAAATAAACTAGCTGCATGCACTTTGCATGTCGATAAAGGTACACCATGCAGGCAGTTTCGCTGAAATCTGAACAGACTTGTGTCGTCTGTGAGCCAGCACGCTTTCTCCTTTTACAGTCCATGGCATATGAGCTCTCACACAGCTGCACAGTCATGTGGCCATAATGGTGTGTAGTGTTTTCGTCTGAGATTGCTTAAGGATGCTCTGCTGTTGGTAATTCAGCCATTTAATGCCATTGGACTGGATTGTAATTTCTAGAATTAGATTTTTAGCTGTATTTTTCTCCCGCTTCAATCAGGGTTTAATCAAATCCACCAAGGTGTGTAGATGAAAGAAAAACAATATCTAAGCTGATAAAGAGGATTAAAAACAGCTGAATGTCATCAATGTTAGCAAGTAATATATGTAGTATGCATATATAATATTTTATATACTGTATATTATTTTTTGCGTGAATGCATGAGTTGTACTGCAATGAAAAATATTGGAGTGAGATTTACTCAAGGAAAGCATGGTAATGTTTTCCACACATAAAGTCTTAGACAATTTAACTAGCAGTTTTCAAGTAAATTTTACTATAACTTGAGTTAAATTGCACAAATAAAACAAGTAAACCAAAAAACTTGTGTTCCTTTGTTTTTAAGGAAATCCTACTTATTTATTTCATGCAAGAGAGCTCAAATCAACCACATAAATCTCAACACTATAAAAAGTACACATTGCCTAAAAGTTATCATTACTACTTAATGATGCATAACACCATATATGATTCCAAACAAAAAATGCACTCCTATAAATAAAAGCACTTAGAACAACCCTCACAAAAACTGAGCTGGCAAACCCCATAATGGTTACTTAACTGGACTGTGCACACACACACACACAAACCATACACCTGGGCATATACAAATGCCTCCTTGAATATTTACGCACACAAGAAGATTAGAAATTAGGGGAACAAGTAGAAAGTAAACTGTATGGGTTATCAATTTATAGATACCAAGTTAGACTAACACCTAGCATTTGTCTAGTTTTACACTCTTATTCACTTACCCTGCTGCATTAAAATAAGTGAAGCTACGCTTTTTAATCAAAACTTAGAATGCTAAACAATGGAAGAAATGAAAAATTTGCCAGATGAGATGGTGCTTCGGGCACATAATTTTAGTTACTGCGATACAGTACTATACTGTACTGCTACAGTACTGAAATGTAAAACACATTTAAAATATTATACTGGCTCAAACACAGTAAATTATAGAAATTACTGAAATTACTGATATTCTTTGAAACATCAGTAATAAATATCACTAACTGAGTCTAAACAACACATCTTCACTTCAGTTTTGATATGTGCATGTTTTTTTTTTTGATAGGTGCTCTTCATTTACATATCTTGCCTGAAGGATATTAACGTGTACCACTGCATGTATTAGTGATCTGTTTGATTAAATAAACATAGTGTGTTAATAATGTTATGTTAATTATTAAAAAACAGACAACTACAAGAATAAAAACCTTATAATAAAGAATGAGTGTGAAAATGTTCTATATCTGTATGTATATGTATGTGTTTGTTGGTCTGTCTGTCTATCAGTGTATTTGTTTGTCCATCGCCTTGTCTGCTGTAGTTGTAACCGTAGTTGTGATGAGTGGGAGCAACTTGTGTAAGTGATGTCAGGTGGTGTACTTTTTTGGGGGTGGGTAGGGCTTTGGTGAGATTGAAGGGTGGGACACAACTTCAGCACTAAGTGAAGCTGTAAATGCAGAAAATAAAGTGCCCTGGGGGTGTTAATGTGGCCAAAGGATTAATTCATTTTATTGAAGAATTTATTCTGAGTCAAATTATTGAGTATAGTGGGTCCACTACTACCATCTTGTGGTTTGAAATAAAACTGCAGGTTAGAGCAGGGGTTCTCAAACTTTTTGCACCCAGGGACCCCTTTAACTGTAATAATAATAATAATAATAATAATAATAATAATAATAATAATAATAATAATAATAAATGAACTGCCTCAATACAGATTTATTTTTTGAGCATAATCCAACTATTTTAACATTAGGTTCATTATTTATTGCACAATGTGTACAGTAATGTCTTCACTACGAGTTGGACCCATACAGCTTTTTAAATGTATGACCTTTCCATTCACAAAAGAGATTTTTTTTTATTTTTTTTATTAAAACTGTCATTAGATTTAGGTTGACATTTTTTATCAGCCTATTTGTTTTTGAATTAGAGAGGCTTTCCACCACTGTAACAAAATAAAGACATCACAGACTCCCTGGCTGTGCTTCACAGACCCCCGCTGGTCCCCGGACCCCAGTTTGAGAACCAAAAAAGATCCACATCTTTGATCGTATAAATGACTTTCAGTGCTCATGTCAGCCACACACACACACACACACATTCCTTATGTTGCACATATTCATATATTAGTGTATTTAAGTTATTATATCAATTATAAAACTATATTATTCAAATACCGGTTTTACTGATATGTCACGCTCACACAGCTTGAATATATATTTTTTTCTTTGTCTTAAAGACATTTTGGCTAAATGTTTATGGTTAAAGTTTGTTTCTAATACAACTGTAAAAAAAAAAAAGAAATAAGCATAAAAAATGTTAATATCCATGCTTGCATATTATACATTCATTTCTGAATCAAAATGTGTTTTTGATTTATTTACCATGTAATTGTTTGAAATTAAACAAGTCAATTTCACTAAACACTTAAGAGAAGCAGTGAGGGAAGTGTAAGAAAAACCTCCTGGGTGAAGCTCCCTCATGAAGCTGGTTGAGAAGATGCCATGAGTGCACATAGCTTCAAAATATAAAATAGTCTTAAAAATGAAAAATAAAAAACCTTCTATGAATGTGCGTGACTGGTAGTGTATAGCTCTGGCTGTGCAGCAGCTATTTAATTTCTCATCAGCTCTTTAACTCAGACACTACAGCTTTTATTATTCATATTACAGACACTGCTTCTTTCATTATTCATGTTAGGCCCACAGCATGGGCGATTTCATTTGTACATTAACAAGAATATAGGAGGATTATTGATGTGACCCTGCTTGAATGTTAATATAAAGATGCACTTAAGTCAAACACAGCAGCAGCTACAGCATGATCTCTAGACCTTTATTATATGAGCTATGGGATATGGCCTACCTACATGACGGGAATGAAGATTTTAGCAGACAGTTAAAAGTAGATTAGATTTATGATCGTGTGTAGATCCATGTTAGCCAGGAAATAGACCGTGGAGAAGACATTTCTGGCGTCTTATACAGAATTCTCCAGTGTGTTACAGCAGGGGCGAGTGCGGCAGCCTTTAACTATGGAAAGCCACATGGTTCATAAACTCCCCAAAAATATTGTCCATGTTGTATGTTAGAAGCAGATATTAAACACTAGGTAGGCAGATTTGTCAGTGTACCAAAGATAATTAACAGAATAATTTAACATATAATAACATAATTAACAAGATAATTTTGACATGCCAAGGGGAGCATTATTTTTTTTTTTTAATCTAGTTTCTGGATTTTTTGCAGTGATATGTAAGCAGATATTAAACACTGGGTAGGTAGATTTTTCAGTGTACCAACATAATTAACCAAAACATTTGATATGCCAGGGGTGCATAATTTTCATCTAGTTTCTTGCTTTTCGCAGGGAAATGAAGCTTTCTGCAAACTATGCCTTAAGGCCTGTATTTATTATATGTCTCACTGAACAAGGTGATACCAATAAAATATGCCAAATTATGTGGAAGACTGTGAAATAGCCTATAATTATAATTGTATAATACAGATATAATACAGATTGTTTTGGGGTGTTTGGGATTGTTTGGATGCTCTCCGGCTCTCCCCATGTCCGTGTGGGGTTTCCTCTGGGTTCTCTGGTTTGCTCCCAAACCATGGTGGATTGGCTAAAATTGCTTCTAGGTCTGTGAATGTGTGTGTGTGTGCCATGCCTTCCTCACCCCAGTGTTCCCAGGACTGTGACATCACCACCAAATCAGCCACCAGCGAGCCTGTCACATTAAGCATTATTTGACCACCAGTGTTAATGGTACTTTCACATTGCACAAAGCAAATAATTTATTTCAGCAACAGTTGCCATGCCCCTTTCAATAATCTGATCAACACCTGGTAATATTCCTTTTTCATTTGTAAATAGTGAGAAAGTTGAGAAATGTCCAACTGTGCAGGATATTGCCTGTCTCCATAAAAAATGACTGGGTGAAATTGGGGGAAACTTTTTACGGTTATCATACACCTGCCTTCTGACAGATACATTGGGCCTCAAGCATCAATATTTTAGTACTGTTGTGTGGAAATATTTTTTGCAGGCCCATAAAAATCCTGCCAGATTTTCCTTGTACTTACGTGCATATCTTGATAAATGCCAATCACCCATAACTTTACCAAGCGTCTACATGGCACATTTAGCGACACCCACAAAACTCCATAGAAGCCAAAGCTCACAGAGAGCTGAAATGATAAAATGATGACTAAACAGAAAAAAAGTGGCATTTGCTAAATCTTCCAATAATGCAGCTCAGCCACTGCAGTGCTATCAGCTCCCATAGACACACTCTACATTTGACACTCTAACTCTCCCTGCTTTTATACATTGGCATTTCTTTTATCCTAGTTGAATGACTAGCTCTAGTTTGTCTTCATTTGTGGAATTATTTTGATTGCTTTCTTTCAAGTCATTATCATGAAACAAAATCATTACATTGACGTGTGCAATCGAAATAAATAAGCTATTTAAGCTCGACAGCATATTCCTTATATAAAATTGCAGTATCTCATGCTAATTATATCAGGATCAGTCAAGATTCACGTTAGTGAGTCTCCTTAAACGTACATTTACACTAACTCAGGAGCTCCTGTAGGATCAGATAGTTTTTCTGATCTAACTTGATTTTCATGAACTCTACACTGCTTGTGTAAATGCACTTGAGAACGTTTTACGAATAAATTCATACGTATTCAGGTTGATAAGTGAGGCACAGTGCCTGGAGTGCATATGAGTCATTTATGAACTATTTGGCGCATCATACTGAAGCGCGCGCCCAGGGTACCGGGAGCGCGCGGCCGTGTGTTAATAATCTCGAGCTGACGGTCTCCTCTCTCCTCCGCCTCAGAGCGCCGTTCTGCTGACTCAGTGCCTTACAGAGCAGTCCCGTTTCTCCACACCGTCCGGAACTACAGCTCCTCTCCGCTAACAGCAACGACAGCCGCAGCCATGGCCAAAACCGCAGTCGGTAAGTTAATCTACCTGCTTTTGAAACATGTTTTATGTTTTTGAGGTTAATGATGTATGAGATGCTACAGTGAGAAGACGACACCCATTATGCACAACATCCCCGCCTGCATGGGCTACATCCAAAACCGCATCCTTCCCTACCCTACTATCATAATATTGCAAAATAATAACAATAATAATACCTATTTTTAATTCATTTGTGCATGCTGATGAATGTCTGGATGTCATCTGGGTCTTTTGTGCATCACTTGCGTCAATACTTTAGCTGATTTCGGAAAATATGCTTAATGCATGCTGTCATTATTATGTGTGTAGTGTGTGTGGAAATAAAAGGCTCTCGAGCCCGTTAAAAGGCGTTAAATTCCGGGCTGGATGGTGCTGCATCTGCCCATCACAGGCTTCTTTCTCCAGCATGATGCAGAAGGGACCCCACCCAAGATCACGCTCTCCGTTTATGATCGACTTCAGCGGCACAATAACGGACAGTGGACTCTTAGAAACCTGTACATGATCTTCGGTATCGTTTTTGTCCACCCACTCTTTTCTGAAGCGATTAAACCGGATGCGATGCTCTCAGAACCGAATTCTCATGCTGTCGCTCCTTAATCCCCGACATGGCGAATTTGTGGTGCCACGCCGACATTTTGTTACTGACTACATCATATTTATTTGGTCACATATAGGCCTAATTTTTATTAGACATTGTAGCATTTGTGAAATGACCTTAATGCTGGCATCTGGCTTTTATTTGCATTAACGCACAGGCCTACAACCTGACAAGACACAGGCGGTGTACATGATTTATTCATGTGCATTTCTTTTCTATTCATGTGCATGGATTTCTGACCTGGAAGCTGCTGTCAGGAGCCATGACTGATGGGTGGAGAGAGGGATGCATGCATGCTATCAGAGAAGAATGTCATGGAAATGTGGCCTGAAGTCGTCTCGCCATTAGACATGTTTTATTGCTTGTATAGATTTGGGCGAGTAGAGTGGGGCGGATCAGACGCTGGCATCTTTGAGTCATGGTGGGTGGATGCTGGGGCTGTGGGCCTGCTCGCTAGATTGGTTTTCATCTCCCGACACCTAAAACAACAAAATATGACGATTGGGAACTCATGGAGAACCATATAGTGTAGTTATAAAGTGACAATTCACCCCAAAATAACATACTAGAGATCTATAAACTAAATTAATGGAGATTGTGATTGCATTGCTTTGTTTAAAAAAATGTCACTGTGACTGCAGTTCTGGATTATTCCACTGAAATAGCCTACATCAATAAAGCAACAAATTTTAATTAAAAAGTCTGAGGTTGTTTTAAGCTGAGATGTTGCTGTACAGAAAATGAAGTCTACTCACCATTTGGACTTGCATAGTAAAAGTATACACTGGTCTAATGTGTTTCTTTTGTGTCATATTTATCTTGAAGGACAACAGGAAAGGGTTTTTTTTTTCAGGTTTATGGATAAATTCCAACTAATGAGATAACGTGTGCCAGTCAACTGATGGAATATTTATAAGCCTTTGGGTAAATCTTATCAGTTAGAGGTGCATGTATAATTTCCAGACATCTTACTGCTTTCAGAACTGATGACTTGGAAGTGAATAATAATATTACACCACAGCCTTGTCTAGGGAGTAGCTGCAGTGTAATACGGTAATAAATGTAGAGGTTGTAAAAATTGTAGAGTGCTTCTTTCTTCGCCTGCACAGCTGATAAGGCACTTTCATCTGTAACATCCTAGAAATCCCTAGATTTTACTTTATGGCTTTAATCACAAAGCGTCATAATGTATTTAATAAATATCTTTGATGATTGATGTATTCTGCCCTTATTAAAAAAACATTGTTTATATATTTTTACATGGCACAGAGTGACAGCTGACAACCATGAAATATGACCTCAAATCACATCTCAAATCACAGGTGGTAGTTCATGCAGATTTAATGAATCATATGTTGATTTAACTGATTATCATGGCGTGGGTATTTTGATCAAATCCACTATGTATTAGGACCTTTAGAGGAATTTTGAAGCTGATTATGCATCCATTCTTTTTGCATCGATGGAACTTTGTTCTAAAAATGAATATTTTGGCAGTCAGATGCACTAAATCGCGTTATTCAGAAATTCCAAGAGTCATTATCTCAGTGCTCTTTATTCATAAGCAGAGTCCAGGTTTCCTTCCATTTTGATTCTACAGCTCACGTTAGGTGTAAGAAATCTAATCCAAACATGCAATTAAACAGGATAGTTTCAGGGACACAAATGCACAAGCACCCTGCATTGTTTGATAGTTATAAATGCATAGGCATCAATATGTCTGACCAAGTTTTTGTTTGATGTATTTGCCCTTTGGGTTTAGCTGCTGTGTCTCACAAGCTTTTCTAACATGCACCATTAATGTTTATTTTCAATCTGTGTTTATAGTGCCACGGGAAATATAAAACAGTACGATCCTTCCTTTCATAATGGTTTTATGTCTGCAGGACATAGGGTGTATGTGGGGAGGGTCAGATTATTGATTTCTAGACTGGCCAAGCTGATTCATTATCAAACGTGCGACACAAAGACAGCCATTTTCTTACTGATATGGCTTTTCTGGTCACTCTTTTAATTTAAACACTGTGCTGCTTATGTCACTTTGTAGATGGAATTAAATCCAAATGCATTATTTATTGCATTCTTAGCACACGATTGCTCATCGTCTCATATCTGCATGTATTTTATCTTATTCTTTTATTAAAACAAAAAATTTGATTGCGCAATTATAACACAGTGGTCAGTATATGGGTGTGGTCTCTGATGATTTGCTAGTTGTTCTCTTGACATTCACTACGTGACACTCAGTAATTATAACAGATTTTACAGAGCACAGACATTTGGCCTGTCTGGAGTTCCCTTTCTGACCTCCTCATCAGAAGACCTAAATTAAACACTCCACTGAACTGCCAATCATTCTTCTTTCATCCTGACTGAGACGTGGAAAGAGGGATGGTGACTTCGCATATTTGAATGCTCAGTATGCATGCTTAGTATTCTGCCACCGAACCCCCACCACTGCTCTGCTCACTCAAATGGTTCATGCTGGTAATTACAAATAAGGCCTCACACACAGCAAAAGCGGACAGCTGCCATTCGCCTGCCTGTGGCTTTTAATCCCAGTGGGGTCCCACCCCTGTCTTTGTTGCTTCTGACTTCTGTTTCTTCAGTGTATTGGGTTATTATGGTGATAAGAGTGTGCAGGAGAGTTCTGGAAATGGCTGGAGCACTAGGACAGGGCACTGGGACATGATTGTGATGAGAAAATAGAGTTGTATTCATAAAAATTCAAAACTGAACACATGTCAAAGGACAGATTTATCAGCTGATACTCATCTGTGAGGAGGATGCAGAGTTCCTGTAATGTGTAATATCAATATCATCCTACATAGACCCACACAATTTCTAACAAGTCAGCAAAACCAGTGAACTAGAAAGAGTCATTATGTAGGTTATCTTCCTGCCAACTTGCACAATCAAATCTCAAAAAAAAAAAAAAAAAAAAAAAAAAAGAGAATCACAGTGGAGTCATGCAGTTGGACGCCTGCTGAGTAAATGCATAATTTAATGTACATCCAAGGAAGGAGGTGGAAGCCTATGGGGGATATGCTTTTTTGAAATTCAGGACCTTTTGAAGACATCAAGCCTCTTCCTCAGCTATAAAAACTGTGCACATAATTGGAAACAATGCTGCTGCTAATTCAGCCCTCTGAGAGCCTGCTGTGATGCTGTTTTCCATCCCAATTGAAAATGAATACCCATTTTGCATATATTCGTTGATATAAAGAGATAACAGATCTGGGACAAGGGCTTATTTGATGTGGTGTGTTTTGCTGCAGCTTACAAAGAGAAGATGAAGGAGCTGTCCCTTGTCTCCCTCATCTGCTCTTGCTTGTACCCAGAGGCCCGGAACAAGATGATGGGCGAGTTCGAAGGTAGGAAATGAAAACGTTATGTAACTTCTAACATGTACAGCATGTACAGCAAATTGGTAGATGAGACATTTTAACGTGTACAGATTGGGGTCTACATGCCAGCAAGAAATATTGGAGAGACTTTTTAACATTTTATCGAGGTCAATAAATGTCTCAAAGCTGCATTAGATTGCTTTATAATGTTGTTTAATGGATACATATGTTGAATCACTTGTTGTCCATATGTCTGACTGTGCCTTGTCTGTGCTCAGACATGAAGGTCACGCCCATTAACAAGCGAGCCTCTGGACAAGCCTTCGAAGTGATCCTGAAACCGCCATCCCCTACGTCCGAGGGGGGCTACAGTATCACCACTCCCCCCAAGAAGAGGGACGTTTCCCTGGAAGACATTCAGAAGAAGCTGGAGGCAGCTGAGGACCGAAGGAAAGTGAGTGACACATCTGCTTCATCAATGTTTATTCAGAAATGTGCTTTCTGGACCTGAAATTTGTCTCGATTTATACAATCCATCATTGATTTTTTTTGTTATAGCAGTATCTGCTAAGTCATTGACAATTTTTGCTTTCTCAGTTATTGATCAGGACTTTCTGGTAGGAATTGAGTAGCCAGGAATCATTCAATTTTCTTCACATTTAATTTGTCTATCTGGTCTTTCTCTGTTCCTCTCCCCCTCCCCCTCTGTTTTTACTCTTCTCTTTCTGCCTGCAGTCTCAGGAGGGTCAGGTGCTAAAGGCTCTGGCTGAGAAGCGTGAGCACGAGCGCGATGTGCTGCTCAAGGCCATGGAGGAAAACAGCAACTTCAGCAAGATGGCAGAGGAGAAACTCACCATTAAGATGGAGCACATCAGCAAGAACCGCGAGGCTCTGCTCATAGCTATGCTGGAGCGCCTACAGGAGAAGGTGAGGATTTCCTTTAGTAAAGAAAAAAACAGCACCTTCCTGAATATGATGAGGAATTGAGTTTATTTAGACTAAACTGAATTTCAAAAAGTTATTTGAACCGCAATATGCTTTCAGTAGGAGGGGCTAGAGGCATGTTGGAATCATACATTTATCTAGAGGTTGCAGGGGAATACACTAAATAGCTTAGGTCTAATCCTATGTCCAGCTGTTGTAAACCAAAAATTATGGCCCACAAAAAACCTACCAGCCACATTTTAAATGATTTAATTTGTGCAAATATCATCCTGTAGGTTGTCTTTTTCTTCAACCTATAGTCATACCAACACTAATTTTATGTACATGCATGACAAGGGAAAGCACGATTGGACATGACACTGCTTTTTAAAAGTGACATATATAAAACATGCCAAGATGAAACAAATATATACAGTATATACAACAGCAGTGTTGAATTCTTAAATCTGATTGGTCAGAAGGTGTTGATTAATTTTCTATGAGAGCAGCTGGCAGTAGTTCAGGCTGTAATTGAAGTCACAGGTTTACATTAATGTACTCATTCTAATGTGTTATCATTTCTATTGTTAACAACATAAAACGAGGACTTGCATGGCTGATTAAGCCTAAAATAAACAGATAAAAATGTGTTGTTATTTAATAAAACAAGAGTATAATTGTGGATGTGGTGAAGTTTTCTATGTGGTGATGTTTATTTATGGAAGAAACCTCCAGTGTTAGTGCTTTATAACAGTCAGTGGGTTTTTCACCACGACAGAGGACTTTTGCACTATTCTGGTTTATCAGTCACATGACATGCTGTTTTTTTTTGTCTTATTAACATCAAGAAAGACAAAAAAAAAGAGAAACTGGTGCAGGAACAACTGTTTATAGCTTTTGTAAATAAGTAATAACAGGGACAATAAATACTATAAACTGTTACAAAGTATGGCATGTTGCTCATTAATAAGTTAAAAAATTATAATAATTGGCAAATTACTGTGGTATAAGAGGAATGAAACATTTCAGGACATGCTGTTATTGGAAAATAATCAACTTCAGTGTCGGGCCATATCACACCACCCCATCGTTGATTACTTTCCTATAACCGTACGCCCCAATTTGTTTTATTTCTTACATAATAAATCCTTCGGTGCATTGTTTTCGTGGTAGTTGTGAACTAGATACAAGTCACTTTGAAATGTGCTCAGCTGCGCTGCCTTTCAGTGTGCCGTGTTTTAAATGTGGCAGAGCTAAACACTAAGCACGTCATAGCGTTACTTCAAATAATGCAGTAACCTTCACTGCATTTCAGTTGAAACAGTGCACCACAAAGAAATGTAGCTCGATAACGGCTCAGTCACGAGTCCTATACTGAATTTGGGGTGTGTGGTTGTGAAACTACTAAATTAGAAATCATTTTATTTACTTTCTACAAGGAGGCAGTTAAACAAACACAGCAGCAAAAATGTTAGACACTTTTAGACAATTAGTGTGCTGCTGTCTTTCAGTGGAATTGGAATGAAATCTTCCAATTTGAGGTAACCAGACTTTTTAAAATGCTAATACTTTACTTCTGGTTGAGATACAAGCAAAATATAATTCAACACATTTCATTTCGGGGAGTAGTTTTCATAACTATATATTAGAAGAAAATATCAAAATTTCACCATTTGAAAGGTTTTCCCATGCTGTAACACATACTGTAAACATTAGTGGTACAAAATGCAGTTCTTTGTGGCTCCAACTGAAAATGATTAAAGAACTGTTGCTATAAATAACTTTCACTAGAATTTTTATTTTATACCCCAGAGGGTAGAGGAAAGGGGAAAAAAAAGGAAATGACACATGGATTACATTGTAAAGCATAATGTAATGTTTATTTGTGGTTCTGTGTGTACAGGAGAGACATGCCCAGGTGGTACGCAGGAACAAGGAACTGCGGGACGAGCTGAGCGCAGAAGAAGATCTCCAGTTCTAATATGTCCCCACATCACCCACCTGACCAAGTCAGAGACCCTCTCTCCCTATTACCCAATCCCACGTAGAGAAAGAGTCTCATACACACACACTCCCCTGCTCCCCACTTCCTAACCCGAGGGAGAAGGACAAACCCCAGTCTGCACCAACAGCACATTCCTATCCCATCTTCCCCTCGCAAAAAAAAGTGAAAAATGAAACCCAGAAGCATCATGCATCCTACTGCTCCCTAAAAAAGAATGTTTTTGCTCGATTCAAAATGAAACAAGTCAAAGTGGGTATTGATTTTTCTTTTTCTGTAAATACTTCCTTTTTCGTTTTATATATATGAGGCGACAAAAGTATTGCATTGTGCCATTTTATAGTTTTTTCTCTCTATATCAGTGGATGTATTAATTTCTTCTCGCTGTATCTCTCCAATCTGCTGCAGTTTCTCTTGTAACAGGCTTTGGTGTTTGTGAATTTGCTGGCTAGCTGATATTTCGCAGTTTCACCTCTTCAACCCCAAATGGCCATGTTTTATGTGTGTGTATGTGGGTGTGAAGAACATATTTATTCGCATCACATCACGCACGCATTTCTGACATTTCTGATTCTCATGAGAGTTAGATCACCACCCACACTATTTATTTATGGACACACACACACACACACACACACACACAAACCCCAATATATAAGTCATACATACATACATACATACATACACACCATGAATAAATGCACATGGGATTAAGTAAAGATGACATCCTGCTCAAGAGGAGTTGATGGCCACTTCGGTGCCACCCATGTACAGTCGATCTCACAATTTTCCATTCTGTAGTGGTTCGTTCTAATCAAAGCATGCCAGAGAGAAACTAAAGTTGTAGCCATAGAAGCCTATCAGGGACTGCTGGATGTCTGGAGGTAGCACATCCTTACTGATGGACACCACAGAGGCACGATGGAGAACAAAGTGACCTCACATTATCATCCATAGTGAAGTGTGTGTGCCTGTGTGTAAGTGTGTGTATGTGTCCAAAGAGACATGGGTGGACCACAGGGAGTGTGTCAGTGCTCTTGTGTGAGCAGGGGATTTGAGACATCCCCGTGTCACAGACCTTCCTTCTGCATCCTTTCTCCTGTTCATGTGCTTTCTTCCCTTAACACATGTATCGATGTGAGCAAGCTGTGGTGAATAAAGGTTTGGGGTTCTGTGAATGACAATGTCTGTGGCTGTTTACTTTCTTTCTTATTTCTTCTTAGTTATTTTTTTTTTTGTACTTTTCTATGAAGAACATTTTTTTCATTATGAAAATGAAATTATAGGAAATAATTGGATTATGGGAAAATAATCCAAGACAGGGTGGTGTTGATTATTATTTATAACAGCACACCCAAAGTGTTTTATTCCTCTTATACCACAGCAGTATGCCAGCGATTATAATTTATAATTTTACTGAACCACCTGTTGCACTTTTGATCCATTTAGTTACATTTAATGTTGTGGAACATTCATGAGAAAAAGTAAGTTCATGTTGTCACCTATGTGATAGCAGCTATAAACAGTCGATCCCTTGCCAGCCTCTCTTTTTATGTGTCCAGCATTAAGTGGGACTAAGCAGGAATGAATGAGTAGTACTATATCAACACCTAATTCACTACTATTACCTACTAGTGAATACTGGGTAATTACTCAGTAAGTAATAATACAGTAATGGTTTGGTATTTCATTATGAATAAAATAATAATTATACAGTATGTCTCTTGGCGAACCAATAGTTCTAGTCATTGGTAATATCATGAGTTATCATGTGTTTCACCTTACAATATTGTTCCAGATCATCATTTCCTCTTAGGGAAAGATACATTAATACTCCAGTCATTAACATCTAAGAAGAGACACAATAATACTTCAGTCATTACCTAACATAAACAAATTATGTATTAATTCAGTAATATTTGTAAAAGATATCTCGACTATGGAAGTAACATACAAAGGGTGATCTGAGCCATCTCTTTGTGGTGATTATTCAGAAGGAACACGGACACACTCACTCCTGCAGAAAAGAATGATGGGAGGTAAGAAAAAATTACTCAAAATTTTAGTTTTTAATATTCTGGGTAATATAGTGTGTAATATTGTTGCCTCACATTTTTAAGGAGATATCGCATATTATTTTTTACACTGTAGGTGTCCAGGAGATATAGAAGACTCATATTGTCCTACATGCATTATACATAAATACATAATGTTTAACAGTAAACACGGTACACAAATAAAACAATACTTTACTGTTCAACAGTAAAGCCCTACCTGTAAATTTACCAGTGTAATACTGTGTGTCACCAGCAGGTGTCGACAAAACACTTCATAACAAGTCACTGCGGCAGTCTGATGAACTGCGTGCCACATCCACTGCGTTTACTCTGACTCAACATCACTGGTGTTTCTTGTGAGACCTATGGCTTCATAAATATGCAGATCTTATAGTGTGGCAGGCGATGGGATGGAGAGAGGGCAGACAGAAAAAAAGATGAATAGATTGAGGGAGTAAAAGTGTATCTTGGCATCATTGTGTGTGTAGGAGGAGAATCTGTTTTATGGACCTGGCTGGAAGTTGCACAGAGCTTGCAGCAGCATGGGAGTCCTGCAGTCCAGGAGCTCCAGGGCAAAGCTGCAGCACACAGCCGCTTCATTTCTCTCTCTCGCTCTCTTCCTTCATCTACTCATTCCTTCATCCCTCTCTGCTCTGTCTCTCACTCACGCGCTCCTTCCCACGCACTCTGAGCCAGCATGGCCTGCCATTGTCCAGGATATCCCCTAGCTGTTAATGGCTTCCTGAACACATAGAGAGGCCACAGGGGCCCTGAGGACGGCTGATATCTCTCTCTCAGTCACTCACCCATTCTGTCACCACTAGACATCTTTCCTGAATACTTAGTGGTAATTCTCTTTTCCTCTCAATACGGTTTTCAAACAGTTCCTGAATTTTTAAATAATAAAAAAACTATTCAATAATATAATAGCCTCTTAACATACCAGAATTGGGCATAAAGCTTGGCATTAATGCATTTCACATAGAGAAAAAAAGTAGATCCTGTTAGTATTTTAAATATGAGGGCAAGATAAAACAGAGTTGCTTTGCAATCTGGACTTCAGTACCTTCTATCTGAGTATTTGTATGGCTGTATAGTCAAGTGGTCACACAGACTTGAGTTGATAAAATATTTTCGAAGAAAAAGGTGAGCAAAGGAATAGAGAAATAGTACATTAACTTGTTTTCCTTCTTTCTTACTTACTTCTCACCCATGAATCAAATATGTCACAGTGAAGCATAAATATACAAATATTTCCAAAAATCCTCTTCTTTCTGAGAAGACACTGAAGTGTAATCATTTAATCCCAGAGGGACCATCGAGTTTGGCTACTGATGAGTGTATGTGTGTTGCATGTGTCGTTATGTTTTTATTATACCATGAAACATGACTAAAACACACAAATTGTATTTTACATTATTTATTTAGTGACTTTTTGAGAGATTGTCCTTTCTGAAATAGTGTTAAAAGCTGTCAGGATTAAAGAAGGGGTTTAACAGCAATTGAACCCCAAAACCTGGCTACCACAGTTCAAGATATTTCATATAAATAGATGTGGGAAAAAAAAAGGTTGCAAGTCACAGACAAAATCCTAATTCATTTGTGACAAAGGCTCTGTTGCATAGGTTTTACTGTATGTATTTATACAAAAGAAAGCTCCACATCTAAAACCATAGAGATCTTGTAATCTTGTAATACTACTGATCGATTGCATAGCTCTTAAACTTTGTAGAAATACAAAGTCAAATACAAAGATAATACAAAAATATGGTATCTTGCCAAGATGTGAGAGGGAGCACAATAATCACTTTATATTTTGCCCTTGAGTCATGACGAATCGAAATATGACTCAGGAATTTAATTTTATGAGTGTTAATTGAAATATCGAGACAAGGCATCGAGACAATATTCTGCCTCTCATTTGGAACTACACACTGATATTACTTATTACTTTTCATTATAATAAAAACTTGGATCTAGTTTTTACACTCAGTGCCAACTATATAAATGTATCAGTACCTCAGGCCCAAAACACCCATTTCATTAAAACACCTATCTTTCCCTCAGTATCCAGGCAGGGCATTGTACCAGCACAACACCCTGTTTTACTAAAAACCGAAAAAAAAAAAAAAAAAAACAGTTTCAGAAGTTAATGACTTGACACCTTAAGACATTAAACTGGCTACCAGCAGAACCTATCCCTGATTAGCTCAAATTTGAAGGAAATGTAATTCTGTAAAAAAAAAAAACAAACAAAAAAAAAAAACACACACATACTGGTACATAAGTCCTGGGTTGTCTTTCCACTTTGTTGAGTACTGACCGGCAAACTCCCATCATTCTTCAAAGTCTTTTCTGGTCTGAAAAAAGTAATTTCTCCAGGAGATCGGGATTAAGAGTTCAGAAAGCACCGATCTCCATGCTCCATGGACGATAGGGCTTTCCCAGGCTGCTGGAGGGGGTGGCGTGACCCAGCGAGCTGGGTGAGAGCAGAGGAAAAGCACTCAGAGGGAAGGGGAAAGCCGAGAGGCTGGACAGGGACGTGAGAAGTGGAGGAGAAAGCTTCGATGCCGACGCTGCCGTGAGCCCTGGGGGAATGGCACCTGTTGCAGGGGGTACCCTGAGCGGCCCGCTCTGTCCTGCCTCGCTGATCGCTGTGGCAGTCAGCCTGCTGCAGCCACGAGGCTCTGAGGAGGGCGCTGACGGTGAAGAGGAGGGCGACGATGAGGATGATGATGGAGGACTGCTAGGGTTGCGTGATAATGATGCCCCCTGCTGATGCTGTGGTAAGAGGAGGTGATGTGCCAGGTGAGGGGAGCTGAATGCCGAGCCCCAGGCTAGATGACCCAGACCTGTGTGAGCCTCTCTCTGGGTGGCGTAGTTGCTCAAGTGAGACACCAAGCGAATGCGGAGTGGGTCGGTGTTGTCCAGGCCTTCAATGATGCTCAGGTACCGGGCTGTCTCAGCCAGACACTCACGGAAGCCCAAGCCACGATAATCCATCGCCAAAGCATGGGCATCAAAGTAACCTGAAAGGAAGAGAGATGATGAATTATTTTGCTTTAGTTCATAGAGCTCTGTTGCTGTTGTATAATGACATCCCTGGTTGTGGTTTTATTGCTCTTGCTAAACCTGTTTTAAGTGTACTTAAGCTCAGTGAGAATAAATATAAATAAATAAATATATAATATATATTATTTTGTATATAAACTCACATGATATAATCTCTTTACATTCTTAGAAAACTAACCTGTTGGTCTGCCTTTCATTGTCACTGGGATGGTTCCCTTCTCTTTTGTACCTTTAATGTATCCTTCACCTGGAAATGTGGATATAATGTACCTTTAATTACTATAATTACCTTTTCGGAGAAAGGTAAAGGTACATTATGTCCACCTTTCTAGGTAAAAGACTAAAGATACAAAAGGTGTACAAAAGATGCAGTACAATTTAGTACCTTCCATTTCTGAGAGTGTATAATACACACAAGCTGCACAGTAGGCTACAACTTGCATTTAATATGGAAAACAGTGTGTGTTACCTTTGCCCCCAGCTGCATGAAGCATCTTCAGATGATCCACAGTCATCTGCAAAATCTCTGCTTTTTCCAGTTTAGCTGAGCCCTAGAGGAAAACAAGGCAGGAGCATTTTAACTTCACTGATTTCTGGATAGATACAGATTAGACACAGGTAGACACATTAAATGATAATTACTAAATTATTAGATTTCCTAAGGAGATGTTGCTGTCTTACCTGTTTCTCAAAAGCACTCGGAACAAGTCGGCGCAGTTCAGACAGGCTGTTATTAATGCGATCTCTACGCCGCTTTTCAATAATCTGAGCAAACACATTTAAACCACCATTAACTTACAACAACAACAACAATAAGCGCAAGAAGAAGATGATGATGATGATAATAATAATAATAATAATAGTTTTATTTTATTTAGCCTAACACATATATTACTTAATAATCTAGGCTTCAGGCTCGTTCTACTCTTTTGAACGTCATGTTGAAGGAGATTGCTCACCCCTCGGCGACGTTTTCTTGCTTGTACTTGTGATGTTGTAGAGGGAGAAACCGATCCGAGAGGAGAGCTCATACCGCTGAAACAGAAAACATTCATCAATAACTGAAACATCTGATCACCGCAACAACCCTTTTACAGTCAAGTAAATATTATTTACATTATAGACCACACATGTATAGATTATTATAAATCCTGATTGAGGTACTAGCTGGGATAGGGGATATAACTATAGGAATAGGGAATATGACTATAGGGATAGGGGATATAACCATAGATATAGGGGTTATATAACTAGATATAACTATAAGGATAGGGGATATAGGGATAGGGGATATAACTATAAGGATAGGGGGTATAGAGATAGGGGATATAACTATAAGGATAGGGGGTATAGGGATAGGGGATATAACTATAAGGATAGGGGATATAGAGATAGGGGATATAACTATAAGGATAGGGGGTATAGGGATAGGGGATATAACTATAAGGATAGGGGGTATAGAGATAGGGGATATAACTATAAGGATAGGGGGTATAGAGATAGGGGATATAACTATGAGGAAAGGGGGTATAGGGATAGGGGATATAACTATAAGGATAGGGGGTATAGGGGATATAACTATAAGGATAGGGGATATAGGGGATATTATAACTTATCTGATCATGCATTTATTTTCTGTGTAGAAAGCTAAATGTTGACTTACAGGTTCTCGTCGGCGCTCTCCTTCTCCACTTCAATATTCTCATCAAGCTCGCTGTCAGAGGAGCTGAAGTCGTGATTTCTCTTCATTTTGAAGCTCTGAGTGTGCGTCTTGTCCCTCCTGTTTCAGGTGAGTCTGCTGCGGTTTTCGTCCGTTTGAGCAGCCAGGCTTTCCCACGGTGTCATTTCAACACCACAGCACGCCGCGAGGGGCGGGTCTTGTCGCCAAACAGAGCCAATCAGTGCGCGCCTTCGCGGCCGGAGGCGAACAGTTCGCCGGAGCTGCGCTCTAAACACGCCTTAGTAATTTGCATAATTTCAACGAAGAGCCAATTAGAGCGAATCTTAATCCTGAGAGAGGTTTTCTCAGCCCTGAGAGGCCCGCCCTTCCCCGTGCGCCACCGGCGTCTTGCCCAGGCGGCGGCAGGGAGGAGGCCGGCCGCCTGTCAGCACGCGCAGGCCGTGGGAAAGTTCCGTTGGTTTCCTTTAGCCCCGGAGCGGATCAGCCAATCAGCGGGGACAGCCGTCTCCGGAGCTGCCGTGAATGGGGCAATTGGTCGGGGCGACGGGCGGTCTGCGCGCGAGCGTGTGAACCTGTAATCTGATACTGACTCATCGCGGGGAGCGCGGCGCACAGAGGAGGCGTCCGACTCTAACCTCAGCCCCGAGGAGCTCCAGCGCGCGCCTGGGGATCTGCGCGCACACTACTGAGAGTTTATATCAGAAAAAAAAAAGATAAAGCCGTTAAAAATGATTCAGGTTCTGATGCACGCCCTCACTGACGTGTGCGCGTGATGGTGACGGTTACTGAGCTCCTGGCAAGCACTGCATGTTCGCCCGTGTAATGAGAGCAACAGCTTATTAAACACACAATCATATACTTAGAAGGCAGCCTCGTGGCTAAATATGTGGCACAGTGTAAATAAGCCTTGTATCCTCAACTCATCTGAGAGGTCTGTTACCCCTGTGCAATTTATTTAATGTTGATTTAAATAATCGTTGCATCATTTTAGATATTTTAATCAAATCCCTTAGGTATTAGAAACTCTATAGAGAATGTGGCCATTCATCATTATACAAGGAAAACTCAGATATTGTAAAGTGCAATTTTGTCCCATACATAACCTTAATGTGTGTATTTATCTTTGCCACTATACCGAGCAATTATTAAACTATATAGAGCAGTTATGAAGCCAGTATAGAAATATAATTATGTGGCCATCAGATTGTGCAAATGCAACTTTGTCCCATATACAATTATGTGGGGCACTTTTTAGTGTCTATAAACCCAGACATGCACTAGTATTAAGTGAAGGAAAGTGGTAAAGGTGCTACAAAATAAGATCACAATGACTGATCATTTGATAAAAGTCTCTATAACTTTAACACTGTATTTAATAATAAACATGATGATCTCTCACTACTAGCTTTTAAAGGGAAAATCTGTCCTGAAAGACTTTGCATATTAAGATTTACAACTAACATGTGATCTTCACTCGTGTCCAAGTTTTTTTTTTTTTATGATAAACTTACGACTAAGAACATCTTTCATCCATATGTTGGCCTATTTTCACTTTGGTTAACAGTTTCTTACATTACCCACAATGCTGTTTGACTACCTGCTGAGGGTGATGCGGCAGTGCTTTATTCCTTTAGGGCGTCCAGCTCTCTCAAACAGGTCAGCTTCCAAAGTTTTAACTCTTATGCTAATTTTGCCGTCAACGCGATCATGCTTGTCATCTTGTAGATCGCTAACTCGTCGCAGGAATAATAAAAATCCAGCGACAGCCAGCAATTTTGCACCAGAATTGCTAAGCACATCACAAATATTTCAATATAGACATGTTTAATGTGTTTTAGGGTTTAAAGTCACACATTCAGGATTATGAACTTGATATCACTGCCTCAATCTTAGAAAGAGTACATGACAAACTTCCTCCTCTCTTACCGAAAGTGCCACCCTTAAATAATAAGTTCTGACTTCATAGCATTCTGGCTCCAAGAATAGTTAAAAGGCCACAGAACAGAGTCTGCATACATATACAGGGCTACGTTGCAGGCTGAAAGGCAGGGCACCGGATCCTTATCGACCCTTGCACAGCACGCTTAATTGTGAAGAAGAGAAGCCCCTCATTCTGCATACATGAATGAGAGGAAACACTCTGGGCTTGTTTTCATGTTGTTGTTCTTGCTACCAGCCTGGTCTTAGCGGTAAAGATAAACCCCCCCATGTTTGCCTGTGATTGTTGGTGGGGTGTCAGAAGCGGGGCGTGCAGTGGGTGCAAAGGAGCTAGTGTGTGTTTGTGTGTTTTTGGAGAGTGTGTGTGTGAGGAGGAGGGGGACTTGACTTGTAACTCAAGTTCACAGAGGTTTCCCACGCTGTTATTTTCTGCTGCCGTTCGCCTTTGTTCTAGTGTCTCATCACAAGTTGTGATTAGTGCTCTCGCCGGCTCTCTTTTGAAGGTGAAGGCCCAACAACACAACATTATTTCCCTCTGACAAAGCATGCCCTGGGCCCTCTTTCAATCCAAGCTGGAGCTTTTTGCTCCTCTCAGCGGGTCTGCCGTACTTTCCCTTTTTACCCCAAGTCTCTTTAAATCCATGCCAAGAGATGGAGTCCACTCAGCAAATGAGCCAAGCAGATCAGGACTGAAGGAGAGCCGCTGCTTTCAGGGATCATTGTGCAAAGTTGTGAAATGGCATGACTTGGTAGCCATTATGCTTTTTTGTTTTAGAAAACAATCATACTGATTAGAGTCTGATTAAACTGGACCATTATCAGAAATTTTATTAGACATTAATATTTTCTGGACATCTGTACATTCACAGTACAGATGTTTGCATCCCTTACGTAGTTGGATAAAAAAGATTAAAATGTACCTCTATTTATATCTGTCATATACTGTATATAGTTATAGTATTGCAATTGAGGGGTTCCAAAAGCTGCTCAGAAGAGCAGTTAAAAAACAAAAAGACATTGGGCAATAATGATCGTGTCACATTCAGAAGAAAAAAATGCAAACTATTAAAAGTGAAACTGATTTTTTTTTTCCTGCACTTTTTTAAAAAACATTTTTGTACCTGCACTTTTTTTGTTACTTGTGATAAGTACATCTGTGAAAGCAAAATTACTCAATATCTTGATGTACACATAAAAATGAATTCTTCGTTTTTTCTAGAGGGGATGCAAACATTTGCACTCAGCTGTATTTAGAGTGGGCAGCACAGTGGTGCAGCATTACTGCCTTACAGCTCCAGAGTCCCTGGTTCAATCTTGAGTTCGGGTTATAGTCTGTGTGGAGTTTCTGTGCATGTTCTCCCCACGTTTCACCTGGGTCTCCCCGGGGTTCTCTGGTTTCCTCCCACCTCCCAAAACATGTCACTAGATCAATGGGAGAGTCTAAATAATCCCTAGGTGTGTGTGTGTGCATGGTGCCCTGTGACTCCTCAACATTCCACTTAAATTAAATTAAATTTAATTAAATTCAGTGAAATTCTTAAATGTAGATTATAATGCTTTAATTACCCATGCTTTAATAATCACAGTCTGTTTGCGATGATTTGGACAATTATGCTGTCAGGATTTATTATTGCACTGGATGCTCCTCCTGTTG
Source organism: Pangasius sanitwongsei (assembly GCA_037576675.1). Lineage (NCBI taxonomy): Eukaryota > Metazoa > Chordata > Actinopteri > Siluriformes > Pangasiidae > Pangasius > Pangasius sanitwongsei. The sequence goes on along the minus strand of CM075025.1, from coordinate 7,830,161 downwards.
TTCTGTACAGTGTGTACTGTCACGTCCTGCATGAGTGTGTATTTATACCATTGTCATGTTGGTCGTTTGTAGTTTACACACTGATCTGTCTTGCACTCATTATCTGCACCAAATGCAGTCATGTACAGCCCTTGTATTAAATTTTACTTTACCTCATGGATATTTTATCCCAATGTATACATTGAAAGCTACTTTATTTGATGATGCAGCATTTTTATGATTGTGATATGCCCGTGCTGAGTGTAGAAGGTGTGAAGCTGTAAATGATTAGCGGTGACATCCACATCTGGCAGCCACATTCCTGCACCCTCTGAGACACTGGAGCGCCGTGGCGTCCAGCATCCAGTGTCCAGGACAGACAGATGTTCCGCTCTCAGAAACAATGTGTTAAGCCACCATGCGCTCTTCGGCAGGACAGGCAGCGGGACGTGTATTTGTTTATAAATAGCAGTGCATTGAATCCATTCACAGAGGAAGACTGCCTTTGTTTTGTATACTGGGAGAGGAAGCAGTGCCTAATTCCCTCTGAGATGTGTGTGACACCTTGCATTGTGCTGCTCGTGTGAATGTGTGTGCATGAATGCATGCATGCATATGCCTGTGTGTGTATGTGTGTGTGTGTGGTTGCCTGCATTTTGGAGGGTTGCCCTGTGATCCCTTAGCATGACAAGCCCAAAGACATTATATATTGGCTGCGCATTTCACTCTTGCCCCTCAGTTACTTTGTAAATGTGTATGTTGGCATGTGATGTGGTTATGTGTTTGAGCCAGTGTGTGTGTAAGCATTGTAGTAATGATTTGCAGGGTTCCTCCTCCCATCTTTGTTTGCGCCTCCTTTGAAGGCTTTGTGAATTATAATAAAAGTATTCTGGTTTCTCCTCTCTGGAGATCTCCAGCAGTTCCACCCAAATCCTACGAGTTGCCACTTCACCCCCACACAGAATATGGATTCCACACAAAGCTGAGTGGTTTCACTGCTATTGTTCTCTCTAAGGACAAAAACTAGCTTATCTTAATGTCTGTTGTAGCTGATGATCAGAGATTTAAATGAATTTTGTAGATGACCAGTCATTGTGTATTGTTGTTAGTTCTATTCAGCACATTAACTAGGAAAAACATAACCATCCCAAATGTAAGTGCATACATCTTAGATTTATACATTCTGAGTTATTTGGTTTATTATTATTAGTGTGTTTATACACTAAACACCCCAATCATTATGTGATTTCAGCATCTAACAGATTATTCAAGTTTAATAATTTAATCTGATATCCTGTGCACAGAAATGTTTGTCTCCATTTTTAGATATAGATAGGAACATCTCAAAGAAGGATGGGACTTTTACACTTTAACACACATCCAGTATAATCAGAATCAGACATCCAAGATGGATTAACCAGTTCATTTAAACTTAATTTAAAGTGGGGTGCTTTAAAAAAGTATGTCTTTTTCCTTTCTACACTATTTTCCTCCTTTTACTCACTTATTGCTATTTGTTCCATGAAGTCAAGTGGATTATTATTTGATGATTGTTTGACGCAGATTTTTCAGCAACGTCAACACCGTGAGAATAAATATAAAAAATGACAGTTGGAGTAAAGAAAATGCACGGTATATACAAGCAGTGTATATGTATGTATAGGAGTAATATGCACATCTTTTTCTTACTTTCCTGTTGACAGCTATTAAGGTAATGGTTGTTTTGTTGAATGAACATTAGAACCAACAAATCTACCTTAAGACGTATATTTAGCTTCCTCTTCCAGATGATAGCTAGTGCACCTGAACATGCTGCAATACCAAAATGGTACTAGCCAAGAGTGGCTGTTATGCCATTAGGCAGTTATGGGCAATTTAAATCCATAACTGTAGTTGCCCATTTGTGTTTGAGTGCGTGTGTAATAATTTGCATCACATCTTTCTCATTATCCCATCAATGTGACCTTGTAATATATCGCATTGCTAAAGTCTAATAGCTAAGCTATTGATAGATATTAGATTTTAGCCTCAAATCTAAAATCACAACCAGTGGTCACTGGTTATCTACTAGCTATCGACATCCACAGTCTCACACACCCCTACAGCATTAATTCTTCCAGAGTAGCGCTAACTTTGATTCACAGAACCAAAACTTTTTCCAATCTGCTAGTTCTAAGTGAACATGTTTGCATGGGCAAACCTGAGCACTAAACACAAAAGCAGGGTTTTAGTGCTGACAGGCTGTCATGTGTTTTTGGGCTACATAACTGTGGTCAGAGCCATCAGATTTTACTCCACTTGATTCCACAGAAATGGATCCAGATATCCAGACTTCTTTGTGGAAGTCGAGCTGACTTCAATCATGTCTACGTTATTTTCATTTTTGGAAGGAATGATGAAAGGAATATGATGTTTTTGCCATTTGTTGATATGAGCTTGACACTGGTCTGAGATGTAATAGTTCTCAGGGAACTCTCGTGGTCATAATGAAGTGCTTGAAGTTCTGAGGTGACTCGCAGTGGGTGGCCATCCACATGCAAACGTCAACCATATCAATGCGGTCAGGGAGGAAAAGGGGGGCTCAGGTCTATGAACTCTCATACTTTCATCTTGTGTGTGTTAGCGCATGTGTGTGTGCCTGTGCATGTGTGTCCATTAAAAATAGAAATCTGAGCTTTTCCTGACTACAATATGCCACAGAGAATTGAACATGGATGCATTTATTTGGAACATGAGACAGATTTGAATCTGTAATCCATTACTCTTGTACAGTATGTAATGTCATTATTCTGTCAGGCTGGCTAGCTGCAGGCTCATCTCATTGCTCTTTTGATGACAAGTCATGACAAGTCTGTCAACGCACACACATATACACATATACACAATCCCTTTCACATTCACACATTTCCTTATTTGATAACAAGCCACGATCAAACCATTCTTGCAATTGACTTTTGCCCTGATGAAATGGCAGCGATTTGGCCTTTGTATACTGCAGCCTGGGATAGCACCGCCCTGTGACCTGTGTAATGGTCGGGTCAGTGTGAAGGCTGTGTGAAAGGCCTACATGTCTGCAGTGCCGCTGGGAACCCCCGATAATCCTATGAGCCCGTGAAATTGAGCACTTGAGCCTTGAAATCAGGCTAGAGACAGGGCAGCAGACGCTTCCGGAAACTGGCCCACGCAAAAGAGCAGCATCTGACTTAAACCTGCATGTCTGAAATCTGACCGAAACTGGGGCATTCAGAAATGAGCAGAGAGAATAGTGAAAAAAAATGAGAGATTAGTTAATGAGTAGGATGCATAGGTTGAATGATAAAGTGATACATTTTACTGTAATGCATTTGGCAGATTCTTTATGTAAGATGGCCTTAGAAGGAGGTAAATTACAATTGACCCTTAAGGGCCTTGCTCAAGGGTGCATTCATGCTTGGTTTAGATCTTACCAATGTGTTATTGGAGATTCTTCAAAGACTAAATGGTTCTCTTCTAGGCCATAGTTTCCTGGTAGTCATGGGATTTAAACACACAACCTTCTGGTCACTTCAACAAAGTCTTAACCATTGAGCTACCATTGCATGCAGGTGAATGAGTACTTAATTCACGTGACGTTTTCTCACTGTCTCCTGTCTATAACTGAGAAGACTCAGATTTTTAAATGGTCTGCTTTGTCTGCTCTGCAGCCGTCGTCTTTTCATTTTGAAAACAAAAACAAAATGGAGGAATTTTTAGTTATTAGCAGCAGATCATATGTTTTGTATCACTATTGTGTCACACGGTGTAACTGCTCTTATACAGTAGCTATCTCTTATTACCTGTCTTTGCCTGCTCCAGATTTCTTTCCCAAGCATACCAAGCCACACACATAACACACGTGCACATGCGCATGCACACGCACACACACACACACACACACACACTTAATGATATAAGTGTTTGACCTGTTGCACCAAAGCTTGGCCATGTGGCTCTGTGTGGTTGATCACTGCAGACAACTGCACGGTCACACTTGGCTTGTAAATGTCACTGAGCTGTCAGAGTGTCACAGAGCTCAGAACATTAGTCACAATCTCAGTTTCCACGCACAGATTTTAAACAGCATATGTAAATAGAGCACACCTTGGGTGTGTTCTCTGTTCTGTATGTGCTGGAAGTGGAAACAATACCTAACACCTGTGCTATAAAATACTACCCTTTTCTATAACCATTTCATATGTGATGATAGGTTATTAGATAGAACTGCTTGGTTATAAGTGAAGTAACATTTTAATATTTTAAATCAACAACCACCACTATTTTTATAGAGTCCCTTTCATACTTTTAATACATAGACACTTTAGCGCTTTAGTACAAATTGCTTTAGTGCAAAGATAAAAACAGGGAAAAGGGGAAAGAGGGAAGATAACCCTCCCCAGTCGGTAGTTGTCATGTGATAGGGGAGAACTGGCTGGTGACTGGTAATTGGCAGGTGACCAAAAAAAAAAGGAGGAGGGGGGAATACATAAATTCAGAGAAACATCCCTGGTTAACAGAGAGTTCTGGGTAAACTATCAGAGCCAAGCTTTGCTCTTTTGAGTGCCACATGAAAAATGTGCATCATACTGTAGAGGAGCATGGTAGCAGTAACAAACTGTCAGAAGAGTAAGGAACTTTCAAAACATTTTTATATGTATTTTTCCATGTTGATGCCCAATTTGAATGAGGGAGTGAGTGAGGGAGTGTGTCAGTAAGTGAGTGAGAGTGAGGTGTTTTGCATCTAAAAATGGTTTAACTGGTAAACTGCACACATAATTCATCACAGACTCACCTTAAAGTGCAATGAGTTGTTCACTATCTCAAACAGGCGCACTTGTGTAGTTTCTGACACTCTATAACACGCTGTTAAAAACAAAACAAAACAACCATAGCAGCCATTTCCAAGACAGAATCACTTTCTTCACTCCGGTGCTCCAGGTAGGAGGTGTGGTCCAAAGTCTGAAGGCAGATTTTAGTATAACTAAACGAAACTAATCAGTATTAATAATAAAATAAAAGTAAACAAATGAAATTGAATGCTAATAACTGATGATAGCAAGTGCTTGACACAAAGTATATAGTAAGTTCCCGACCCTTGGGACAAATGAAATGAATTAAAGTCGTACTAGTTGGTGTACTAGTTGGCGCTGCACTGTATCTTACTGTGCGTATTGTCCTGTTTTGGTAGTCATTGTACTGTCTTGTGCTGTCTACACGTGTCTGCACATGCACTTTATGTAAAAATGTGTAGTCTCTTGTAGTTCTGTGTTGTTTTTATGTAGCACCTTGGTCCTGGAGGAATGTTGTTTTGTTTCACTGTGTACAAACTAGCTGTATATGGTTGAAATAACAATAAAGCCACTTGACTTGACCTGACTTGACTAAAACAAAACTCTTTAATGAAATGACACCCAATATAAAGAGAAGTCAATCGGAAACCTATATTAGTTACAAATTTGAGTCAAATGCTTGAGCCAGGTAGGAGATGTAGTCCAATGTTTTAAGGTGGATTTGTATGTAAGAAGATATGTAAGAAGAAGATTTACTTACAGTTTGATTTGTGTATGAAAGTGCTAGTATATAGAAATAATGTTCCTGAGACAAATGATGTGTTTAGGGTGAGTGTATGATGATTTACGCGTACATGAAACAGCCTTGTAGCTATAAAACTAAAAAAGAAAACTATGGACACCAGACCTGTCTTGACTGATTGACTAAATTTATTAATAGGAATATTAAATTACTACCTGTTGTCTTATATTAATATGATATAGAAGAACTCTGACCTTGGATACTGTCTGTGAGAAATGCTGACTTATCTTAGATTCATTTCTAAAAACACCGTCCCAGCTCTCTAGCTGATATTCTGCTTGTTATACAGTGGCTCTCTGGTGTTATTTCAGCTTTCAAGAAAACGAGCAGGGGCAGCAGTCTGCACCCATAATGATCTGATTGCACGTTTCTATACCACCCCAAACCTGCATTTTAAGCCCTGCTGTGTTTGCGTTGATGGTGTGGAAGGCTGTGAGTGACGTGTGAACACATAGCGAGCGTCAGGGAGCCTGGTTAGTGTTTATTCAGTCATTACACTGACAGGCTGCACCGTGGCTGCTGCCTGGCTCCAACAGTCTGTTTTCACAAGGTCCCAGCGCTTCCCTTACACAAACACTGCAATCTCACTCTCACTGTTCCTGCTGCGAGCAGAGAGCTCACCTCGAAGGTTTCCTCACATATGGAAAATGAAACACCACTGACCCTGTTATGGGTGAAACCCAAGATATGTAGAAACGTGCTATTTTTGTACCATGTGTAGAGTTAGAAGTTAGAAGAGAAATGCATTTCAGACATATGGGGTCAAACCCAGAGTTCAGATAGAGTCCAGTGAAAAAATTGCTACATTTATTTCACCTGTTGCCCTTTGCTGCAAGAAGATAATGTCTGTGCATCCTGTAGAAACTGCCTGGCCCATGCATAGAAACTTAAGGGGGAGGGTGTCTAAAAGAAATGGCACCATCACCCACATACTCACCATTCCAACTTCATAACACTGACCAGGCTAAAGTAGGTGGCACCATCCCGGCTATTAAAGCCTCTATATGTGTGTGTAACAGAATAATTAATGTTGCCAAGTGCATCTATAGATGCATTACTACTTATATTGAGTGTTATTCAAGTTTCATTCATTATTTTGGGTTGTGGTCCTTTCTAAAACAATAATGAATTTAGTTAGTGTATGTTTGGTTGTGAGTTTTGGTCCAGTGCATGGAACCGTTTCTCTTGTACAAGCACAGAAAAAAGTTTCTATGTAGAATACTATAACAGTGCTTCCCTATAAGAGAGGGGTTCAGGTACAATCCCTTTAGGAAGCGAAAAACACTCAACTATCAACTATAGCTCAAGTATTTACATTTAAGATGTGAACCACACATAACACATGTAACACATAGATTCACCATCAAGACCAAGAGTTATTTAATAATTCGTAGCAAAACCATCTTGGACATTGTGCAGTAGGGCGCTAGGACCTTGGAGAAGTAACTACACTGAAAGACTACAGAGTACATCAAAATGCACTAAAAACATAAATCTAGCAACTATATCAATTTAGACATTCCAAGTAAACAGTCAGAAAATGCTAAGCAAACCATTTACGACTAATCAATAAAAAGTGGAATCCTACGCAGCACTCAGCTTATTCAGAAAAAAGACTGTTGAAACAAAAGGTGGCTTGAGGATCTCCTGACTGCACACATTTTAATTTTTAGATATTATAGCAGGCTGATCCAATCCTGAATAGCGAATTACCAGAAATACATTTTTTTCATGTCTTCCGTTATTTCTTACTACTTTTTCTATATTTTCTTTCTTTAATACATTATATTATGAGCACATACAGCATATACAGTCTTGTTGTGGATCATCATATGAAATAATATGTACCAGTATTTACAATAATTAATGAAGTTGGTATGAAAAATATTATATACCAACTTCATTAATTATTGTAAATACTGGTACATTTTTTATGTATATCATATCATACATAATAACAGATCACTAACAGTGTAATATAGTACAGAAATAGTTATATATAGACATACTAATATCCCTGTACTGCACATATTACTACACATAATATGATCTGATGGAAAAAAATGTTATATTGCACTACAGTTGAATTTAAAAAACTTGTTGTAAAAAATGTTATTTAATTAAATTTTTATTTTAGGGAATATTCTGGGATATGTTGCCATATGACAATACCACAGCAATGGAGATAGGGCTTTTAATTATTTTTTGCCAGTGCTGAAGCAGAGGTACACATTGCATTTTGATCAAAAACCTGGCAACAAGGGTTTTTGATCACAGTCATACAAATTATAAATTTTTTTTGTTGACGGCAAATTAGATGACATGGCTCCTTTATCATATCATGTTTCTGTATGGCAACATACATATTTCACTAAACAAACATACAATATTTCTTTTCCAAAACAAGATTTAAACATTACCAAATCATTTAGAAATCTAAATGCCAAGGATTTAGTAAGTATTTTTCGTGTGGAACTAAATTATCCAGAATAATAGATAAATAACAGAAAAGTGTAGCTCAGAATGAGGTGTGGAGAAGAGCAGGACTGTAGGAATTTTAAGTCATGTGTCTTCATCCAAGTACATAACTAAAACTCACCTTCTATAAAAAAAAAAAAGCCAAATAGGCTTTCTTTAAATACTCGAAAAATTCCAGATAAATGGTATGTATGGCAATAGCGTGCAATAGAGGGATATAATTATACATATTATGTATTTGAAAATTTTAGTGAAACTGTTAACTGTTAGCTCCATTGAGGAAAAGCAAAGGAATTCTTACAGGTACTATGAAAAAGACTATAACTGATCATTCATAATATCACACATTATAACTAATAGGTTAACAAGTTACTGAAAAATTAAGCTACTAACATGATTTCAAATGAATTAAGGAAGTATATACTAATTTTACAAAATATTGTAAAATTAGCATGAATCACACATCTCTCTTCGTTTTCTTCATCTTCTTGGCGCAGTCTTAATGCCAGTGATTCTCTTCATCTTACCTTTTGAGAAGTAAACTTTAATTTAAAAGGATATTATTTTTTCACTCTTTAAAGCACAATAATATGAATGACATGTCATAATTTACAGCAGTAAACACCACATTACTACTGATTGATAATATCTGTCACAGCTAATGGTGAGTTCAGAAACTTACCCAATTTTTTTGGTAGCAAATGAAATTCAATTTCTTTTCACAGTTTGAGTACTCCCAGACATCCGGTTTGTCGGGCTCCGCAAAGTAAAGGCCTGGTGGGACATGAGGGCAGTGTGGTCCAGTTCTCCAGAGGCTCCTTGTTCACCCAGAACCATAAGCCGTCCAGAAAGTGCAGTCCTGTCCAAAAACTGGGCGTCTGAATGTTCATGCTCTTGTTTTTGGCCAAAACCAGAGCTGTCTCTTGCGTCAAGCTTATCAAGTCAGTGTAGAACGTTCTGCAGTGCTCCAGTGCCTCATGCCAACTCTTCATCTCCTGCACAATGATCACCTGATGAAGCCATATGTAGCAGAAGAAATACCGATTGGAACTACAGAGAGAATTATACCACTTGGCATTGGCTGTATGCACACAGTGTTCAGTGTCCAGCTTGTCTGGTTCGTTGCTGCCCCACATTGTGAATCCTAATATGCTTCCATCAGACCAGTTTGTGAAGATGTACTCATTCTCTTCATTTCTGAGGCCGATCCAGCGATTAACATTAAGATACTCTGCTGCCTCATTCTTGAATCTGTCATATTCGTCTGGTGAGTTAATGGTCAACAGATCAACATAATTTGTCCTGCAGTATTTCTGGGCATCTCTCCAAGACAACAACTGGTTTATATGAACATATTTTCTAATGAACAAACATCTGACTGATCCTATTAGACCTGCCAAGAGGAGAACAGAGTAAGCAGTCTTCATCTCTCACTGTGGTGCTCTAAAATGATAAGCCCTCTGGGATGAAATTGTTTGAGAAACAGCAAACAAATAAGTGCTAAGCCAAGCCACGCACCTTTGAAAGATCCTAGGAAAATGCAGTGCAAAGTGTATGCAAAATGCAAAGATCACGTGGGTTGTTACACCCCCACCCAAAAAGAAAAAAAATTCACGCTTGCATTCTCTGGCTTAATTCCTGCCAAGGCCTCTCTTCCATTTTAACTGCTGCTTCATAACTGAGAAGATGTTGCAACTAGACAAGGTTATACATGGATTTTGGATGTGTGCGAAATTTCATATCTTTCTTGGGTGCCAACAAGCATTTCTCCATAAAGTAGAATGAAACTGTATTATATCATCAGTAACGTCACCATAATATCATGATATGATTTATATTTCCATCAGATTCTACTTGACCCCCAGGAGTCCATGAGGCATAGACAGGGGGTCCACAATGTTTCCTTTTTTTTTTTTTTTTTTTTTTTTACAGTGGTGGAATTCATAACCCACCATTATAAAAATTATGATTTTTATTATTGAATTCATATAGATGTTAGCTTGTTTGACTGGTCTTGAATAGGTTTGACTGGGCTTAATCCAAACTCTGGAGCTCAAAAATGAGTAGGCCTGTAAATAATGTCATCTTTACTCTAATAACTGGGGCTGTGGTGCAGCTGGAACAGCTGTGCTTTGAGTGCTTGTGCTTTTTTTTTGTTGTTGACCAGTATCCCGTGGCTCACACTGGCCTTGCATCTGAATTTACATTTGTTGTTGTTTCTGTTTTGAATATTTGAATTGAGGTGTGGTCTTCTCTGACACTGTTTCCTCTGACAGTTCACTGCGCAATGGTGCTATGTCTCCCTACAAGGGTGGATAGCTAGGACTAATGTAAAGTAGTCTACACCCTAACTGCAGGGCTCAATTTGAGGGTGGATCTGAGGGACACAAATGACATAAATCATCGCCTTTGTAAAACTGCCATCCCCGTTTTCTGTCCCATTTGAAATAATGTTGTGTTTATTAAAGTGTGCATTATTTGCTTGGTTATGAGTTCTTTAGAGATTCTGAATCCCGATGATGCCACAGCCTTCAGAGTCCAAAAGAGCAAAATTGGCCATGCTTGCTGTGAGGGAGGGATGGCATGCTGTCTGTCCCTTGTCAATCATAGCGACAAGCATGCAGAAGGGCGTAGATAGCACTGAGTGTGTTACACATCCCCATGACACAGCAGGAGTAGTAGTTGATATGGTTGGCTGGCTTCACATGTCTCTGAGGAATCACATGATAGCCTTCACCATCCCTGGTTGGTAGCTGTCATTTTTGGGTGGGAAAAAAAAGCTATGCTAAATTAGTAGGCAGACAAGTTAGATAATTAACTGGCTCATAGGATTACACTGACCCTTTGGGAAATCAGTTTTTAGAGAATTATAATAGCAATTCAATGAAATTAAAGGGAAAAAATAACACATTAAAGAAAAGAAACATGTCATCAGTTAGGGGAGGTACAATGGTGCTGAGGTCCCCAGTTTCATCCTGAGCTTTTACAGGTTCTCCCTGTGTTGGTGTGTGTTTCCTCCCACTTCTGAAAAATGTAGCAGTAGGTGGATCTGGTATGTTAAATTGGCCCTAGATGTGAATGGATGTATACCCTGAATGAATGTATGGTGCAGTGTAGGTTTTCCCCTAAAAATCAACATCCTTGGGTTTACTTTTCCACTTAGGTTGCTCTTCCGTTTGTATCGTTGTAGCATAAATGTGAAAATGCTGTGACTGTGACTTTCATGGGACTTTCATGGGACTTTCATTCAGAGAGATGTATGAAAAGCGATTTTGGTGATGAAAGCATTTCACCATTAACAATCATTGCTATTATCATTAATATGCCATGATAGGATTTTCATTTCATAAAACCAATGTTGCTCAAGCTCCACTCCCCTGCCCTCCCATCCAATTGCTAACAAGCCTTTTTCATTACCAAAATCGCTTTTCATACATCTCTCTGAATAAGCATCAGTTCATTTCATGACCTACAACTACCAAAATACCATAAGCACATCCCAAAATAATCTCATCTGTCAAAATGCCAACACTAGTTTTCTTCAAAGAGAACAGTTTTCTTATCAGAGCACAAAAACACTAACTGGTGGCGTTATAGTTGATGCAGTATATGGAATACACTCACCGTACACTTTATTAGGAAGACCTGTACACCTGCACATTCATGCAGTTATCTAATCTGCCAATCATATGGCAGTACAGGTCAAGATACAGATAGAAGAGCTTCAGGTAATGTTTACATTAAACATCAGTATGAAGAAAAAGTTTGATCTCAGTGACTTTAATCGTGGCATGGATGTTGGTACCAGAAGCGCTCGATTAAATATTTCAGAAATGGCTGATCTCCTGGGATTTTCACACACAACCGTTTCTAGCGTTTACACAGGATGGTGCAAAAAAACAAAAAACACTGAGTGAGCGACAGTTCTGTGGGTGGAAATGCCTTGTTGATCAGAGAGGTCAGAGGAAAATGGCCAGATTGGCTCGAGCTACCAAAAAGGATATAGTAACTCAGATAATCACTCTTTACAACCGGGGTGAGCAGAAAAGCATCTCAGCATGCACAAAACATCAAATCAATTGAAGATTAGGGGGAAAAAATTATCTGTTTTTAGTCTTCAATTGTTCAGTTTGGGCGAGCCTGTGCCCATGATAGCCTCAGATTCCTGTTCTTGGCTGACAGGAGTGGAACGCGATGTGGTCTTCTGCTGTTGTAGCTCATCCACCTCAAGGTTTGATGTATTGTGCATTCTGAGATGCCTTTCTGCTTACTATGGTTGGAAAGAGCGCTTATTTGAGATACTATAGACTTCCTGTCGGCTGAGACCAGTCTCCTCTGATCTCTCTCATCAGCGAGGTGTTTCAGCCTGCAGACCCTCTGCTCACAGGATGTTTTTGTTTTTCGCACCATTCTGTGTAAACTCTAGAGACTGTTGTGTGTGAAAATCCCAGGAGATCAGCAGTTTCTGAAATACTCAAACCAGCCCATGTGGCACCGACAACCATGCCACGGTTAAAGTCACAGAGATCACATCTTTTCCCCATTCTGATGTTTGATGTGAACATTAACTGAAGCTCTTGGGCTGTATCTGCATGATTTTAGGCATTGTGCTGCCACATGATTGACTGATTAGATAACTGAATGAATGTGCAGGTGTACAGGTGTACCTAATAAAGTGGACTGTAAGTGTATATTCATGATGCAGTAAATATTTTTCCTGTTTAGTTTGTTTTGTAATGTAATTGTTGATTGTTTTACAATCAACAATTTACAATTTACATTTACAAATTTTCCATTACAAACAGAATAAAACATCTTGACTGCACAGAATATTTCATATACAACAGAGGAAAAAAAATAATAAAAAGTACTAGAAAAACAAACTTGATCCTAAACTGAGCACCTCCTCTGGGTTAAATAATGATAAATAATTTGAGACAGAAACTGGCACTTTTATTTTCATATGACCTCCATGGAAGAGTGAAAGAAAGTGAGGAAATCATCCTATTCAAATATCTGCATGTTTTACTTCTTTCACTCTTCCATGGAGATCATATGAAAATTAAACAAGCAATCTGATTTGTATGGGCTGATTCGGGATTTGTGACATAGCATAACCACTGATGCTGTGGGAATCCCTTTGGCCCTGAAACATTTACTTTTTCTCTTTTCTCTTTTTTTTTCTCTCTATTATAATTCACAATAAGAGGCAGAAATGCAGGGTGTATATTAGAATCTACCTTTTTGATCGTGCCTTTGTGTAAGAGAGGAAAAATCTTTGATTGAAAGATTGTGAGTTTGCATCCCGGTAACACCAAGCTGCTACTGTTGGGGCTTTAACAAAGATCTTAATCCTCATCTACTCAGTTGCTTTGAACAAAAGTGTCTGCCAAATGAATAAAAAAATGGAAATGATATTGACAAGGACTTGAGCCCTGAAAAGTTTAGAGTTTGGTGGCAGAAATGAAGTTTGTACTCCTGTGACATTGTCATCAAGACCTTGATGTAGTCACTCCCTGAATGGGTTTTCATCTGTAGAGCATTTTGTTGCCAGCTTCTTTAGTGTCGTAGGAGGCTGTTTTGCACCCACTGAGATGCCCCAGAGGCACTCAGACTCCTATAGGGGGCCTGAGGGCGTGGCTATTCTAGCATAAGGCTTCTCAAGGCAAGTGGGCGAAGCAGATTCTCCCTCCCCTGGCGGTTAGGAGGGGATCAACATAGAACCAATATAGCATAAAATACAGTAGCATTCTGAAATATTACTCCACTAAATCTAAAACTGAGTTTTAGATTTGCATGATCTCAGTGACACATACAAACTAAATAACACAGAGAATCTGTTATTCTTTTACTGGACAATATAGGGCATATATGTCTTTATGATATACAGTCAGGTCCATAAATATTGGGACATCGACACAATTCTAACATTTTTGGCTCTATACACCACCACAATGG
>CM075025.1:7791406-7816039 GCA_037576675.1 Pangasius sanitwongsei | reverse complement strand
ATTGTGTCGATGTCCCAATATTTATGGACCTGACTGTATATATATATATATATATATATATATATATATATATATATGTGTGTGTGTGTGTGTGTGTGTGTGTGCTGGTTGAAATACCTCAAGTCATAAGGCCAGTGACTGTGAACATGACAGTGTCTTTTTCTAAACAAACACATACATGCTACGTTATTAGAGGGATTGCAGTGCTGTCCAGCCCTACTCTCCTGTGTGTGTGTGTGTCATGTGTTTGTGGGTGTTGGTGTGTCAAACAGCTTGTGCAGCTCATACAGTGGGTGGTGGTGGTGCACAGGGCTGCTATAACGGCTGCTCACTGCCGTCCACACAGCTGTCTGCCCACGTTGGCCCTGTGTGTGTGAGGCCCCCCCTCTGCTGCTTCCCAGGCTCAGGGAGGAGCAGCAAGTGAGCGGGGGTCACGGATTACGACCGAGGACATGTAGCCACCACTCTCCCAGCCTGTACTCACAACACTCACACACACACACACACACACACACACACACACACCACCCCACCACATGCCCTGGGGTTGAGCACATCGTGATTAGCCTGTCTGTCATCGGTGGGTATGTGTGTAGGTGTGTGAAAGTGTGTATGTGTGTACATTGTGGAGAGAGTGTGTGTGCTTGAGATATGCATGTGTATGACACATAGCCATATGTTACTCCTGCTACATTAATACTAGGAACATTCTTTTTTTTCATGTAAGTAAAAATACTGTAATAAATTTCTTTGCTTAAAGATTTTTCTTTGATATTTCCAGAGATTTATTAGTGATTCTTACTTGTGGTTCATTTATGCATCAACTTTGTCACAAATGTTTCTCTTAAAATTGCTTAGGAGAAATAGAATGAGACAAAAGAGTTATGAGATTTTGATTAGATTAAAGAAGACAGAAAAAAAGAGAGAAAGGCCACATTTTACATCAGCATGATTTCATTATATAATCTCCAGATCATATAATACATGTGTAAAAAATTTCTGTCTATTGTTCGCTGCTTAATTTATTGAGTCAATTTATTGAACACACTAGTGTACTTTTTTCCAAGTGTTTGAACTAGCATATCAATAATACATGACTTCTCAGCGAATGTATATGTAGACATTATAGTATATCAAAAGTAAATTACATCTCACCAAATACACTGAGAATAGTGTGCCTTTTGTCTCAGGAGAAAAAGCTAACCCAGGACATTTAAATAATCATTTACCTTTAATTTCCATCTTATTGCTCTCTTAATTTGATCTTATTGCTCTCTAGGAGAAACTATACAGTAGATAATAAAGAGATCACTGTTTAGCTTTTTTCCCTATGCTGAGCGATTGTCCTGTGCAGTACTGAGCAGTAATGGTTTACAGCTCGCCCAGGGAGCAGCAGCTGTTGGCATGACTGCCTTTCTCTCACTGAGAAACAGGAATAGAATGGGAACTTTTCTCTGCAGGCTGAACATTAAAAAAGAAGTTAATGTTTGTCTTCAGGAGGGATTCTGTTTTGACTCTTTGGTCTCATGGAGCTGAGCACTTTTAATGTTGTGTGAAAAGAGCTGAGACAACGGCTTCTGCACATTCCTTGGCTTTGTTTAACCTGTGCTTGTTTTTTTTGTTTTTTTTTTGCTGTGTTTCAGAGGCAGCATATCCCACTAGCCATCTAATGTGGTTGCTAGTTTTAAACTTGTGAACCTTGAATTTTGAAACCACAGTGAACTTTGACCAGGCCTGGGGAACATCAGTTAACCACATTGTCACTCTACCTTCAACAGACAATGCTGTTGTAGTATATTTGGGTGTTTACTGCACACATACACACACTCACAAACACATTTCCTTTGTCACCAGAGGAGCCCATTCCCAGGCAGTTTTGGGGCGGGTTGGTTTCTGTCTCACCCAGTTGTGCTGCACTGTAGGTAACGACGCATTGTTTTCCAGCAGGCTCCACTGGGGAAGGGTTACAGGAAAGAGGGTGGTGAGAGAGCGAGAAGTTGGCCTGCTCAGGCCCTGAATGGAGTTTTGTCTAGGCTGTGTGCTGCAGCAATCTGATCCGGTGGGAAACCTTTGAGACGACCACAGAGCCACAAATAGAACAACAGGAACTGAGGACAATCGGGGACTGCCCCATAAAGGAGGCACTATCCTCTAACGGCTATCCAGGTCCTACCACTCCAATGTGGCCTCAGTTTTATCAGCACTTTATACACTCAACTACATTATCAGTGTAAACACTAAACTTATACATAGGACTCATACTATATGTGGCACCTTTGCTGACTGAGATACAGTATGCACATTATATAGAAGCTCCATTATTAGCTTTCAACCTTTCTACATCTATCTTCCTTAAACTCATTCATTTTAAACACAAATAGCAAAATTACCAAAAATCTAGAGGCTTGTAATAAAATCCCTTTCATGCCTGTGAAACCTGTCCCATCACCACACACGTAAGTTCTGGAATAAGCACATCCTGTGACGTTATGACGAAAGGACACCCCTGGAGTCACATCCGAATAATACTGAACTGATGTCTCCCCCTGTGCTGACTGTTAAGGTGCTGTTTCCTTTATTAATGTTACAAGTGACTGTTGTCACTTCCTGTTCTGTCCAGGGGGATAGCAGGCAATGGCTGCAGCAGGATTCAGCTGCATTGGCTCTAGTCTTCAACTGAGGTTGCCACAACATTGAGCTGTGTTATAACGATTCATGGATAATGAGAGAAAACAGGGGAGAAATAATCTGAACTGTGAAAGAATGTCATATTTATTGTCATGATACAAATATTCTCATTACTGCTCATTGTGGAGGACTTTAGACCTCATGATTTCACTGGAATTGGGAATCTTCAAGAAGTATAATATTTCATTTTATACTACAACAAATTCTCAAATCTGATTGGTCAGAAGATGTTAATTAACTTTCTATAAGAGCATGGCTTGGAAAGTAGTGTTGGCTATAAGACAAATCACAGGTTTATATTAACTCTGTCATTCTAATACAGTATCGTTTCTATAGTAACAGCTAATTCACGGGGACTTGTATGGTGGATGCACTGTGTATTGTAAGTCTAATAATAAATAGATGGAAAAGTGTTGTCATTTGAATAAAGAAGAGCAAGTAATTGTTGACATTTATGTCTCTACTATCAGCTCTTTGTTGTTCTCTGAGCTGCTCCTGTTAGGGGTCACCACAGCAGATCATTGGTCCATATGCTGATTTGCCGGATGCCCTTCCTGACACAACCCTCCCATTTTATCCAGGCCTGGGACTGGCACTGAGAGTACACTCCCAGTGGCTGGGTTGGGTTGGTTCCCTGCCTAGGAATCAAACCCAGGCAGTAGCAGTTTGAGCACGGGATCCTTAGCTGCTAGACCACCAGGGACACTGTCAGCTCTTTGTAATGGTCAGAAATAAGCTGTTCATTTAAGTAATCCAACTATCCAATGGGAAAACTGCATTTTTTCCCATTAATAACTTAAAGAGAAAGTAAAGGAAGTGTTTATAGCTGCTATAATGTAAGTGGTAATTGGAACTAATTTGTTTCGCTTACAACAAAAAGTAAAAAAGTATGACACGTCATTTATAAATAAACGAATAAAAAAACTGAACTGTAAGAGGATTAAAATACTGCAGGACAATGATCAGCTACAGTGTAGTAAGTGTAACTGTGTTTCTAGTCGAGAATCACACCACTTCATCATTGATTATTTTCCTATAACAGCATGCCCAGTGATGTTGCATTTTAATTTTGTAGTTTAATTTTTTTAATTTTATCCCATGTTGTTTAATTGATCTGTGGGAGAGTGGAGGTGAAAATAAGCATCTCAGAGTCTCCCTCATGGCAGGACAGGAACTGTTTTCTGGGAACTTTGTACTTTTGGAACCCTTTGTATGATGGACATGAGAGCCAGCACGGCTGTACAGATGTTCTTCTTGGCACCTGAGCAGAACCGCTGGGAAAAACAGTTGAGGAGATGGAGGAGAATGTGCTCCAGACCTCAGTACTCAGGGACCAACTGAGCTTGACTGCATGTGGGTGTGTGTGTGAAAAATGCTGATGATGATAGAGTGAGATTTAAGGAGACAGTAAGAGGACGTCAGTGAGAAGAGTGGAAGGGAAGCAGTGCTGGGATTTTAAAGGTGTTTTTCTACTGCACATTCAAAAACAAGAACTGTACCGAATGGGAACCAACAAAACTTTTTTCACCAACTTCAGAGCCGACTGGAATGATCACCATGACGAGTAACAGCTCAACGCAACAACACCAAGATTCAATATGGAAAAAGTGCTTGGAATAATATTGCTATATTGTCTGATTGGCTGTTTGCTTAACTATCGTATGTAAACTATAACAAATTTACTGACAAAAAAGATTTTTAAAAAAGGCTTTTTACATTTTTGTCATTGATAATGATGAAAAATATGCACCAGAACAAAGTTAAAATTATTTTCAACCCACTGATTAGGAAAACATGACCAAACAAACATATGGTTATAAGGACATTATCAACATCTTAAAAACCTCTCTGATGTCACACACCATATGAAATTATTTAATTTTATTTAGTGCTGTATTTTCACTGAAAAAAATGTGTGCTTTGCTTTTTTTATTTGAAAAAGGATATAAATAATATAAGAAATAAACCACCACAAACGTGCTTATGACAGTACAAATGACACCAATAAACACCAAAAAGACTATTCCATGTTTTGTTTGTTTGTTTTTTATGTGTATGATGAGGCATTTTGTGTGATGTATAGTAACCAATCAACAACAACAAAAACAAACAGAGCTATACAGAAACTGGAACCATTGGTATTGAACCAGCAGATGGTCTTCTGGTGCCTGAGGTTCCAATACTTTGTGCAGTGGAAAAAGGGCCCAAAAAGTGATAAGCTGGAAGTGCTTTAAGTGAAGAGGGAGGAAAGTGGAGATGGAAAAGAAAAGAAAGCACATGAATTGTGCAAAGGAAGTTTGTCAGCCAGGAGCGTTTGGTGTTGTGCTGTCTCTTCCCCCTGAGCTCATTGTGATGTTCTCAGCCAAACTCCACCTCCTGCCTTGGGCCGATGTGACAGCCGAGGCGCCGAGAGGTCCAGACCTGCCCCAGCTTTACCTGATGGGCCTCAGCCTCGGCCTTTGCCCCAATGCTCTGTCACTGCCACAGACTGCCTGGCTGGGAACAGACACATTCACACCATACAAAGGCCAATAGCTCCTAACACATAAACCTTTAGCTCATTGTTTACAGCAGATCCACCCTGAATGAGAAGAATATATTGTCCATAACTCCTTCTCGAAAGGAGTGTTTGTGCCATGGCTACCAGTGTTTACCATGTAATTGCCTGCCCCCCCTGGCAACCAATGTCCCCCTCAATTCTCCTCTGTTTCTGTCAGTCAGTGAGTGAAATTGAGAAACATCACTCTGCCGAGGGTCAGGGAAAAGGAAAGACTATTTTAGGACACGGATGTTTTGCCGTGCAGGCTAAGTAACGGTATGCTGCAGAGAAAGTGGGAGTCAGAGTCCACTGTATTTGATGTGGCAGGGACACATAATGAAACATGCCCTCAGTGAAAACAGGAATGAAAACAAAAAAAAGCAAAACATGGAAGAAAGCAGGGTTTTGTATGGTGCCCCAACAACAAAGAGGCAAAAACCAAATATAATTGGCTTGTTCCTTGCTGGTCCAGACTTTCTGGCTCAGCGCAGGAGACAGAACAGAGGGGCTCAGAGAATCCTCCTGACCACACCCCAACCACCAGAGAGAGAAAGAGCGAGAAACAGAATGAGAGGGAGAAAAAGAGATGGAGGGACTGTGTGCGTCCATGTGTATGAGAAAGATCAAGTATAAGCAAATGTACAGAGCATGGAGAGCCCTGCTGTCTATGGTCTTTTCTAAGGCCTCACCACAAATTCTGTAGTGCCACAACAAAGGGACAGGGCCCCGGCCTGAAGACACATGCTCTCATGACAGGATCGTGATGTTGCCATAGATCACAATTCCCTGAAAACATGATGGTTTGCTTTGCTTAACCTCTGAAAGCTGGACTTGATTAAGTTTGTCTATTAATGAGCAGTGGCTTACGGGAAAGGCGACATTATTGTTTATGGGCCTTTTTCCACTACATTACCAGAACCTTTGGCACCAGAAAACTGGAACTGTTCTCTCAGTATAATTCAGCAGGTTCTAGTTGTATGTTTTTGGTACCTTTTCAACATTGGCACCAGCAGGACCCAATGGTACATGCGGGTGGGGAGGATCTCAGCCAATATAAGTTGGTTAACCAAGCAGGCAGTCACACAGAAAAACAAAGTTAATCCTTCCATGCTGGACCTAAAAGTGGTGTAACCACAAAGCATGCTGTGATGATGTCTTTGAAGCAGTCACTTTTACTCTCATCACTATGGCCAATCCAGTTGTTTCTCAAGTTGGGAATGCATTAAAGCCCTAAGTACTGTTGGCTCCAGTTTGGACCAGATTCTGTGTTTAAATGTGCAGTGAAAAATTTACTCTCATAATCTCATAATCAAAATCTCATAATTCTGTAAATTAAGCCAGGTTTACACTGTATGATTTATGGACAAAAATTGCACATCTTGGTTGTGAGTTTAGATCAGCGGTCTTAGAAAGCATAATGTGATGTGCTCACCGGTGGCTGACAGCCAAAGACAGACGAAGACAAAATCGCAGAGTGTGACTGTGAGACGACTCTCATCTAAAAGCCAATATAGGATGCTGAAGCCAGCATAGGATGACGCAAAACTCATGACAGCTACAATTCCGTTAGCTGCAATGGCAAAATGTAAGCAATACATGGATTTAATCACAACTCTATAGTTAGAGGATCTTCATAGCATAATCTGAAGGCTTCCAAGAGAATAAAAAACTTTATTGTACACAGTATGACAGTCACAGTTACTGTGTAGCAAGTGAAAGGACAAAACTTTTAACCTTCTTTACCAAGAGCTTGTTGTTTAGCTAGTATGTCTGCCAGTTAGTTCACTAACACTGGCTGTTTTGTTCTTTTTTGTATTCCACAGTGCTGAATCACTTGTTTGTGAATGGTTAACCAAATCACCCGGTGCCTGGTAGGCTATAACTTTTCTTCTGCATATTCAAAAACGAGGACCGTACAAAACAGGAAACAATCTCCCAGTGCCTGGTTCCGTGAGATCAGATTACAGCTCAAAGCTGATAGTAGCAAGCTAGCCAGCTAATACTAGCACTCTAGTTAAAAAACAAGGAATTGCTGAAGCAAAAACATTGTGTTTGTGGAGTGAGTTTTACCCGCTGTCCGCTGGGCTCTGTGTGTCTGAAGCTGATTATTTGGAGATTTCTGATTCAAAGACAGTTGAAGAGAAAAGACTTTGCTTTTATAATGCCTGTGACTCTCTGTTAACTTGTGTGGTATATTAAGGGCAAGGTCTTTGGCCATACTATTTTCAAGCACGATGATGAGGGAAGTATTAACACTGGTGTGTGTATTCAAAACTTCACACCAATTCGTACCCAACAGTTCTAACTGTGAATTACTGTGAGGTACTTTTACAGGATTTCCAGGGTGACTCACAGCATCTCTGGAACATCATCTTTTAGAGTATTTTCCTCTCCCCTGACTCAATAATGCATTTTTTTTTTCAATTTTCAAAAAAAAAAAAAAAATCAATGGAGAATGGCCAGACTGGTTTGAGCTGAGAGAAAGGCTATAGTAACTCACATAACCACTCTGTACAATTGTGGTGAGCAGAAAAGCATTTCAGACTGCACAACACATTGAAACTTGAGGTGGATGGGCTACAACAGCAGAAGACCATGTCAGGTTCCAGTTCTGTAAGCCAAGAACAGAAAGCTGAGGCTGCAGTGGGCACAGGCTTACCAAAACTGGACAGTATAAGACTGGAAAATCTTAGCCTGGTCTCATGAATCTTGATTTTTGCTGAGGCACACAGATGGTAGGGTCAGAATTTGGCACCAACAGCATGAATCCATGGACCCAACCTGCCTTGTCAGCGGTCAGGGCTGGTGGAGGTTGTGTAATGGTGAGGGGAATGTTTCCAATCAATCATCGCTTGAATGCCACATCCTATTTGAGTATTGTTGCTGGCCTTCATGGCCACAATTTACCCATCTTCTATTGGCTACTTCCAGCATGATAATGTCACAAAGCCATCTCAAACTGGTTTCATGAATATGACAAAGGGTTCAGTGTTCTTCAGCGGCCTTCCCAGTCATCGGATCTGAATCCAATAGAGCACTTTTGAGAAGTGGTAGAACGGGAGATTCATAGCGTGAAGATTCACCTGAAAAATCTGTAGGAACTGTGTGATGCAATCATGTCAACATGAATCTCAAGGGAATATTTCCAACACTTTGTGGACTCCATACCATGAAGAATTGAGGCTGTTTTGAGAACAAAGGGAGGCCCTACCCAGTATTAATGTAGTGTTCCTAATAAAGTGCTCAGTCAGTATATACTTCTTCATGATTCCAAATATATAAACATGGTGGTTGGAGGAATTTATTTACACGTGTAATCTCCTGTCTTTATCTATCATGTTCTTTACTGGTTTAACGAATAGTCATAATTGGGTTTGAGGAATGCCAGCTGGGAAGTGATTACAGCACATGTCCTCTGTACAGTACGCAACCCAAATACTCCCTCCTACCTCGTCAACCCTTCATCCCAAAATGCCCTTACCTTTCTTTCCTTAAGTTCCTGGTCCTGTATGCTTGGTAAATGTGGCTGTATGCAGCTGTGGCACTGACAGTTCTGCCTTAGGGCAAGTTTGAAGTGAGTTCCATGAGCTTAGCAATATACAGAGCTTCTAAAGCTAGTTGAACACATTTAAATAATGCAGTAATCAGTGTGACATTTGGTTATATGATTTACATGTAATATGCTAGGCTTTGTACTGTCATTGCTGGCGGATTAGCAGTTTTTCTAGCTAAGTACATTCACCAGAAGCACCAACGAGCTTTGCTAATTTTTTCCAAGCTTGTTTTTACATTGTAATGTCTCTAAAAACATTTAATGAGATGTTATATATGGCAAGAAAAGATGAAACCACAGTCAAAGGTCTATTTGCATTTTTGGCTGTCAAACAGTGAATGGAACTAATTGCAGGTAGGAACTGAACAAACGTCGAACCACACATACCTAGGAGTGATCAGTGGAATCATTCAAGGCAGTTGTTTGTTTTTTCACTTTACTGCTTTATCCCTAATTTGCATAGATTGCAAATTACCTCAAAACCTCAATTCAGATGTCATTTGTCATGCTGTTGCTTTGTTGTTTGCTGCTGCCACACACACAGAAAATAAATGGTCACCTACTTTATTGCTTGCAAGTGTGAAGGTAGGGTAACCCAGCAGATGTAAGATGCCACATTAAGTCTGGTTTGACATGTGCCCCGAGATAAAGATGGCACATGCATTTGCATTCTTTCGGATGATTTAAACCCTAAAAGCCCAACTTTAAAATGTATTTTTATAATGGGTCCTGACAGGATGTTAGCTAAGAGCTAGTCATCCTGGAAATATGAGTAATAAGCTCTTAGAGCTTATGCAATAGTGTACATCTGGGTAGAAAAATAACATTTATCACCCTGTTGATCTAAATCATCTATGATTTAAAAGCACACACCCAGATACACATACACAGGGTCTTGCAGGTGCTCACCAAATGGTCAGTGTCATTAGAAAAAGCTTGTGTATGTGTCTGCATGTACAATACGTCTCTTCCTTTCTTTCTCAGTTGGACTGCAGCACACTAGCAATCCTTGTGTGGCCAAAACAACTGCTTCTCAACCTGTGGCTTGAACCCTTGACCCCTTGCAGTATGGGAAAGTGCTCAACTCAGCTGTCATGCAACCCTCATCCGAGCCACAAGTCCCAGCAGAACGGCTCAGCTTTGGAATCAGCATTAGACCCCCACCCCACTCAAAAAACACACACACACACACACACACAGAGAAGCCAAACTACAATCCACAGAATGTCTGTCCTTCTCTACATAAGAATTAATTGCATACATGAGTCCCTGGCCACAATAGAGCTTCAGAGAGCTGTGTGTGGATGTTGGAGCATGTGGGAACCCATTCGTAGCTCATGCTTTTGTGTAGACCCACTGTTCACTCATGCAGGAGTGGCTATACTGTACCATGCTGCCCCTTTCTCAGTGCCGTGAGGTTCTCACAGTGGCTGGGAGCGAGGAATGTGTGGTATCTGGGACCTCAGAGAGCATGATCAAGCCCAGGCCTGGTGGTTCCCATGTCACAGGGCTGACAGCAGTGTGTGTTTGTGTGCTGCCGGCTGTGTGCCCCATGCTCCAGATCAGCTCCTCTGTGACACTCTGTGGCTCAGCTGCTCAGAGTGACAGAGAAATGTCTGACCTTACTTACAAAAAATACACACATATACAGGACATACAGTTCAGTAATTTTTTTCTTCAGTTAGCATTTTTGTATCTAGCCTCCTTACAATTTTTCCTCACTACTTTTTGATAGGGTTGGATCCAGGTAATAATTTCTCATGTGTAAGAAGACATTAATGTTTTTTTTCTATGGGTCACTCTTTAATGCCCAAAATACAGATATTTCCTTCTGGAACGACATTCTAGATTATCCAATTTAGCAAGATGATGCTCGTTTTTAAGTTTAATATTTCAATGTTGAAATGACTATCAATCTGTTATTCACAGTACAACACAAACATTAGGGATTTGGTGAGATGCAAAGGGCACAGGGATGTTTGTATGGCTTAACTTGTTTGTTTGTTTTACACTGACATTTACACAGAGATTTGCATGGATTTAAGTGTCCCATGTATATGACTGAGCTGAAAAAAACTTGTAGGCAAAACAACATTGTATTCTAAAATCATGTGAATCAATAACCTGAATGTCAAAATACATATGTTAGTACAGCACATAGTGTGTTCCTTTTTTACCAACATGGCCTCACACTGGCAAAATTGTAATAATTCACACCACTGGATTTGTGTAATAAATTACAAAACATAAGGTTAGCGTTACTGTTTGTACCTTGTTCGATAAGAAACTGGGAAAAAAAAAATATATATATATATATATATATATATATAAATATGTGTGTACATTTAGGAAAAACCCATTCTATGTTACTGCATTTGTGCATATTTAACACAAGCAATGGTTTCACAAATATGTTTACAGTCAATCTGTGCCCTTTTGGTGAAAAATAATAATAATAATAATAATAATAATAATAATAATAATAACCATACTTTATAAATTCACATATAGTTAAACTAGATTTAGTATCAGTTAAAATAGTGATAACATAAAAAAGTTGTTTTTATTCAACACATCTTTTAGAATGCGCTCCTTAGTGTACCCCACAACACCTCTATCTCACCCCCCAACCCCATTCTACATGCCCCATCTCTAATCCACTACAAGAGATTCACAGATGCACAAGCACAGAGAAAGAGGAGGGGGCATTTGGTATTGTACGGTAATTGGCGAGGGCAGGCACTTACCTTTAATCAGCCATGTGGTAAAGGGGGACCAGGGCAGGAGGGGGGGGGGGGGTGCTTGAACTTCAGCCCTCTGTCCTCTCATGTGTGCAGCTGACTGCTGTTAATATTTCATAGACCGCTAATAGAGAGGGGCCACTGCACAGGACGGGGCATGTAGGGCTTAAGGGACTGTAATTACCCCAATTACTCTGCTGTCAGTGTAGGGTCAAATGCACAAGACTGGCCATCATCCTGTCTGTCAAAAACACATCCAGACAGGTCACAGGCGCTTTCACCTCAGACTTTATCAGCAACACATCTGCTGGCTGGGGTCAGTGTGTAATGTCTAAGAATTGGGTTTTGTACATACAGTGTTACTGGAGGATATTTCAGCATTTTCAGGGATTCCTTAACTCTGCAGTCTCTTTTTTGCTTTACTACAATATTGTACTAGTCATTACAATAACACAATCACAACAAATCTCCATCAAAGTGACCCCAAACACGGAGACGGTGTAAAGTTGACAGTGATGAAGGGAAAGCGTGGGGCTTTGATCTTAATGAAAGGCACTAATTGTTCTGATGGGATGAAGTTTGGGAACGCTGTAGGGTTCCTACTGGCAACATGGTGACATAAGTGCACACTGGTGGTGTATGGGACTGTTTTTCATTCTACTCCCAAAGGAATTCTGACCAATTCTGCTGCCTCCCACAGACACTCTTGATCAATCCCACCTGCTCCTGCAGAAAGTTTGACCAGACCCACCTGCTCCCACAATTATTATTTTTGTTTGTACTTGTCTGTGTTATTTTCGGTTTTCCTGAGCGTAGTTAGCGCTATTTCTCAAAATATGTATGAATTAGTCATTTAAACTACAGTGACCCTGACCAAGATAAAACATTTACTGAAGATGAATGAATGAACATGGTAAAAGAGCAGCCCACCATGTCCACCAAAACGCTCCCATGTTATCAACATGGCCTTTCTTTATCTCAAATATATGAAAGTGAAAACTGGCCACTCTGGGACTTCTTATTAGATCCCTCACAATCCCATTCCTAGTGCACACCTCTAGTGCACGCTGCACACCACTGATTTAGTCACTTACCCTCCTAGTCGAGACTCAAACTTAGTTAAACTTGTGGTTTATCATTGGCTTGTCATTTATCAGGACAACTTTGGTAATCTTAATGAATTGCAATAATGTGCTGTGGAATATTTTAAGTCTGAGTCAAAGTCATGTAAGCGCAAGTAGAAGTCTGTTATTAAATCACAAGTACTAAATCACTTCTTCTCCATTGTGTGATGTGACCAGTAAACTAGTGAGGTGAAATAAACTGGGATGGAAATGAACTCTTTTTCATGTGTATGCAAATCTCAGTGTGCAATGGTACAAGTGCAAAATAGAAGGCACGTCAGTGACTTTCTACTGAGGTCACTTTCTGAATTGAAATGCACTGTTGAAAGTGTGGCAGTGTCCATTGTGATGTGTGTTTTCTCAGTGTGTGTGGGCACCTGTGTGGGTGTGTGCATGTACTCATGTATATACACTTGCATATACATTCATCTCTTGACATTGTGCATGTGGGGTGTGTGTGAGCGGCTATGAAGTGTGTGTGTGTGTGTGTGTGTGTGCGCGTGTGTATACGATGGGTTGGCATCAGGAGATGGCTCAGTGTGTATGAATGGAGCTGCACATGCTAGGTCAGGTGGCTGAGCCTGCAGACAGGGGGTGGTCTGTTTCGCACAGGCGCTAATTGGGACGAGGGTCAACCTTACAAGTTGTGTGTTCAATCCACAGTAAGAGAGCGAAAGAGTGAGAGAGAAAGAGAGAGAGAGATGAGAGATGAGAAGAGGGCGTTCTCTCATTTCTCTCGCTCTCAGGCTGTCTGTAGATCACTGGCTGGTAACTGTGTTGCGCACTAATGGAGCTGGCAGGGCGGAATCAATTACTGGCCAGCGTGGATTTTCCCACAGGCAGTAGCTTGGGAAAACCGCAGTGCTGCACGGCCAAGACAGCTGGCACAGAGCAGCCACTGGCAAGAGAGCTGGTGCCCCTCAAACAAGGACCTTTCTCTCTGATAAAATTGTGATGGACGATTATTTTTGTTGCCTTTCTGCCCGGCCACTCGTAAACAGCCTATTTAGCTGCCTCTGTCCTTGCCACTGCTGAGTAAAGAGAGCTGTTTAGTCTTTATAGGTCTGCACTGCAAAGTATGTGCTTTGCAAAGGATAGACTGTTTGCCACTCTTTCCTATATTCTTCTTTTCCCAAATAATTTTCAGTTAGAAGCAGATAATTTGAAATTATTAGCACAGGGAATGGTAAGAAATCGATGACACCACATTATGAAGCTTCCATTGCCAAGTCATCTGTACTTTTCCCAAGTATGTGTTGAATTCGGTTACTATTCTTAATACAGTAGCAAGAATGCCCAGTTGGGGTATATGAGTGGAACTACACTATATGGTCAAATGCTTGTGGACACCTGACCATCACACCCATATGTGGGCCTTCCCCAAATTGTTGCCACAAAGTTTGAAGCACAGAATTGTAAGGAATGTCTTTGTATGCTGTAGCATCATAATTTCCTGTCACTGGAACTAAGGGGTCTAGTCCAAATCTGTTTCAGCATGGCAGTCCCCCAGTGCTCAAAGTGAGGTCCTTGAAGACATGGTTTGCCAGGGTTGGAGTGGAAGAAGTTGAGTGGCCTGCACAGAACCGTGACCTGAACCCCACTGAACACCTTTGGGATGAGCAGGAATGCAGACTGCATACCAGGCCTCCTCTCTGGAAATCAGTGCCTGACCTCACTAATGCTCTTGTGGCTAAATGAACACAAATCCCCACAGCCATGCTCCAAAATCTAGTGGTAAGCCTTCCCAGAAGAGTGGAGGTTATTATAACAACAAAGGGGGACTAAATCTGGAATGGGATGTTCAACAAGCACATATGTGTGTAATGGTCAGGTGTCCCATTAAATTCACAGATAAAAATATAGAGTCAAATCATAGAATCAGTTCACGGAGTCAATTCATAGAATCATCACTCCAGTCAAACAATTACCTTTTTGAAATAACTAGCTAGCTAGTATTTTGACATCTGACTAAGTCTGACAAATGACAGTGTTATGCACATTTTAATGTAAAGTAAGCTATATGCCTTTTCTGGGGTCAAATCAAATCATTTTGGAGATTTTTCAGTAGTGTTTTACTATCAATTACATAATGAGGATTCAATTAGTCTAGTTCTCACACTCATCACTACTCTAGAGAATATGTGATCAAGTACAGTCCATGTGCAGATCGTCTGGTGCTGAGATGAATAAAAATCATCCCACAAGCAAAAGCTCAGAGCTAGCGTGTGAGAGCATGTTAATGTGTGGTTTGCGAGTGTGTCAGTGTGTATGTTTGTGTGCTAACAGGAACAATGAGTGAGCATGTGCATGCAACAGATGGACAGATAAAAAGAGAGAGGGAGGGAAAGAGAGAGATATCAAGTGTCAAAGTGTGTATGAGAAGCGGAACTGCAGGGTTTGTTTTCTCAACTCAGATTTATTTCAACCAGACTCCCTGAGGACATGTTTTACAGATGACACACACACACACACACACACACACACACTTGAAAGACCAAATATAGGCTACACGATCAACTAAAATGTAGAATAAAGTTTAAACTAAAACTGCAAAGCAAGCATTATAGAGAATGTTGCTGATGTTGTGTATCTATTAGTATCTATCAATCCCAATGAAGGATTAATAAAAATGTATCTAATCTTATTTTAGCTCTCAATACTGTAACCTCAGGAACTATTCAAGACCAAAGACCACCTCAAGGACTCAGTGAAGTATCAGGATTCAGTCTGGGGTTAAATATCTCTGCTCAAATCTCAGGACTGCCACTGCCAGTACTTTTTCCACCAGGAAGGTGCTGGTGCTAGTGTCGGTTAGTGCTAGCCTGTAATCATTTCTGTAATCATCTCCACCAAAAAAGAGAGGTTTTCAGCCTACAATTTTTTTCAGTTCCAAGATCACAATACTGCTGGCCTGAAAAAAAAAGCAAATATCCACCACTTATTGTCCGGTAGTTAGCTATTCATATGTCAGCCCAAATTCTCACCAGATCTATTGGTGATCTTTGGCTTCAACAGGTGAATTGAAGATATGTGAAGCTTCACAGACCATTATTATGGAGCAAGCAGGAAATCGGAAATCACTGTATCAAGCCTCCTTACATTGTTCTCCTCATTGTGTCAAAATACACTGTATCAAAATGATCATTTCATAATAATGTTTGGACAGAAATCCAGGTTTTTGTTCCTGTGCTGTAATGGAAAAACACTGCCTCGCTAGCAAACTTTTGTTTAATAGGGTTGGATCCAGATAATAATTTCGCATGTGTTAGAAGACACATATTTTTTCTATGGGTCATCCCTTCTTGTTGTTCTCTAATAATACCCAAAATGCATATATTTCCTTCTGGCACGACATTCTAGCTCATCCAATTTAGCAGGATGGTCCTCGTTTTCATCACATAGCATGGAACACTGACTTTCAAGAGTCCTCTTCTCTTGCATTTATTATGGTTAGCGGTGGCTTGCTGTGTTTCCATCCCTTTTGTATTAAGCATCTCTTGAAGGCTGGAGACTGAAGAAATTAAACCAAACTTTTGATCTGCCTTGTTGTTTAGTTTGTGGATGGCTGCCATGATGTCCGCTGATAACGGCTGGCCTTCCTCATATGGGGAATTTTCAAGGTCTTCAAC
Organism: Pangasius sanitwongsei; assembly: GCA_037576675.1. Taxonomy (NCBI): domain Eukaryota; kingdom Metazoa; phylum Chordata; class Actinopteri; order Siluriformes; family Pangasiidae; genus Pangasius; species Pangasius sanitwongsei. The sequence continues at coordinate 7,799,765 of CM075025.1, read as the reverse complement.
CCTGTTGTCTGCTTTGTCTTATTCACTATAAGAAAATGCGTGTACTCAATTTAAGCTTGGTAGCGTCCCTTTGCTGCTGGCCTAGAACTAAGAACCTGTGATATCTGAGGCTCAGGGATAGTGTGTAATCAATTTCTATGATGTCTGTGCTGGGTATAGATGCTGAAGGATTTTTTTTTTGGAGGGTAAATATGTCCAAATCCAGAAGTAAAACCAGCTCGAATCAATTCATCATTAAAGATTCTGTAATAGATGATTAAAGTCCTAATACAGAAATCAGTGTATGAATTCATACATTTCTATACATGGGTATATATAAGGGTAAATCTATACAAGGGTAAATCTAAGCATATAGTTCATGGCAATATATATTATATCAGCTATTATCAGTACTTTTTCACACACACACTCACACAGAAAGACAAAGCATGGGTAAGACATACAGAACCTGTAAATTCACTGTGGATTGAACAGCTTGCTCTGTGCAGCCTTGAATGTAGATACAGCAAGTAAGAGATAAATGTGTGAACATGCTTTACTGTCACTTGAGGGGTGGTGAGAAAGAGGTTGCGTGTTTGCTTAACATGGTAGGGGAGGTGAGTGCTCTGTGTTTATTTGCTCTGTGAGCACTGCTATGTGTGCGTGTGTGTGTCATAGCATATATTTACCTCTTTGTGGGGACCGAATGCCTCCATAACGACCGTAATACATAGTAATTTGGCATGTGGGGTCATCTGGCTTGGTCCAACAAAGAAAAATGTTTTACTGTTTGACAAGCTATTAATTAAAATATTCAAATCTTCAAAATATGTCCTTTTTGAAATATTTCAAGGTAGGGCATACCATTATTTAGTGTCAGTAATACACAAGCAAAGATAGTAATCGCAAAGATAGTAATATAAGTCTGTGTGAATGTGTGTTTTAGAAAGTTTGTTTATCCAGAGGCGGAGGTGGGATGTGGAGGCTAAAGAGCACCAGCTAGTTTAGAGTAGACCGAGGTGTGAGACTTGAGACTAGTGATGATAGGCATGTGTGTGTGTGTGTGTGTGTGTGTTTGTGTGTCATTCTCTGTCATCTCTGTCATTATGTCTGTGTCAGGCCTGTGACTGAGCAGTAATACAATACAATACAATACAATGAAGGATGTTTAGAGAAAAACATTAATTTAATGGTCTTAGTCATGCAGAATTTCTTATAGTGCTGTGAGAAGCCTTCATATACCTCAACTATGAGGATAAAACAGATCAAACACATGAAGCTGTTTCGCTGTAAATATTGTAATTTGGAAAATATTGAATTCTCAGGCTCCTATAGCAAATGATACTACAGTGCTGTTGAATTCTTGAATCTGATTAGTCAGAAGATGTTGATCAATAATTGTTGATATTTTCTATGATGAAATATGTCTCCAGAGTCAGTGCTTTATAACAGTCGGTGTCAAAGCTGTAACTTTAAGTTTTCCATAACATGACAAGCTGCTTTTTTGTTTTTTGTTTGTTTGTTTGTTTGTTTTTTTGTCTGATTAACATCAAGAAAGAGAGAAAATGAGTCAGGAGTCTGGTGAGGATTTATAGCTGTTATAATTTATTGTTCTGACTTGTTTCGTGGATGTTCAACAACATTAAACATACATACAAGATTGCTATAAGAACATAAAACTCTTTGGGACATGCAGTTATAGTTAAATAATCAACTTAAGGGTAGTAACAGTAACTCTGCTTCATGTCTGTCTGTACCAAACCCTGTCAATATTTATGTTCTGATGTGTTTTATTCCTTACACTTTATAATACTGTTCAATAACTTATAACTAATAACTTATAGATAACTATGCAGGGACTAAGCAGGAATGAATGAGTAATACTACATTAACTCCTAAGTCACTTCTATTATCTACTAATACTAATACTAAATACTAAGTAATTACTAAAGCTGATGAAGTAATGGTTTGGTAGTTCATTATGAACTAAGCAATATTTCCCAAGTCATATATATTATGATCTCCTGGAGAACTACTAGCTAACAACTGTTACATAATTACATAATACTACATAATTGATGTTAGCTAAACTACACACCACAGTATGAACAACACACACTGCACCCCTCAAAACCCCTTGCTAAACACTTAACAAGAATTTTTTCCAGAAATCCAGTCATTCGACTCGGTCAACTATGTCTTTGTTCCACTCATACTCACGTTCCAACTTTCTCTCTGACAGAGTGCTCCCTCTGACACTGCTTCACATCTGTTTTTATTACCAATCCAACACACAAACAACTTGGAAACACACTAGGACACTCACTCTCATTCCTTGTTAGTCCTTGTAGGCAAAATGTCACGAAACACAGTTAACCCTTTTGTTTCTCCAAGGTACCAGTGCCTGATCTGAAACTGTTCTGCATGGGTCCATTTCAGACAAGCCTGATCAGTGGATTCAGAAGTGTTGGCTTGCTAATGTAGTTCCTATGTAATGCTACTAACAATAAAAACAGGTGTCTCACATCTTACATGTAATCATTGTCTATGAAGAGGTCTCTGTGCTGTGTATAGATGGTAAAGGTCTGGAATGTGGATGGTAAAATATGTTCTCATAGTCGTAAGTACAACTTATTCTGCATAGTTCTGCACAGTTATTATTTTTATGCAATGCATTATTGAACTCTCACATTTATGTATGTAATGGTTCTTCCTCAGTAGAAACACATAATAGTTCTTAAAAGGTTTGCTGGTACCCAGCACCTCCTGCCCAATACCTCCTGCTCTCCTCCTCTGATCTCCTTCTTGTTTTCTTCCACTGATCTCCTCTCTCCTTCTTTGCCCTCCTCTGTCTTTCCTTCCTCCTAGTCTCTTCCACTGTTTCCTCCTGCTCTCCTCCTCTGATCTCCTTCCTCCTGCTCTTTTTGTCTGATCTCTTCCTTCTCTCTTCCAGTGATCTCCTTCCTACCGCTCTCTGCCTCTGATCTCCTTCCTCCTGCTCTTCTCATCTAATCTCTTCCAGGTCTCTTCCACTGATCTGCTTGCTCTGCTGAGTTCCAGTGATCTACTTCCTGCTCTCTTCCACTGATCTCTTTCCTCCTGCTCTCTTTCACTAATCTCCTTACTCCTGCTATCTTCCACTGACCTACTTTCTCTTGCTCCCTTTCACTGATCTGCTTTCTCCCGCTCTCTTCCAGTGATCTCCTTCCTGCTCTTTCATTGATCTCCTACTTGCACTCCTCCACTGATCTCCTCTCTCCAGCTCTACTCTTTTGCTCTCCTCCATCCTGCACTTTTTCACTGATCTCCTTCCCCCTGCTGGTCTCTTTGGATCTCCTTCTGATTTCATTCCTGTTCTCTTCCTCTGATCTCCTTCCAGTTCCATCCTTATTCCTGTTCCGCTGATCTCCTTCCTGCACTCTTGCCCCAATCTCTTTCCTCCTGCTTCTTTCCTTCTGCTGTTGTCTTCTGATTTCCTTCCTGCTGCCTTCTTGATCTCCTTCCTGATCTCCTTCCTGCTGTCTTCCACTGAGCTCCTGTCTCCAGCTCTCCTGCTCTGCTTCTTGCTTTCTCTGCTATCCTTCTGCCTTCCTCTATCAGTCTCTTCTCCACTGATCTCCTTTTTCCAACTCTCCTCTCCTGCTAATTTCCTTCATTCAGATCTCTTCCAGTGCTTTCCTCCCTCCAGTGCTCCCCCTTTCTGTTCACTCTCTCTAAAAAAATAAAGGTGTTAGAAGATGTTCTTTAAAACAACATGATAGAGGAACCATTTTTGTTTCCTAAAGAGACAGTTTTGGTTCCCTATACAGTCTTTCAGGGTGTGATTCTTTGGCCATTTTTTTTTTTTTTGCACATCATGAAATTCAAAAAACAAATAATTTAAAATAATGTGGTTCACCAAACAACTCTATGTAAAAATGTAAAAATGGCATTGTTGTGCCTCAAAACAATAATGCGGTCATTTTTACTGTCATCACTATGAGAGTTGATCAACTGCCAGTTGTCTCTGGAAAATAATCTAGTACCCCAATTTTTTGTTTGTTCCTGTTCGAGCCAGTTCTTGTTTTTGAACATGTCCATGGAAAAATGTCCGTATTGGGGCCTTAATACTGAACACACTTCTCAGAAACATGGTGAGCTCCAGGAATCCAGTGCCAGAGTGTATTTGTGTGTTGATTAATTAAGGAAACTCTGTTAGAAAGAATGGAAAAGGCCATGTGAGGCTTTCCAGTTCAGAGGAACAGTATATGCTGTATTGTATATGGGATGCAACAGAGAGTCAGTGTATCTGATAAAGAATGGGAGTGATCTGTGCTGTGGGTGATGTGTGTCATATCTGCGCCTCTTATGCTGTCCTCCATCGCTCTCTTGCTTGTCTCTTCCTGGCCCCTGCAGTTGCTGAGCAGCAGGTATAGAGTGTCATGATGGTGTGCACACAGGATGCGGCAGGCCATATGAGCGCGCCTGCCGGAGTTGACACAGTAAACCAATCCCTGGGAGCTTCTGCGCCTAGGGGCTTGTGGGACTGACGGGGGAAGTGACTGACACACACACACACACACACACGTGCATGTACTGACACACACAAGCGTGAACACACACCCACGCACTGAATGCTGGTGGTGGGAGGGAGAGCGCTGGCTGAGCGACACTCACACGGAGATTGGGTTACAGCTGAATTAGATCAGAGCTGTGGGAACCGGCACCTCGTCAGGCACGCACACACATAGGCACACGTGTGCACACATGGCTACACACGGCTGTGCTGTGTATATAAACACGCACTGACAGATTGCAGACACACAATCAAATGCACACACCTCACACATAGCTACAGGCATGGAGATTCATATGATGGTGTGAGTGTGTGTGTGTGTGTGTGTGTAGGTATTGGTGAAACCATGTAAGGAAAGTCATTGGGTTTGTAAGCTGGGGGTGTTTATTGGATAACTGGCTTCAGGATTAGTCCTTAAACAACTAAATAACATAAGCATGAGCTGAAATGAAGACATAGGAAAATAGCTGCATTTAAGTTCAGGTCAATTCCTGAGGTTTTCACACACAAATGTCAAAAGTCTGTCCCGGCACAGGAGGAACAACATGTTCAAAACTGACCTGTGTGAACAAGACCGGTGTGTATGAGGCCGGCCAAGCGGACAATTCCCAACAGAGCACTGTCTCGTCAATCCAGTGTAAGACAGAAGTGTCTAGGCAATATTCTGTTTCTCTTCTTTGCTTTTCACATACTGAACCTGGCAGCCTCAGCTCTGAGACTCAGCTGATCTCACGCAGCTGAATGCAGAAAGCTGTATATCCTGTCCAAACTCTGAGCAACACAACCTGTCCTCCTGCTTAAAGAACCTAGTGCACTGATGCCATACCATAAAGCTCTGGTATAACACATCTGGCAAACTATTAAACAGTGTGAGAAGAAAATATATTATTGCCAATAAATTGCAATTTTCTTTTTACATTGGCAGGAACTTTTTTACTTTAGCATTTAATTATAATGTTTTACATAAAAATGTTATTCCTTTTTATGTTCGTACTTACATTAGTTTTTAGTTTATTAATACTATTAAAATTCTATTTTATTCTATTTATGTCTATGTATTTTTCCATTTGTTACTATATATTTTTTTAACTTTATAAGTGCTTTTAATTATATAAAATGTTCTAGGTTTTACATTAGGTAATTAGGATGGATGGATTAAAGATAAAATGGGCTTTCGGGACAGCAAAGAAATTATTATTATATTTTTATTGTGACATTTGTTTATTTATTTATTTATTTATTTATTGTTCTACATTTGATGTTGCAATTGTAACACTGACAGAATGACAATTTTCCACTTTAAAGCATTACTCTTAGCTTATATAATTTATATTATATAATTAATGTTATATGTCCTGTAAACACCTTTATGAGAAACAGAGAAAAAAGGAATGATGTAATAGTTATGAATATTATTATATATTTTTTTAATAAACAGCATTCAGATGCAAAAAATGACATAAAAAAGGATATGTCTTGTCTACCATAGTTATGTATATTACTACTATTAGTACTGCTACCACTAAAATTATTATTTGTTTGTTTGTTTGTTTATTACATTCCTTACAGAGGAAATGAGCAAAATCTCTAATGGGACATATCTCTAATCTGCCCTTGCCTGCCCAGTCGTCCCATCTGCCTCTGAGCTAATGGGAGGTTCCAAGGCCCAATTAACCCGACACACACACACTCAATATGAAGCACGTCCTCTCTCTGACCCTGAGGTTCTGGCGACGCCATACCATCACAGAGCGGCAGGAAGCCCAAACAGGAGAGTGCAGCCAGGAGTGGCTCTGAATGAGCAGCCGTCACATTCCCCATCAGCAGCTGCTGCTGTGACCACACCGTTACCTGCTGTACTTTAATGGACCCACAAACAGTTCGGATTGAAATACAGCCACGCACAATAGTGCAGAGAGAGAGGGAGAGCACAAATGGTGACGGTGCTTGCCGGATCCGGTTTCAGAGTGCTGGAGGTCCGGACGCAGGCTCTGAGCCTGGGAACAGAGAGTAGAGAGAGTCCTGTGTCAATAAGGAACAGTGGTCGGCCACAATGGGGCCAACTCCACACAACAGCACTGACAGACACCCACACAAAGCAAAGCCCTCCATTCTCACACGGCCGAGAGAATGGGCCAGTGTGTGGGTGCCTGGGGGCATGTTTGAACAGAGTGCGCACACACACACACACACACACAAAGTAGCACCCATGCACACTCTCACACAGACAGCACAGTATATAAACAAACACACACACATACACACATACACACACACAAAGTAGCACCCATGCGCACACTCACACAGACAGCACAGTATATAAACAAACACACACACACAAAGTAGCACCCATGCACACTCTCACACAGACAGCACAGTATATAAACAAACACACACACTCACACATACACACACACAAAGTAGCACCCATGCGCACTCTCACACAGACAGCACAGTATATAAACAAACACACACACTCACACATACACACACACAAAGTAGCACCCATTCACACTCTCACACAGACAGCACAATATATAAACAAACACACATGCAAAAACACAAAGTAGCACCCATGCGCACTCTCACACAGACAGCACAATATATAAACGAACACACACATACAGTCACTGAGGCCTCAGAATCTCAGTCAAATGAACACAAACGACTACAGCCACAGACACATACACATATACAATACAGAGACTGTATTCTCTGTATGTTCAGAGTGCTTATGGAAATCCCAACATATTATAATGGTTTAAAAAAAAAGATTCAAAAGGCACTTCCACTGACTTTAGACAATTTTCAATTCAATTCAATTCAGTTTTATTTGTATAGCGCTTTTAACAATTGACATTGTCACAAAGCAGCTTTACAGAAATAAATGGATTCACAATTTTGCTCTGAATGTGAGGAAGGGTACAGCTAGGAGATGTTCTCAGACTTAAATAGCACTACAAAATGATGGGCTGCCACCTGGTGTCTGATTCTGAAATTACTCCACTCTGTCACAGTCTAATTCAGAAGTTGTGCACACCAGTTGTATCTAGCTCCAGCCCCACAGTCCAACAGTGTGACCCCCCCCTTGGCCAGACTAAGACCATGCTTGGTGGAACGAAGCCCCTCTTTATCCGATTGACAAAAAGATAAAGTCCCTGCTCAGCTAGCCAAATTGAGGAAAGTCAACACTGATAGAGTGAACTCAGAAAAATTCAACTTCTAAAGTGAATTCACATTTTAACATGCTAACTTAGCTAGTGTTTGCTAAATGTTTAGTGTAATGAGCAAACTTATCAATCGTTAGCTAGCTAAATATTCACCCAAACACCAACTTTGATCCTGAGCTCGGGTTACTGTCTGTGTGGAGTTTCTCGTTTTCTCCCCGTGTCCCTGTGGGTCTTCTTCCTGGGTTCTTGGGTTTTTTACGCCTCCCAAAAACATACTGGTAGATTGACTGGCGACTCTAAATTGGCGACCCTAGGTGCGAATGAGTGTGTGAATGTGTGTGTGCAGGGTGCAATGGACTGGCATGCCATCCATGTTGACAAAGCAGTCTGGTTCAGGTAGCCTAGTTGGAGAAGGCTATTTCTGAGAATAAGAAATAATGAAAAATTCATAAGAAAATAGGCAACTTTGAAAATGCTTTTACCAGATACCCACAGAAGAACATTTCGAAACATGGATGCTGCACCTTTCTCATGCAAGTGTCTAACCAAACTAACACCTAACTGGAGGCTTCTTAAGCCCTACAGCAAGCTCTTGCTACAGATGATGTCAAAGTGCATGAATCTACAATCAGAAAGAGACTGCACAACTTTAATT
>CM075025.1:7760543-7791306 GCA_037576675.1 Pangasius sanitwongsei | reverse complement strand
GTTATGGTTTGGGGATGCTTTGCTGCAGCAGGACCTGGCCAGCTCACCATCATAGAATCCACTATGAATTCTACATTATTCTTCTGTATCAGAAGGTGCTTGAGGAACATGTGAGACCATCTGTCAAAAAAATTGAAGCTGAAGTGGAACTGGACCTTGTAACATGACAATGACCCAAAACATACCATTAAATCCACCAAGGACTGGCTGAAAAGTGAAAAATGGAGAGTCAAAGCCCACATCTAAATCCTACTGAGGTCCTGTGGGGTGATTTGAAACTAGCTATTAGGGCATAGGGTGTCCTAACTTTTTCCTCAGTTGAAATACTCATTTTTGTGGATTTCTTTTGTTTCATAAGTGAAAACAAAGTGATTTTTTGTTGTTTACATGCAATTACATCACTTTCATCTACAGGTACAAAGTAAACAAGATCAGAAATTGACATTGACATTTCTTAATAAAAAACTGAATATTTAATGGGGTGTCCTAATTTTTTCACATGTTATATATATATATATATATATATATACAAATTGCAGATCCCAGGAGAAGGATTATTTTTAAACTTTCGTAATCTATTCAGCAAAAACGTAGTTGAATAAGAAATTAGAGAACTTAAGATTTAATTTGTTGTATTGATTAAAGTATTGTAATAAACCTATGTGGCTTTAATGCCTTCAGGTTAAGAAATATGAGGAGTGAAACCAATGCATAGTTAGTAAATTATTACTACAAGTAATGGTTCCCATATTTGCAAATAGAAAATGTGATAACAGTATGTACATGTAGCTAATAAACTGTAATTAATCTTATAGGTAATTAAAAATGAAAAAGTAGATTGGGTACCCTCACGTTGAAACCCACTGCTCTGTTTTTTGATTGTTTTTTGTTTTGTTTTGTTGTTTGGTTTTGGTTTGGTTTGGTTTAGTGCCTTTAGCTTACTCAATTCGAGGAAACCAGTGCATAGTACAAGTTTCCTAATCACCACTAGATGGCAGCACTTGATGGCTTTTTGCCATAGACACCACATTGAAGGTTGAGCCCAGAATTTAGACCATCGACTAAGATTTTTTTTAATCCAGAATTGCTATCAGAGTTTGCAGCATTTAGCTGTGAGAATAGCTGATACCTTAAGACAAGAGTGTTTATAAGGGGCCTTGTGAATTTAGGGTTATAGATGTTTGTTATGCAGCTTACTCTTCACAGCTGAGGGTGTTTAGAACTGTTTACTTTAAAGCTACAGTGCATAGGATCTTTTGTTGTTGTTGTTTAAAAAATAATTAACATGATTATGTAGTAAGGGGAGGGAAAACGCTGTATAATATGATGTTCCTGTTGCAAATCCCCTAACATTCCTGTATTAGATATTCACAGTCGGCGCTGTGTCAGGGGTGTTGGGTCAGGAATTGGCAGCTGTGTCAAATGTTATTACTTACCAAGTTGAAAGAAGTCCTACTGCACAGTGACAGACAGGAGACAGAGCCAATCATGAGATAGAGTGTAAGCAAATGAGAGTAAGAGGGTGAATGAATCCAATATTATACTCCAAAGGAAAATGATTCAGGACTGATGGAGTTTTTTTTTCTTTTTTTTCTTGCTGAGCAGTAAGGTAAGGTACTTATTTGTGCTCTAATATAGTGAATGAGAGTCAGCTGATTTATTCTTGTTGAATTTTATTATTTTACATGTTACATTTATAACAAAACATCGTAGCCTTATTGGGGTTTTATTGCAACATGGATGTAGTCAATTTTGCAAATACAATCATTTCAAAAACAGAATCACTGCAAAACACTTTTCGATGTCAGCATGTTCACGCCGAGAGTAAGGAAATTCGAAGCATCAGCGTGACATCCTAATTAAATGTTATCTCATATGGCTGGCAATAAGTAGCTCAGGGATGATAGAGGGATGCCAGAGCGGTCAGCCGGTTCTTGTTGCAAATACCGCAAAGTTGTCAGTGCCTGTAAATGTAGGCCTACAGGGATTGCTTGATTTCACAGTGATGATCTCTTCAATGTTGGCTCAAGTTCAAAACATTTTTAAGGGGATGGCCCTTAGGATGTGAAATCATAAGCCAGTCATCATCCTTAGCTAAAAATGCTTTGTTAGCCTGCCATTTTCTCCTGCAGTGTCAAAACTTTCATTGTTAGATGCCCAGAAACTGGGCAGTTGACGATTTTTAAAAAAAAATCTGGTCTTTTTCCAGTCTTCAACTGTTCAGTTTGGGCGAGCCTGTGCCCATGACAGCCTCAGATCCCTGTTCTTGGCTGACAGGAGTGGAACCGGATGTGGTCTTCTGCTGTTGTAGCTCATCCACCTCAATGTTTGAGGTGTTGTGTATTCTGAGATGCTTTACTGCTCACCACGGCTGTAAAGAGCGCTTATTTGAGATACTATAGACTTCCTGTCAGCTCAGACAGGTCTGGTAATTCTCCGCTGATCTCCCTCATCAGCGAGGTGCTTCAGCCTGCAGACCCTCCGCTCACAGGATGTTTTTGTTTTTCGCACCATTCTGTGTAAACTCTACAGACTGTTGTGTGTGAAAATCCCAGGAGATCAGCAGTTTCTGAAATACTCAGACCAGCCCATGTGGCACCGACAACCATGCCACGGTTAAAGTCACAGAGATCACATCTTTTCCCCATTCTGATGTTTGATGTGAACATTAACTGAAGCTCTTGACCTGCATCTACATGATTTTATGCATTGTGCTGCTTGTACATGATTGGTTGATTAGATAACTGCATAAATGAGCAGGTGTACAGGTGTTCCTGTTAAAGCGGCCAATGAGTGTATATGCAATACATACCCAGCTCGCACTGCTGCTTAGTCACTTGGCATTAAATGTAATTACCGTAACTGTTGTTACATCAGACTAGTTTATTGCTTAAGCGTCTCATGATGAGGTGATTCAGTCCAGCCTATTAGCTCAGTCATTTTCTGATTGACATTTTGATAAAGTACAAGAACATACATAAAAGGTGTTTTACTTGTACGGATGCACTGAATGGGAAAAGCTGTTGTCACGAGGATTCATTCCTCTACAGTGATGTCAGCTCAATATGATGAACATTCATGAGCCAAATTTTACCATAGTAGGATTCAGACATTTTGATAGCTGAACCCATGACACAAATGGCAGGACTTTCAGCCTTGTACAAAATTAGTTACACCACTGCCAGCTTATTTACATGTCTTTAGGTCTTCAACTTCCTATCGATATCCATTTGGCTATAATTTGAAATGTACAGTATATGACAGCATCCACTGTGAGAGCATCGAAAAATGTTGAATTACAAAATACAGCTTGAAAAACCCTTTATCTGTAGTGTTCTGCTTATTCTACAGATTACACTCAGCATACAATGTAACAAGGACGTCATCTTGAGTTCATCAGAAACAGACAATATGAGAGACTGGCCTCTGAAATCTGAGAGGTAATAAAAAGGTCATTTTAGCTGTGAGCGTTTAAGATGATGTTCACTTCCCTAAAGACTTTGAAGTTTAAATAATTTGATTTTTCTTTCTTAAACAGACGAATTACCCAAAAAAATTGATGTGAAAAAATAAAGATCATTCATTCACTTCTGACAAGGAGGCGCACTAGAGCAATATCAAAGTTTTATTTTAAAATTTATTATAGAGGAACAGTAGTACAATTGAAACAGAAAGGAGAATGTATTCATCTTAAAACCTTGAAGGAAAACAAAAAACATAAAAAGAGTAACCTGATTTGCTTTGTGTATGAGGTGAGCCGAAGGCCCAGTTTGCATCCACTGTAAGAGCGTTGAAAAATACATCTTTGAAACGGCTTTAAAAAAATACAGCTGGAAAAACCCTTCATCTGTAGTGTTCTGCTTTTTTTTGTTGATTATACCCACATATAGCATAAAATGTAAGGAGGAAGTCATCTTAAGTTCATCAGAAACACAGACATAATGTGAAAGAAGCAACAATGTGTGTGTGTGTGTGTGTGTGTGTGTGTGGGTGAACAAGCACACAGATGAACAGGAAGAGAAGAGGAGAGGATATCAAAAGCTAAGCCCAACTTCCAATAATTCAAATCAACTTAAATATCTATTTCAATATATGTGTGTATATAGATATTTCATATACTTCATCTCTCTATATATATCTATATAATATTATATCCCTCCCACAGTGATTGAAGATAAATAATACAAACAGGATGAATATCTTCTATAGAGCTTTCAAAATACATGTTCATCTGGAGTAAAGGGAAAGATAGACATACTTTGTATCATTATAGCACTTCAATATATCCACTGCATATGACCAGAAACTGCTGTTCCTAGGTTTCAAACCACAAATATCTCTTATAAAATAATCTGCTTGATGAAATAAAAAAAAAAGAAAGAAAAGAAAACATCATAGAAAGGAAGAAAAACCAAAAACAATATATGCATCTAGGGTAAAGTGAATGATTTTTAGAATAAAAACATTTAAATCTGACAATTACATACACACAGAAGCAAGGATTTACACTAAACAGGTTACCTGGCTTTCTCATACATTAATTCAACATTAATTCAACAACGATTTTGGTAGGACAAATAGAAATTAACAGTCTTGATTGCATTTTGGAATCAATATATATAATATTAAATAATGAAATGTCAAAAGAAAAAAAAAAAAAAAAAAAAAAAAAGGATTTGCACATGGACAAAACAGTTTTCTTTTATTTCCATCCAGACCGGCTTTGGGGAAATAAGAAAAAAAAAAAATAATGAATGTAAAGTAGTAAGTGCGTGACTATGACTCTCCATAGAGCTCCACTTTACATTAGCATGACCAAAGTGTTTCTTTCTCGGCAGACAAACACAACATCGCGTCAAATAAAATAAATTGTAAATAGTATGTTTGTTTGTTTTTTTTTTTGCACGAAAATGAAGTCTTTTACAAAACAAACTTCATGCATCCCAATCAACCAGCATTCTTCACAATTACCTTACACAAACACACACACACACACACACACATCATTCAAGTGATTATCAGTATGCTCAGTACCTCATCACACCAAATCAGGAAGGTCCAAAACTTTGGGTCGTTGTTACTGTACTGCCGGTAGATTAGACTAAAAAATAAAATACAATAAAATAAAAATGGTATGTATGTGTGTGCATGTGCATTAAATTAAAAGAAAAAAAAAAATGGCAAAGCATACCTGATCGGCTCTTTAGCACAACAGTGTTACATATAGAGCTGATTAAAATATCTGAGTTGAGTAGGCTTTACGATTATTAATATCATATACAGCTTTTAGGTCCAGTATTTCAAAAACAAGCATTACAGCACCAAACGTTTCCGTCATTTGGCAAAATTCAAGCTTTAAGTGAATGTCAAAATGCTCTATAAAGTGTTACGGTGACGCTGTGATTCATATAAAGCTAGCAGTAATATATTCCCATTATATTTTTTATTTTTTTATTTTTTTTACTTTTTTTTTCTCTGCTTTATGTTTACTCTCAGCATTTTCAGTAGTTCGCCTCCTGCCAAATCTCGGTGTGCGTTCTGCTTGGCACAATGGCACAGCCCCAATATAACTTAATCATAAATATGGCTGTGGTCTATTAGAGTCACAAAACAGATTTTTTTGGTTCCAAGATTTGTGCAGGAAAAAAAAAAAAAAAAAAGGAAAGAAAATATAGCTCGTAGATCTTTTATGATAACTAAACATATCTACACAACTTGAAAGGAAATAAAATCTTCCTGTAGGCAACATCTTCAATGCTGTCTTTAAAGTCAGGACAGTCATAAGTCATGGAAGTTCAGACTTGCCAGGAAGTGCAGCCTAAAACGGAACCTCTCTCATCAGACATGGAAAAAAAAACAAAAAAAAAAAAACACAAATTATAGCATTTTAATAAGACCATATTAACTTTCTTCATAAATTAAATAATATCTTTAAGATGATTGGCCTATCGTAACTTAAAACACTGTACACCATCAGACCCTAGTAAAGAAGAAGAAGAAAAAAATACATCACTGAAAAACCTGATTTTCATATATCATCATTTTATCTCTTTCTCTAACAGGCAGCAGGCCTAGACTCTGTCACACACATAATCTTTACATCTTCGAGTCCCTATCTACCAAATGCTTTTTTTCTTTTGGACATACACACTACTGTGCAACCGTGAGGTTTGATAGCACTTTGGAGTTGTTGATTGTTTCCCAGCTTTTTTTTTTTTTTTTTTTGAAGTTGCATTGACGTTAGTCCTCCTCGGGGGTGGCACCTGTGTCACCCTCGTAGTTGGATTGGTCGTTGTCGTTGGGCTCCTCGGCGTCTGCCTCCTCCCCCATGTCCTCGTCTCCCTCGGCATTCTCCTCGTAGTCTTCATCGCGGCTGAACTCCAGCTCCTGCATGGCCTCCAGCCCTTCCTGTGTGGCCTGGTGCGAGTCAGCACAGTCCACACACACACCGTAGCGGCGAGAGCCATGACGGATCCCCACACTCGCCGCCAGCATGAAGATCTTCTTACACACCATGCACTTGTACTTCTTATCTTTCTTGTGCACCTGCGAGAGGACAGAGAGAGACGCGTTACAGTTTCAATAATAGGGACTTTAAGCATCGACAGCTGTAGCCACGGTGACCAGAAATAAACCGTGCGTGAACTTGACTGCCTGCTTCCTGCTGCCTCTCAGTCTGCTCCGGCAAAAACCCCAGTTTACCAGTCCATACAACATGAGGATTAGGTTTAGTTCATTTTACATTTTTTCTGTTTTTCATTAAAAGCTTGTTTACATTACATCACGACACACAATCAAAGCGTATTTTCAGACACAATGAACAATTCAATCCATTTGATCCATTTTTGTGAGGCCATTTCATCTAAACCTGGAGTGTACTCTCCTCGCATGATATCAATTTATCTTTAGATGCACAAGGCAATTCCTCCCTTGCTTTTTTAATTGACATTTTATAGCTTTATAGCTTCATGGTAATGCAGTAATGCAGTAAACAGAAAGATCTTGAGTACCATGAGTTCATGACACTAAACACATTTTGCTGGTTGCACTGAAGATAAGGAATCTATTCGTTAGTCCAACTCACGTTCTCCCTGACAGACACAAACAAACCAAAAAGGATTAATAGCAGGCAGTTCCTCAACTTATGTTCCCGCCTCATTTTGTTTGGCAACACGGAGGATCTGGTGCCTAAAAATTTAACATCAGTTATACAGAACTGGTTTGGGTTTTACACAACAGACAACGCACAAACAACAGCTGTTTGCAAAATATGCAAAGGCAAGATTAACACGTTTGGAGGAAACAAGATGAACCTGTTTAACCACCGCGGAATAAAGCACCCCAAAACGTGTGGCAAAAGCCAGACAACACCGCGAGAGACCGCGAGTACAACAACACTGCAGCCAAAAACGCCAACAACAACCACAAACGCAACTGAAAAAGGCACTGCTTACGAGAAAACAAGCAAGCGCTAGAAAAGACATCACTGATGCTGTGACATTTTACCTGGCCAAGGATTTAATACCCATCCAACAGTTGAAAAAAAACGACTTCTAAAAATAGATGATACTTGTTAGGACTTACCGAGTCGCAAATATTTTAACATCACCATTCGTCAGCTGTACACAGAATGCTGAGAGAAGTGCAATAAAATCCCCCAAAACAGTGAAAAATGAATCGCTTAGTTTAAAAACAAAAACGTAAACCAACTCTGCTAACGTACTCAGTATTTAAGCATATTCAAAGACTCACTCGCCTGTCAAGCACCAGTTTATATTTTGTTTGGAAATTTGATTGAAAAGGTACTTTGGTCTAAATGATCCGTTTTTCTTTTTCTTTGAGGTTATGTTTCCCTTTATGAGGTTATGTAGAGCTATATTTTCACCAAGAGGGAAATTAGTTTAGTTACTCTGTTCAGCAACTTGCAAAATGGTCTTAAAAACCAACATGAAAAATAATTGTGATCACATCATTGATCGTGATCCAGCCTGAAAAAATCATGATGTGATATTTTGACCACATCGCCCACCCATACTATAAACTGATAAAATGTACAAGGTGTCATTCAATGTGTTAAACAATTATTTTCAGATTGCTGTGTGTGTGTGTGTGGAGAACACTCACACACCATCCCGTCATTGAGCTAGTTTCCTATAACAGGATTCCCTGTTGTGTTTTAGTCCTTACATAAATGATCTTACATTGAAATCACAATTTTTCAGACATTTAGAAACAAGAGAGTTTTATTATTTTTAAAAGTTGTATTATTTTAAATAAACTGCTACATGTTAAGAAATGTGAATAAGCCTGCTTCTTCATCACATTGTTATATTTCTTTTAAACACTAATTCTAAAGGAAATGACATGAAATTCCCAAGGAAATGAATATGCAACTAAAGAATGTAAACACTTAAATGTTAGAATGAGGAGTCAATAAAGGAGTTTGGATGGAGTGATAGGCAGAAGAGCATGCTGGTGGAGGAGGATATGGGCATGAGTGTGGATCAGAGAGGGAAGAATATCAGACAGACACGTAGCATGAGTGAAAATGAGCCTTTGTCTCACCAGGGAATGTCTCTTGACGTGCTCTCGGCGGGTGAAGAGCTTGCCGCAGATGTCGCAGCTGAAGGAACGCACGCCCGAGTGGATGATCAGATGGCGCTTTAGTGTTCGTCGGTGCTTGGCTATGTAGTTACAGTGGGGACACTTGAGCTTATTCAGAGCGGTGTCGGACGTTTCACCTAGGACAGAAACACACACAGATCACCGGTGAGCTGCTTTTTGCACCAGTTCCTCCAGCAAACACACAAACAGCTGATCGCTGGAAGGAGTGGCTGTAGCTAGCCAAGTATTTTCTCCTCCACATCTGTATTTGCTCCATTTTCTTCGTGTGCTGTGTGAAGAGACGGCGAGAGAGGGGCGGGATCATTTTATTGTATCAAGGTGTCATGTTTAGATCATGAAGAGATGCACTCCCTTCTGTGTTACTTCCAGAGTGTGCTGGGCAACCTGGTGAAGTATCGCCAGTTGCTATGGTAATTTCATACCAGAAGCTATAACTGTATTACTATAATACAATTTTTCCCAATGAAGGAGGAACAAATGAACAAAGAGCAAGCTCTACTTCTTTCCACTGGCTTTTAAACAGACTTTAAAGACACTTACCAGGAGAATATCAAAATAGGAGCTCCTTTAGAGAACAAGTAGCACACACCGAGCCCCGCTGGGATTGGGGTGCTTGTCTTAAACTATGGTTAAGCAGAGCACGAGTCTCTTTAATGTGACGGGGGAACGGGGAAGTCCAGCTTTGTTTGGCCCAAAATGGCCCCAACAAAAGAGTCTTTAAGCAGGTTGCCAAGGGGCTGACGAGAGCCAGATCACCTGGGAATTTCAAATGGACCCCAAGCACCACCGTGCGGGTGGACTGAAGAAGAGCTACACTCGGCGACCACACTGCTCCTTCTTCCCTTACTGTTATCCAGTGTTAAAATTAAACCTGCCAGTATAAGTTAGTCAGGTACACACCTAGGATCAGACTTTGCCATTAAAGCATGACTTGACATAGTTAATCATCAAACTAGATTTTGAAATTATACAACGCTCCTACAATTTGAGAAAGGAAACAACTCAAAGAGCATCTGAAGCTGTTACGCTTCTCCCCAACTCTCTTCGCTGGTCATGTTGGAGAGCCAGCTCTGTGGTGGGAGAGGGATATAACAGACTGAGAGATTGAGTGGTCTCCACCCAGTAATTGCTCCATCTGTATACTACCCCAAAGCCCTCGAGGACAAATGCACTTACTGCTACTGCCTGCACTCATTATTAAATGCATCTTATGTGCCATAAATACTTGGCTAATTCTTGAAGAACGTGCATGAGTTCCAGACTGCGTGTCTTTGGCATGTGAGTGTATAGGTATAATGTGTAAATGATTGCCAGAAGCACCGGCAGTGGATCAGCTTTCTCAGGGTGCATTTAGAGAGCTGCTAGGTAAGCCATTAGATCCCAGTGTAAGGGCCTGTGCTGCCTGGGTCAATATTTGTAAAGGCAGCAACGGGCGCTCTGCATTAGGGAGTATCAGGGCGGGATGACCCCTGGCAGCTTTGCACCTCAGAGGACTGAGGGGAGAGTGAACGTGTGTGTGTGTGTGTGTGTGTGTGCGCGCGCGCGTGTGGAGCCAACCAGCAGCTGCAAACAACTCAACTGAAGCCCTTTTTGAACAGAATTCAAGTATTTACGACAGTGAATCCTGCCCCGTTC
The DNA here is from genome assembly GCA_037576675.1 of Pangasius sanitwongsei. Classification (NCBI taxonomy): domain Eukaryota; kingdom Metazoa; phylum Chordata; class Actinopteri; order Siluriformes; family Pangasiidae; genus Pangasius; species Pangasius sanitwongsei. The sequence continues at coordinate 7,781,046 of CM075025.1, read as the reverse complement.
ACTGTGGAGCCAGAATCTTAAAGCTAAGCAGCACTACCATTTCTCCTTCCAGTTTCTAAAACGGAGAACAGCAAACTCACTGCCATCAAAAACACAACTGCCATTAATGAAATATTTCAGTTTTTCAATCCTCTCTCTACCACATCTATAATGTATGGGCAATTACCCTGGACAACAACTGTCGTGTTTCTCTGTGCTAAGAAGATAATGGAAAACTCGAAATAGAGGTTGAGGGCAGCTGCATCTTTGTACAACGTACAAATTCTACAGTCGAAGGAATTTGTAAACAGACCTTAAGCAAGAAGTAAAAAACACAACGGGGTGTGATGTTATAGAAAAATCATCAGTAATAGTATGGTCTGATGTGGCCTGATGCAAAGTGGAGTTACTGTTACTACCCCAAATTTCCCCCTATACACCTGCTATTTGCCAACGATTACATTTTCTTCTTAATTAAAGAATGGCTCATCATATGTTTAACTGTTTATAGTTACATTTAATGTTGTGGAATGTTTGTGAGACAAGTTAGTTCATGTAATTGCCTGCGGCTCTATTTCATTATCTCTCTTAATGTTAACAAGACACACAAAAAAAACAAAACAAAAAAAAACAAAAAAACACCACCACATCATCATCTTATAGAGAAACCATAAAGCGCAGCCTCCTCTGTCCTGTAGATTCTCCCATGCAGGAGAGTCATGTTTTACAAAGCACTGGCACCCGAAACGCCTTCCATAAACATTAAACACACATCTCCTTACAGAAATCTTCTGTGTTAAATAACACAATTAAAAATCTGCTTATTATTAGACTTAGATTATTGTGACATGTCCATCATACCATACCAAGTCCCTCTGAATGAGCTGTTACTATAGAAATGATAACGTATTAGAATGAGGACATCAATATAAACCTGTGATTTGATTACTCAGCTGGAAATGCTGTCAGAGCTGACATCATAGAAACTTCATTAACACTTCTGAACAATCAGAATTGAGAATTCATAAGTGTGGTGATATAAATCTATATAATTCATGCTTTCTGAGAGAGGAGTACATTATGAAGAATTTATGGTTTTGCATAAACATACCACCATGGACACGCAGCTGCTGAAAAAAAAAGTACATAATACGACAATACAGACAGCTTTAGGAGGTCTTCCTTTCATATCTGTCTCACATAAAAACCATTATTTGCATTATTTGATTAGGCATTTTAATCGTTTTCACCAATTATCCTTAGGCTACCATTATAAGGAAGCTTCGAGAAAATGGTGTTTCCATTCTTTTCAAAGTAAAAGGTGTCGGAGGTATTGACTGTGGTAATCGCTTATAAGCTCCAGATGTGGTGGGTAGAGATAAAGTTAAGCACTGGAGGATTCCTTTAAGTAACTGACTGCATAAAGGAAAAAGCTTTGAGTCTAAAAGGAAGCACATGAGTTCAGGTCATGGATGCCAGCCTGCCCTTATAGAGCTATGAGGAATAGGACCTAAATGCATTTAACCTAAGAGCATTTAAGCATCTCAGCTTTGCTTTCATACCATACAACTTTAATATGTAATATCATTTCACGCTTCAGTGTGCCGAACAGAGTCTGAGGCTTGATAGCTCCTCTGGCTCAATATTACACAGGTTTGTGTGATATCAGGAAGGCAGAGGCAGGCAGCTTAATAAGGACAGAGACTCACTGGCTCGACCTCTAATTAAAAGGAAAGATGGCTCATGCCCGCGCATACTACACACCCAACTACACTGGCAAGTAGAAAAGCAATCTTGATGTAAGATCATGACTGGCATGATGCCATAGGCAAAGGTCAGGGCATAACTATGAGGGTGTGTCTAAGAATGTGCTTGGGCAATATTGGAGATGCCCCCATTAACAGGAAAATGCCTGCAACCATGACGGATACTGCTAATCCACACAGCGGGTAACAGTGAACTGTTCCAATGTCAAAACAGCAATTTCACTGAAATGTGGAAGATTTTCGCAGAACTCAAAAATGAATATGGAGTGTCCCTGAACATGGCCTTTGAAGCATCTGATAAATATTGCACACTTTTCTGGACATCAGCTTCAGAATCTTGACATTTGCAATCTCACTGGCTATACGCAAGCAAGACACAGACTAGAAAATGTTCACATCACGGCTTTTAAACTGAAGACAAAGATGAACTGATTAAACAAGTGGAATCAGGTGTGACGTCTGCTTGGGTGGAATGAAATCCTGCAGCCACACCGGCCCTTTGTGGGTAGGATTGAAGATCCCTGCTCTATGCATATTTTATTTTAAGAGCTTAAATATTTTGTTTATATTTTAACCATACTTCATGGCTACCAGTATTATCTTATAGCATGCATCCTGTATGTGTGATGTCCACACCGACACACTTTTTGTTTCAGTATCTGAGGAATCCTATGACACTGACATCACCGAGACTGAAAACTCATTTCCCTCAGCCAGACATGAGATGAAACACACGATCGCGGTTAACAATGTTTTCATTTTTCTTGGAATAGTACTAAACCCAATGATTAACTTATGATGTAACCTTGTTTTTTTTTTTTTTTTTTTAAACCTCAAACTGGAAAATTAAAATACAGTTTGGGTGCCAAAATAATCAACAATAATCTGGAGGAAAATCACTTGTGTACATTATCATTTTTTTGGCTATGGATATTGGGATCATGGGTGCTCAAGGATTTGGTTTAGCTACTAATCGATGCATACTAACTGACTGCAGTTAACTACAGGCATCCTTAAACAAATGTGTCATCTAATCAGACATTTTATCCAAACTATATTCAAGACTAAAGTGTTACTAAAGTGTGACCTAACAATTATGGAAATCAAAATAAGCTGATAGAGAATATTAGTATTTGATTGTGGTTGTTCCTTGCCAGTTTTATTTCATATCAAGGTCATCTGACAGTCACTGAGACTCTGCAGGTAATTACCAGCTTTTATCATTGAAGAGTAAGACCAAAATATTCTTTCCATGGTCAATTTCATGCAGGTTAATCAGTCACAAGAGAAAACAGCCCTTTCTTTTCAAAACCTTTTAGAGAATAAAGTGTCAAGTCAAACTCAAACAGACGGTCTTCCAGGTAATGAACTCTTGTTTGTGGTAACAACATAGCCTATCTGATGTAGCTTTAGCCAGCTAGCATTCACTAGGAAAGCTAGATAACTTGGTCTAGCATTCTAATCCTGCCGGTGTTAGTGTGATGCTACTGTGCTAGTCACAGAGAAGGAGAACCCTTTATATGAACTCACTGATGATACTGATATGCCTTAATGCTCTTGCATAAACCAATAATAGTAATAATATCATAATAGTAGATAATAGGTGATCCAACCTGCTTTATACAGCAAGAAAACAGAACAGCCAAGAATAAATAAATGAGTAATAAATCATAAAATATTTTTAAATACACAGTCAACTTTGTTACATTAGTCAGCAATATTTTTGTTGTTGTTAATATGTGACGTATGCAGACACTATTTAAAACTGGACATAATTCGCTTTTAGGGTGGCTCAAGCTCTGGGGTTAGTCCTGGCTCTGACCATTTTATACACCCCAAAAAAAAAAGGTTGCATTGACTTTCTATGATGACTTATCCTACAATCTCCGTTTAGGTTAATACCAGACACAACTTTTGTAACTGAACCCACTATGATATCTGCCTTTATAGTAGTCTGCTTTAACGGTCAACATGAAACATTAATTATAGCTTAAAAATGAATTTTCAGTAACACAATTCTCAATTACTGGAGTAACTGGAGCTGAACATATGAATTTACTTTAGACCCCATGAAATCATGGCAAAGAAGACACACTCCATTTAAAGATGTGGCTTCTTATTTAGCCGTTTTTCTAAGCTACTTTGAGTCTGGTTAGATCCAGCGGGAGATACGGCTCATCTCGAACACTATTGGCTGATGTGGAAATCAGTCAAGCCCTTTGACACACTCCCTTCCCTGACTTCCTGTTTCAAAAGGGAAAAAAATGTCAAATCATGGCTTTCATACTATTTCAGTGTCATAGCGAGAAAAGTACATGCAACTTTAGCAATAAAAAAAAAAAAGCCTGGTCAATGTGTGATAATATAATAATAATAATAATAATAATAATAATAATAATAATAAATAAATTATTTGTGACCTGGAACCAATACGGCTCCCATATGCAGTCCGACCTCTTACCTAAGGTCACACATATTGCTTTTCCTGGCCATTGTCATTAGTAATAGTACAACATCCTGAAAAGGCATAATGGGCTGCTGGTGTGTGAGAAGAGTCATGGACAACAGAAAGCATCACACCCTTCACATCGTCTGGTCTCTCTGAATAGTAACCACTATGTAGAATAGTCACGACTCAGAACAAAGCTACCACCTTATTCAAATAAACCCCTGAGCCTCAGGCTGTGCTCACATGGACTTTTTGATACCCGTTAAACACACCTGTTGCCATTCATTTCAATGAGACTGGCACATGGATAGACAACATGCGCCAACGTATGCCGATGCCTAACAATTACGTCCATAAAAAGAGTTCACCGAGTTGAACTTTTATTGGGAACTACTATGATGTGGTCATGGCAGCCATAAGGAAATGATTAAGGGCATGGGAGTCATTTATTCACGCCAAATTTATGGATGATGAGGGAAAGAATGAATGCAATAAATGAAATGTTTTCAGTACACATCCAAGGCTGAAAGCTAAAGTGGTTTTACCTGTTTTCTCTGAGAGATAAGAGTAGTCATCTCTAGTGTAGGATGCTGACGGCTGAATGAACATGCCCTCGTCAAAGCCCTCCTCTGGCTCAGGTGGGATGTTGTAGACAAAGCGTCTGGCGATCTGTTTTTTCCGCCTGCCACTGCCTGGCTCGTGGCGCTCCTCGCTCTTCATGGCAGCGCCGGTACCCGGGGGCAGCTCGTTCCAGACGAACACAGGCGCTGATCCCTGTGTCTGCATCTCCCCGGACTCCACAGAGTTTTCTCCACCCCAGGCTGAGGCACCCAGCGTTGGCACAGCCGCATCACTTGGCTCCTCCTTCACCTGCCCGCTGGCCTTAATCGACAGCTTGGACAGGATGCTGGTGGCCCAGAAATTGCCAGGCTTCTTGTCATCTTTGGGCACAGCACGCCGCTTGTTGTAGTCCACTAGCACTGAGTCAGGTGCTTCCTGCTTGATGCTGATGTTCAGAGCATCTTTGATAAAAGCACGGCATGACTGCACAACCTCACTCATCTGCAAGTAGCTGGCCACTGACATCACCTCAATGGCGTTTTGGCTTGTGAGCAGTAAGTTGCCTGAGTACAGGAAATCCAGGATGACTGAGAAACCCTGCACGGCAGCGACATCTAGGTGTGTGACTGTGGTCTGGTCAAGGTTCTCATTCTTGGTCAAGCAGTAGAGGGTCTTGAAATAGCGGCTTCCTGCCACCAAGATGTTCTTGTGCGCGCGGAAGACCTGACCGCAAACCACAATGCTCACGTCGCACAGAATGCCACTCTTGCGCTGCTTGTCCAGCTCCTGGAGCAGCTGGTAGCAGTAGGAGTTCTCATTTGGCTTGTTTCTGTAGTCCTCCACCTCAGTGCCCTCTGTGTCTTCTAGCCTCTCGGGTTCCTAGTGAAGGCACAACAACAACAACAAAAAAAGGGCAAACAGGGTTAATGCACAGTGTAAACTCAACATGGTGGGGATATGGTGACACCACCACAATGATAGAACTGGTTCTACCAGCTCTCAAACTGCAGCTCTGTGGGAACTGTATATCTCTCCCGAAACCCCCCACTCAAACAGAAACTGTATCACAAGACACACCCTAAGCAAACCATTTCACTCACTGGGCAAAGCCTCTTTAAGCCAAGAGATTCATTTTGGGCCTCCACCCTTTCCCTACACCTGTACTCAGTAGTAGTTAAGAACTCTTCTGCCTCTTGGGTTAAAAAAAAAAAAAAAAAAGAGGTAGAACAGACTGGTACCTATTAGAGGGAGTACTTGTGTGCTACATTTCTGGATTGCAAAGCAGATGTCCTAATCCAAAGAGTCATTTATACCACTTAGGCCCAGAATTTTCCCCCCTCCTACCACACAGCTGTGTTTTCTGCTCGAGTAATTTAGATTAAATCCATTTCTCGGGGCGGAGGCCATCCAAGCCTCCTCCACACTGCAGCCCTTGTCCGGGTGGATAGGGTTATTACGGTAGCATGGCTCCAGCAGCAGGCCAGCGGACAGGGAGAGGAGAGATAGAGGGCAACCCCATTTCTCTACACAATGCCAGCCCTTTCCTCCAGGCTTATTGTTCAATGATGTTGTGTGGTACACTGAGGCTTTGTGCTCCCTACGTCCACAAGGACTGCAAAAGAGTGAACACAATATGTGCAGAATTACTTCATTATGAGGTGACCAATCTAGCTAGTGCTGGTGCATTTATGTGAGATCAGAATGGAAAACCCAAAAAAGCCAGATGGGCATGGGTTTGAGTGAAGGGGGGGGGGGGGGGGTATGAAAGACAAGGGGAGATATATGGGAATGACTTGTCAGCTTGTGGTGTCTTATTGTTCTCTATTATTTCCTCCTTTCTCTCGAGCATGTGTTTGTTTCAGGGAGAAGCTCTGACCCTGTGCCTCACCAGAGACAGAAACAATATCCGTCATCACTGAGAGGAAAAGAAACACTGGCGCAAAATGCCCTTCTCTGTATTTCTCTCTCACAGTCTCTCCAGCTCTGCTCATCCTTTCTCCAGATGTGCCACGTGTTAACACAGAGCTGGAGAACAGATGCTTTCAGAGGAGCCCCAACACTAATTTTTCAAATGAGTCTGTGGTTACAGTCAGATTCTGACATGGCGTGTTTTTTTTTTTTTGTTTTTTTCCCAGGCAATAATTCAACTAACACTGACCACAGACGGGAAAGGCTGGAAAAACCCCAGCTTTAATAGACTGGTAGTCAAATAATACTGAAACTACTGTATTAATGTGAACTAGAACTAGTATGGTAAATACGCTCTGACAGTGTGACATGAAACCCACTGTGGTTTTTCACGTTCTGGTTTCACACCTCAGACTTTCATTTTGATGTGGAACCGGAACACATCACAACCACCACCACGGATATCACCTTTGCTGACGTGCTGCTCAATTAGACTACAGATTGCTCACAACGTTGTCCAACAGCTCATTCAACTCTGATTGTAAACAAGCATACTCAACCAAACTGTAATCCCTTATCTTAATCATTCACCACAAGCTGTGTAATCTAATCACATACTAAACACGGGGTGACTCAGGGGAATAACACTGTCCCCCAGATTGCAGGGACAGCAGTTTTGTTTTTCTTGTGTAAACCCCACCCTAGGCCAGCCTAGCCCTGAGGCCAATGCTTGGTCCCCTCACCCAGCCCTTCTCGCAGATGCATGAACAATGTAGCAGTGTGCTTGACCCAAGGTGTGGGTGGAGAACACCAGGCTCTGGGCCTCCCAACAATGTGGAGAGCTCATCGATAGAGAATTCCACAGAGTCCTCTCTCCCCCCCCCCCCAATACACACAGGCCTACATTTCACATGGGGCAGACAGGGGAAGGGTGGAGCCACTGTCTTCCCTGTAGACACTCTAAGCAGGGATGGCAACTTTGAGGACAATGTCCAGACACAGACAGAGTGAAGCAACCCAGATACCCCCTATTTGGTTAACTGAGTTACGGCCCCTGCTAAAACAGAGTCACATCTGCACATGCAAAGAAATGTTGTCTATTGTCTCAGGCAACTCATTTAGGGTTGTATCCCTGTCGAACCCTATCTTACAGATTATTTTACCAGAAAAAACATCTGTCTGTGCTAATTTATCCTGTATTTATGCTTTGGTATTAACACACCTTTCCTAGACTGTGTTAAACTAACAAAATCCCTCCTAATAAAGAAACAAAAATAAAAATGCTATGGTAAATCCGAAATGTAATTTCATGAAATCATTAACATTGCTTTAATTTTCTGATGTACACATCAGATACAAATATAAAAGTATCTTAAAGCCACAGTTGCTAGTGAAAGAACCAGCAATCCCTTCTACTGCCTTCTTCAATAACAAGTGAAGCATATAAATTACAAATTTGGTACACCCTGTATACTATTAACAATATCATTAGGGGTTTTATTAACAAATAAAATTAAAATAAACAAGAATGGTCATCTCAGTCATAAGTCTAGGCGTGATATGCACTTACAGATTGTTCTTCTGAACACTGCCCTAATTGAGATAAGGATTAAAGATTCATTACAAAGCATTAAGGCTCATGGCACATCCAAACGTCAGCTCTGAAGATGATCACAGGCATGCTTATTGATCTCCAGTCCCTTTACAGTGGGGGAAAACCACCAGGTCACAAGATCATAAGATAAATTTATTTAACCGCAATCTTGCCATGAGCCGATCGCTGGGTTCTGCGAATCAAGCACAGCGTGTCACAGGAATCTTGATTTGGAGGGGAGGGGGGTACATACGATTCAGGATATAAGCAATATAGATATCTGGAACACTCATCTGGCACAAAGGCTGATTTAGAAGCCCTAAAGGGGAAGACGGAGATGTGCCAGAGGTCATTTTTCCCAGCAGAGGAGGGGGTTGGGAGGGAATGGGTTGGGCTGTGGCTCCCCAAAGCCTGCTGGGTCAAGCTCTTAGCATTATGACCTCTGTACAAATCAACTGAGGTACCAAGGCAACAAGGGCTGATAATTACAGTGCAATAAGAGCATTGTGGGGGGAAACTAGTCAAATGGAAAGAAAGGGAAGCACTGATAGTCTGGGCTCAAATGATTACAACTAGGACAGGTTTTAATCATGTACACTTGGGAATGTACACTTGTGAAAGAGACCTTACAGTTAATCTTTTTCCTTGGATATGAACTATCTAGCGTCTTATAGTCAAAACATCACAAGACAATCACACAGCCAGATAGTTAATCCTAAATGACCAGTTAGTACGTTTCTCAAATTATGCAGATACAGTAACCCAAATTAAACGCACATCTTTTAGTTAATACACAAATGGAATGTGCTGAAAAACAAAAAAGATAACTGTCACTGTTTAACACCGATAACCAACAAAGATAGCCAGCTGTCTGGCAAATACCACGGAGGACCATCGTTAGCCTACATGCTAAGTGGCATATTAGCCAGATTTTCCCGTAGCTAGCAACTGCTCGGCTAACCTACGCTAGCTAACTAACTAGCGTGCTAGCGCAATAATTTTGTCGAGAAAAAGTCAGTATAAACATTACAACTTCTCTACAGCATAATATTAAAGTCTGATTGTAAGGCCACTCGATGAGAAGAGAAGTGTTGTACGGTGTTTAGCGGCTGTCAGGTAAACTCGGAGTCAGGGTTTGACACCTCTCAGTTACCTGTTTGGTCGGGTCGTTCCGGCCGTGCTCGGAGGACAGGTGATGTCTCAGCAGCAGGGCGCGCTTATAATTCCGGCTGCCTTTCACCAGCTCGTCGCTGTTGTTGGTGGCGATGTTGTGACACCACGAGCAAGACATGAGTCCCGTTTCTTGACAAAATTTTAGCCACGGAAACTCCTGTAGCCAGGAGGCTTGGAAAAGCGAGTGTTTCTGAAGCAGCGTCTGAGGTCTCATCTCAACCCAGGGCTTTCTGGCGTCTCCGCCGCGCAGCGCCGCGCCTCGCTCGTCCTCTGATCCTGCCGCTCCGTCGTCCCCGTTCATTCCGTTCCCGGTGGTCCAGCTGCTCTCGGCCCTTTCTCCGGGCGTCACAGCGGTCCAGCCGCGGTTGTTGACAGCGTCTCTGTCGGCCGTCCGCTTGCTCCCTTCCGGGTCTTCCTCCTCCTCAGCCTCCGGTTCTGTGCTGTCGCTGACCGACCCCCCGCCCTCCACTTGACTGGGTGATGGTCTTTTCTTTGCCCCCAGATCCCTGTCTTCGTCTTGATCCGGCCTGTTGCCGTTTAAGTGTCGGTCGGTCCAGGCCTGGGCCTCGCAGCTGTCGCCGTTGCTGCCTCGGACGCCACTGGAGCCGGTCGCAGCTAATCCACCTCCTCGAAAAGCCAGCGACCTGCGGTTTCGCTCCCCAGACATGTTTTTCCTAATAAATTACAATCTACTTCTTTTCCTTAACGAATTATCTTTACTAACCGCTCCCGATTAATTCTGTTGCTGTTTAGAAATAAATACCCCGCATCGAAATGATCGTTTTTTTCGCTTTGGCCTCCTGGCGAGAGTATGTAGGTTATGCGGAAATAAATAGGGGTTTTAAAGGCATAATGAATTTCAGGGTTCTGGCTGCGTCCGCGCAGGCCCTGCAGAGGTCGAATGGCAACGACTTTCCCCACAATGCATCTCGGCTGGAGTGAGGGGGGTCAGGGGGGGCTCGCTTTATAGAAAGATGGGGGGTGACTAACTAGCAGCAAGGGATCTTTTGTGTTGGTGACTGCACCCATTTTCCGCATGCTTTTCATCTCAGGATTTGCTTGTCTTGAACCTGTAAGTCCTTGTCTGCCTTTCATGCCTCCTGCTAAGCGGAGTTTTTGAGGGACTGGCATTAAAACCAGGCGCACTGTGTTTGTTTTAAAGGCGCAACACAAAGCGCAGGTACAGAGCAGGAGACAGCGGCGTGTTTACAGAGCTGCGTATTTCCAGGTGCGACAGGGACGAGGCGCTTGCTCTCTGTTAGATGAGTGAATACTTACTACTACTACTACTACTAATAATAATAATAAAAACTAAAAACATCAACATCTGGAAGAAAACGTAGCCCAAAGGCTTAAAAGTAATTTATAGAAACTGAAAAAAATGGGGGTCATTTTTAGATTCCAGGTTTTAAAAATGAAAATGAAGATCTTTCTGGATGGAAATAGTGCTTGTAGGAAAGTGTTTATAAATGAGCTATATCAAAATTATTTTATATCAAAATAAACTTTAAGGCTAAGATTTGTGTAATATGCATTATTTAAATGTAACAGCTGTCTAACTCTAATTAGAATGGATGGGAATAATGAAGTATCATTTACATGTAGCTCTCCACCAGATGCAGGTATTTATTTGCTTGGGCTTTTGCAGTGATATGGCAGCTGTGGATTTATTAGCCAGGTTTAGCTGGAGGAACTGCTGGCCCAGTGGGTGGCGTCCTTTCTTTCTTTCTTTCTTTCTTTCTTTCTTTCTCTCTCTCTCTCTCTTTCTCTTTTCTGTACATCAGCTCGGTGCCGCTCGCTGTCACGTTACTAATGAGGGCCGTGGTCTCTGGAGGATTTTCTGCTTCTCTGTCGCCTGATTGGGGAATTTGAGACTGCGTGAAGAAGAGAAATTACCCAGCTGTGCCCCATTCAAGAGACCTGTCTAATATCCACACTATTCTCTGCATGCAGGCTAAATAATATAAAGTCATTATAACGTTAATACTACTATTACTACTATTACTACTACTATTAATACTGCTACAGCTAATATTAATACTACTACTACTATTACTATTAATACTACTACTAATATTACTACTATATTAATACTTCTACTACTACTACTACTACTACTATTACTATTAATACTACTATTAATATTACTACTATATTAACACTTCTACTACTACTACTACTATTACTCTACTGCTACAGCTAATATTAATACTACTACTACTATTACTATTAATACTACTACTAATATTACTACAGCTGATATTAATACTACTACTATATTACTACTACTATTAATACTGCTACAGCTAATATTATTACTACTACTATTAATACTACTACTATATTAATACTACTACTACTCTTACAGGAATGATATATTTCTTAAATGACATAATAAAAAAGTCCATATGTGTAAAATATGTGAAGTGTCTATAAACCACGTGTAAAATCAGATATTTATCAGATCACTTCTTCCCCTGCTCATTACTCTTTTTCAGATAGCTAAAGGTGTATGAATGTGTGAACTGAGACACAAATATATGAAGCATAAATACCAAATCAGATGAAGAATATCCTACATTCTTTTGAAAATGTCACCTGTATTTTGCCCTCTATTAATAAAATTCTGCAAGAATTCATGCACTGACTCAGAGACATAACCTACTGCACATGACTGCAAGGTGCACGTGTCTGTGCTGTCTTCTTAATTTATTTTCTTGAAATAGATATATAGAAATATATATTATTTTCAAGAAACACCACTGTTGCCCCTATTGGCTAGGCTTTGTAAAATGTGTTTTGCCGTTTCAGAGCCACACCCTGCAGCTCACCTGTGGTAGGCTACAGATCGGACAAAAGGTTAAGGATTTAGAGCTGTTGAAGGATTTGCATTCCTCTGACGTGAAGGATATGGAGCATTTTTTCTGACTGAAGTCAAGTTCAGATTCTTATGGATGGTTTTGTTATTAATTAATTGCAGTGTCTGTAAGACACTCCTCTAGGCTATGAATGATCTGATCCTACATGTGACTTTACTCATGTGCGTTAGTGTCATAACGCTAATTCTGAACTACAGGTGAACCTAAGCACTTTATAACCTTTTTATGTTAATGCATGGGTGGATTATCTGGTGTAATATTTTAATTATGGTTGATAAAGTTATCAAAAGAGGCCTAAAAGGTGCCTGGTTAAAAATCACGTCATCCAAACACTCTCATATCTGTTATATTATAAGCCTTGTTTTTTTTTTAAGCTAACTTTAAATTTGAAAAAGAGTTTGAACAAAACTCAGGTTGCCTCAAAACCTACATGGTATATGGTAAATTCTGTATTTTTAAACTAATGGGCTACTCCAGAAGATTAAGATGTCAAACTCCAGAAGATTAAGATGTTATGGTGCATTATCATCTTAATAATTAAGAAACATGAAACACTGTCCTTTCATAAATACACATTTTTTACTTTGTCATCATTTTTTCCCCCAACAAACAATATTGGCGTCTAGTGAAGTGCATTAAAAGGTTTTTCCAATTAGCTAATTATGCAATACATTGCAATGTACATTATACATTTATGAACATTTTAAAAATGATAACTATATCACTAATAAAAGAAGACAAAACAACACCACCGTATCCCTAAAGACACCAGTCCAACTGACACTAAGTGTATTTGGCAGTGACGTGTCAAGAGATTACATTTATCCCTCAAATCATTTCTCGTCACTGGGGTGGTACCTTCAGGGGTACGTCTTTTATACCTTTAATGCGTATGTAACTTTTAGCTGGAAATGTAAATATACTGTATTTATGAATTGATTTGAGGAACATAAATGGACTGTAGCTAGTTTTTAGAGTAAAGCTTTAAAGGTACACTTCAGCCTCCTAGGTGAAAGGTCATTTTAGGTAGGTGGTTACATTAATAAACAGTAATTCTTACCTAGGTTTAGTTCTGTAAACATTTTTTCTGAGCGTGTACATTATGTCGTATCAGACTTCCACTTCTACTGTAATTTAATGTGCTATTACTATGGTATTTAAAAAAGTAATCAAATATTTTAGGTTTTGAATTTGTTTTCTGTATGCTTTTCTGTAATTTATACTTTTAATTTAAGTGAGATGACTTATTTTCCTTAGTATCCTATAACATTTTATTTTTTTAGATGTTAATTTTTTGCTTGATGTGTGTATTTTTATGTAAGAGGTCATTGTAATTTTATTAATAAAATATTTGTTAAATAACATTATTATTATTATTATTATTATTATTATTATTAACGATAGTAACAACACCAAACAACAACAACAATAATAATAATAGTTTTTTTTTTAAAAATAATAATAGTTCTGTATGCGTGTGTGGCGTGCGCGATGACGTCACACGCGACCCCACCTCTCTCGCGCGCGCCTCAGCTGTAGCGTGTCACAGCGCCAAACTGCTCCAAAGTGCTGCTGAGGAGAAAAATCACTGTGGCCGGGAGAAATATAAGTGTTATACCGGGGGTTCACACAAGCATGGAGGGCTACGAAGAAGGTGAGTGATGAAAAGTGAATTTGTGAACTGATTCGTGTGGACACCTGCGTGAGAAATGGAGTAAAGCTGCTGTTGCTTGTTTGTTTCTGTGAGAAGTTAGCTGCGTGTAGCTAGCATGGGGGTGAACCCAGCTAGCTAGTCAACCATCTCCATTTCTCCAGGTGAAGATGTCAGAATGGAGAATTGTACAGATTCTCAGTGTGTTTTTCAGTGTTTTCGTTGGCAGGAGGAACTGCAGGATTAACTGAATGTACCAAGGAAGGAAGTGTCAAAACTCTTTCAGCAGGAAGATTAATTCTGTCAACTTCTGCATGTAAAAACAGTTAACCGAGCTGTTTGAATAACGTTATAAGAGTTAAAAGGAGAAAGTTCACACTGCATTCATCTGACATTTTGCAACAACATCAACACTGTTTGCTTGTATGGAAAGCCATATGTTTTCACTTTACCTCAGTTGCTTTAGCTATGAATTAGTACAGTTTATCAGTCAACAGTTTATCATGAGAAGATTAACTTCTTGGAGTCACTTGTTTTGGTGTCATTCACAACAAACAACACACTGTCAAAAAGGTATAGTTTGTGCACATGAATGTACAAATTGTTTAAAAACATTTAGTCATTTAGGTCAGGCCTTTAAACTAGGACAAAGAACACATGCATTACATGGCATACTTTTTTTAAGTATTAAAAAAAAATTAAGCTACATACCTGTTTGTTTTTAAGTTTTTATAGGTTCACTACATGCACTTTCCCAAATAAAAAATACGTACTAAAGGTACAAACCGTGTCCCCTAGGAACTTTCGGTGGGCGATATGACAGAAAAATCATATCATGATTCCTGAAGGCATTTTTACGATAAAAGATATGTATCATGATGCACAGGTTTGCAAACAATTTCCCAGCAATACAGTATTGTTGCATTAAAAAAAAAACCTGTTGGATAATATTTTATTTAATGTCTACAAAAATACATTTATTTTTTCATTTTTTTACACTGAAAAGGAGGGAAAAAAAAGGAGGTGCAGTTACAGTTTATGTACAGTTTAAAAGCTTAAGCACAAAATTCTAGCATCACATCCACTGCTTCCAGTCAGTTTGTAATTATTTAAAAAAAAAAAATGTAATAAAAAGATATCACGATATCTGTGATATATTAGGAAAAGCGTATTGTGACATAATTGTTCATGATATCGATATTATTTCTTCATATCTGGTGCCCTTTACTGCTTTTGGTAAAGGTGACAGCTGATCTGCACACAGCACACTCAAGAATAGTACTAAAGTGTACGTTTTGTTACCTGGTACATCTCCTGTACCTTTAATATGTAGCTTTCACCTGGAAATGTGGATGATTTAAAGGTACATACATGTACTAGTTGTTATTATTATTATTATTATTATTATTATTATTTTTTAGAGTAAAGCCACATGCTCCTTTCGGGGTAAGAGATCCATACTAAAGGTACAAAAGATGTACACTGATTGTAGCACCTCAACTCCACCTACAGATACAGGAAAGATCCGTTTTTTCTGAGAGTGCACTGCGCTTCCTGAAAAAGTGTACCATGTAATGCATGATCAGTGACTCTGTCTGTCGTTTAGGCCTGAGTTGGAGCAAATTGTATATTCTGTTGCACAAACTAACAGGAAGTGCATGAGTGACTTTGGGTTTGTGTAATCTGCATTCGATTTTTGGTCACATTCGATCTGGGGGTGATATGATGATCATAATATTGTTATTTGCAATACAGTAACATAATACGCTTTTCTGTGTATTATGGGTATAGTCAGATGTTCAAGCTTTTATTTTCTGTCAGTTGTTGCACACTGTAGCAAACAATGTATGAGTTTTTATACCAGTCATTTCACTTTCGCTCCTGTACCTCATCAGAACTTAGTTTTTCATAACAGGGCTGCGGTATTTGATTGGAATATCATGATGAATATCATGTATCATGATATATTTTACAGTAACAGTAACATGATGTATTTTACAGGAAGTTAGAAGTTTAGCATTATGCTTACTGCAGGATTAGATATATGTTTTGGCAGAGTGAAATGAAATGTGGAAAAATTAGTGAAATGTGGAAAAATGAAAATTCAACAAGGTGTCCTTTTGTCGTCGTTTACATTATTAAATCACATTATTAAACATTGTAAGATTGCTGTACTGTATGCATGATTAACAGCATTAAGGTCAATTTTGCACAGACAAGTTAGTATTTGAGGTCATCACACCTCAAACTAAACTCAAGTCTGTAAATAACTGAAACTTTGTTGCGTCAGAGACAGTAGAGACACTTAAAATAGGAGTGGGGACTGTGCGTAACGCATGTTGGTAAGGACGTTAGCAGAAAACGCTGGTCTGAGGAGATTATCACACTGATGCAGGTGCTGATGTAGGGCGCTTTACACTGCTAGTTAGGGAGAAATGCGCAAATGTGAGCAACCCCCCCCATGGTATTTGGGGCAATGATGAAACATTATTTACGCTGTTTTTGTCACATTTTAACAGACACTTGAAAATCTATGTTTGTTGATGTGTTAATGGTGTATACAGTAGTGGTCATAAGTCTACATACGCCTTGCAGAATCTGCAAAATGTTAATAATAAAAAAAAATAATAAGAGGGATGGCACAACCAAAGTGCTTCTTGTTGTCTGAAAACTAGGCAGCCATCTTGGTTACTGCCAGTCATACAACACCAATCCACTCGAATAGGAGATACTTACAGTTGAGGTCATAAGTTTACATACACCTTGCAGAATCTGCAGAATGTTAATAATTAAAAAAATAATAATAATAATAAGGGGGATCATAAAAATTGCATTTTGTTTTTTACTTATTACTGCCCTGAATAATCTATTTCAGATATCAGCAGATATTTACATATAGTCCACAAGACAAAATTATAACTGAATTTACACAAATGAACCAGTTCTTCAGAAAAATCCTTCAGAAAAATTCTTCAGAAAAAAGGATACATTAAGAGCCAGGGGGGTGTAAACTTTTGAACAGGATAATTGGTGTTAAATGTTATTATTTTGTTAAAAGATCTTATTTTTTCATTTAGTACTGCCCTTCAGAAGCCACATAAGATATTTACGTTTCCAAGAAGACAAAATAATAATTTACACCGATCATCCTGTCCAAAAGTTTACACCCCCCTGGCTCTTAATGTATCGTGTTGCCTTCTTGAGCATCAGTGAATGTTTGCACCGTTTGTGATAGTTGTGTACGAATCCCTCAGTTGTCCTCAGTGTGAAAAGGTGGATCTCAACATCATATAGCCATGTTGGAAAGGGGTCAGATATGTAGAAGATGCTGGAAAAGCACAGAATGTGCAGGACCTGGAGGATTTTTCTGAAGACCAGTGGGCAGTTTAACTGCTCAGGACAAACAAGGGCCTCATGCACAGCTATCACAAAACATAAAAACAGTCGCTGAGCATCCAGGTAACAACACGCAGTATTAAGAATCAATGTGATGTATGTAATCTTTTGAACTGGTTCATTTGTGTAAATTCAGTTATAATTTTGTCTTGTAGACTGTATGTAAACATCTGCTATGTGAAATAGCTTATTCCAGGGCAGTACTAAATAAAAAACAAAATGCAATTTTTATGACCCCTCTTATGTTTTTTAAAAATTATTAACATTCTGCAGATTCTGCAAGGTGTATGTGAACTTATGACCTCAACTGTAAGTATCTCCTATTCGAGTAGATGGGAGCCTGGTCTTGTATGACTGGCAGTAACCAAGATGGCTGCCGAGGGCTCAGACTACACAAAGCACGTTGGTTGTGCCCATCCATGCCTTTTTTATTTTTATTTTATTTTATTTTTTTGGATCATCAGACTCATGTATTGTGTGATCAGATAAGAGTCAGATCAGATTAGATCCTGCTTACTTTGGCATGTTGTTTTTACACACAGTGATTTTACATACCACTTTCTGTCTTAAGGTGCTTGCAGTGAAACTGTTTGACATTGTGTGGATGACTGGAACAGAATCACTTGAAAGCCAAAAGTAAACACAGTTGATGCTTTGACCCCAAATGTAATCGAATAGCCATGGCATGTCTGGTGTGAATAATAATGGTAATAATTTCTTCTTCTTCTTCTTCTTCTTCTTCTTATAGTGCCTTTCACAAACCCAAAGTCACTTTACAGAGTTGTCAACGAAATAAAAAACCATTAAAAGCATAAAATAAAATAGTACATAATAATAATAATAATAATAATAATAATAATACAGGATAAAATATATAACAACTGACTGTTTAAAGGGGAAAACATAGCTGGCAGAATACCACAGATATAGCCGATAAAGAACGTCCGTTATTTGTTAGCTTCATTAATTTGTGGTTCCAGTGCTAACTAAAGAAGCAAACGTCAGACAGCTGCTGAATTCTCGATTCTGATTGGTCAGAAGGTGTTAATTAATTTTGTATAAAAGCAGCCAGTCGTTCTAATACGTTCTCGTTTCTGTAGTAACAACGCTTCCACAGGGATTTGTAATCATTGCTGTGGTGAAGCTTTGTAAGGAGATGTTTGTTTATGTTTATTTGTGCTGACACTAATAATGCGACTGTTTTCAGAGGTATGATGCGCCTTCTTGTGAATCCCAAACCCAGTACTAATTTAACCATTTCACTACCAGTTTACTTCGCTGTATAGATTTTATCTGCAGTCTAGCAGTAGCTTGTTAGGTTTTAAAGGTGCATTAGGTGAGGTTTGTCAGAATTTGTTAAGTATGGTTAAGTAGGTGGAGTTAAAAAGATTTGAATGATTTCTTTACTCCCTGAGCCCGCCCCCGTTCCTGCCCATGAAAACAAAGCTCCTCCCTCAGAGCTTACAGTGGTTCATCTAGACTATTGCACCTTTACGGGAGAGCCTAATGTCTGTGTTATTGTTAGTTGGACAAAGACAGCAAAATCATTTTTTTTCATCAGTAGGCAGTGATGAAGGAGTACCACTGAATAAGTCAGCTTGTTCGTTTAGTCAAACAGCCGACTTATACATTTCTTAAAGATTTCCTTTTTGCCACACAATAGCATTCCATACAGCTCAACAATAAACTGAAATAAAGTATTTCTTTCTTGTCAGTGGTGGAGGTTTGATGAGCCTTCCTAGCTAGATTGTCTCCCTCCTGCCCTCATCTGTCCTGCAGAGAAGCCATCTGTCCATTCCTCATGTTTGCATACTCGTGAGTCGTGTCACCGCAGCCGCTGCACAGGGAGCTTCGTCTTATTTTAAGCAGCAGGTTGCAGGATCAAGGTGGAGACTTTTATTTGTATACTCTTCAGAGTGTGTGCTTTCTATCAGCAGCATTCACACTGCATTATCAAGGCTTCTGCTCTGAAGAGCTGCTGTGTGTTCAAAGGCATAAGCCATGAGCCAGAAATACCATACGCTGCCTTGTAGAACTGATACCATGGACCTTTCTGTAGTTCGTATTTCTCCTCTCTAACACTACATTCAGGTCACTGAGGTCTTTTGGAATTAGATCTGAATTATGTGCACTAAATTAATGCAGTGCTCTTATCATCCAGCACTGGAGTCTGAAAAGAATAATGCAGAATGTACACGATTATTCTTTTCATAATCCTAACTGCCGCTTCCTGGCTTATATGTATGGAATAAAACATAACAGGCAATGCTGTTACAGGGAAATAATCAACAAGGTGGTGTGATGTGGCGCAACATAGCAGAGTTTCTGTTGCCATCCCAAAGTTGATTATTTTCCTATAACAGCACATCTCGAAGTATATTCTTCTTATACTGCACCAATTTGCCAAAATGAACATCTTTTTTTCCTAAAAGAATGACGCATCTTATGTTTTATCCATTTGTAGTTATATTTGATGATGTAGAGCATCCGCAAAATACTAAAGTTCCTGTTATCACTTAGCAGCTATAAACAGTAGTTCCCTCACCAGCCTCTCTTTTTTTTCTTTCTCCTTCTTGAAGTTAATAAGTCAAAAATAGCAGCTTGTCATTTTACAGAGAAAGCGGAAGGTGCGAACTCCTCTGTCCTGAACACATGCCGTTACAGCTTTACATCTGCCTGTTACAACACACTGACACTGGAGACTCCTTCCAAAAGTGCAAAACAAATGTCTCCTCGCAGAAAACGTCAACATATCAACAAATTACAACATTTTATAATCTATTTATGTAAACATCCACCGTACAAGTCCATGTTTAAGTTGTTACTAGAGAAGCGATGGGAATATTTAGGCATTTAATAAATTGAGTTTGATTTCAGGTGTTCCGTGATGCACTCTTTGTGAATCTGGACACACGTATAGCCTAGAATAGGATTAACAGCTTGATGCTATTAAAACACATTATCCATAATAATCATATCATAATAAAGTTTTTTTTATTGTCTTTTATTAATGCAGTAAAAGCACATGGAAGTGTTCAACCTGACAGATTTTTATCATGGGCATTATTAGAGTTTATACAGTCAGGTCCATAAATATTGGGACATCGACACAATTCTAACATTTTTGGCTCTATACACCACCACAAT
>CM075025.1:7717587-7754389 GCA_037576675.1 Pangasius sanitwongsei | reverse complement strand
TTCTGTAAAGCTGCTTTGTGACAATGTCCATTGTTAAAAGCGCTATACAAATAAAATTGAATTGAATTGAATTGAAGCTAGCTACCACATCTTTTCAGACTCAGAGGGAAGCGCTATCTACCCTCTTCTGCATGCATGTGCTCACAGACGTCTGCAATTGGCTAGTGTCTCTGTGACGGGGAGAGAGATTATACCATCCTACCCACCCAGAGAGCACAGCTAGTTTTGCTCTCCATCACCCCCATTGTCAGGATTCACACTCACTATTTCCCAATGATGGGGCAAATGCTTCTCTGATGGGTCATCCATGTGGCCCCTTGCTCAGCAGTTTCTATTAAATTATATACGCTACCACTCTTAGCCTAATCAATTATCTTTCTGGGCAACCAAAACGTGGGACTACTTATTCACCTAAAAGTACATTGTTTTTGGACCTATTTAAAAAATGTCATTCAGCTGACCCTATGTTTGGTGTTTAGTGGTGCATGCAGATGGTAGCACACATCTGTGTTGTGCAGAGGCTGTTTGAGTTGGATTAGAGTTGTAATCTGGGTCACTGCAGATTACATCCCCACAGGGTCACATGACCAACAGACAAGTGGATCCTCATTTATCTTGGAAGCCAAGAAACAGAGGGGGAAGGGCATGAAGCAGCATCCAGTAGAAGATAACAATGCTTGTTCAGCTGTTTACGAGACCTTCGGTTTGCAGTTTTGCTAGCTGTCTCAAATGGTGCGCAGCAGAAAGCTAACTCGTTAGCATTCCATCTCGGCCTGTTCATCATATGAGGCAGAAGCAGCCCAGGGGCACATGATCCATTCACAGCGTGAGCAGTCATCATTCGGAGATTACCAGGATGGATCCCACGGAGGAATATAAGTCTCCTTTCAGTTTTGAGCAAGGGCTTAACACCAACTACCTTTATTTGTCCCCTAAAGAAAGCTTCACTCCACCCAGCTCACCGGCACTGCCATGCAGAGGTAACCTGTGTGTAGTTCCGCATGTGCAGATCACTGACTGTGCGATTATGGTATTCAGCGTGCAGCATGTTGTTACTGAGGACACTGAAAAATACCACTCTCTTGTGTTTGAGTTGCACTGATACACTATGGTGAACCTCTTTATTGAAACTTGGTTGGCATGTTATTTATTTATTTAAATAAATTCTAATTGCTTTAAGAGACCCCAATTTTCCCATACAGTTATTTCTAGAATTATTGGCACCCATGGTAAAGCTGAGGTTTAAAAAAAAAAAAAAAAAAAAAAAAAATAAGCTTGATCTTACAGTGAAAATATGTTAGAAGTAGAAACTTTAAGAAGGTATTCTTAGAAAATAAAAATCCTTATCACAAAAAGGGGACCTTGGACCCTGGAGGATCTGGAGAGATTCAGTAGTGAGGAGTAGGTCTCAAGTTGCTTGCTCTGTGTTCACCAGGAAGACTGCAAAAATGCAAATGCAAAGTACTTAATGTAAGGGTGCCAATAATTGTTACTTTTTAAAAATTTTCTTGGAACAGATCAACTTCAGGTAAATTTCTCTTATATTTTCTGTGACATTAACCTAATTAACCACAAGATGATTTTTTTTAAAATCCATTTTTACCAAGGGTGCCAATAATTCTGGAGCTGACTGTATAAGGACATTACATATTCTTCCAGTTACTTTGTGTCTATATCCTTATAAGATCTTCAAAAAAAAAAACCAAGCCATTACATGATTAGATTGAGTTTTTATACGTTTATCTCTGCTGAAGAACATTTTACCATCCAAAGTCATATCATTCAGCATCTAAACACAATGACAAATGTTGCCAGAGAAGATGATTGTTCAAGACACATTTTGTTGCTTTTATGTGTGTAATCTGAGTGTGTAGCTGCTCAAAGCACATTTTCGTAGTTTCGTAGTAAGTATAGCTTCTATCCATTATACCACCAAAACCATTGTTTCTTAATTCTTTCAGAAACACAAACATCTTTAAAACATCTCCCGCTGTTCATGAGAATAATTCAAGATTCTGCTCAGATGTAGGTGTTTTGGACTGCATAGGCCATGCCCACGGTTCACAGCATCTGATATCTTTTGTACTTTTCTGGCCACAAGTTTCAAAATCATGAAGGTTGAAATCTGATTTGCTCTCTGAGCTTTTAGGAGCAGGATATAGTCATTGGATTGAAAAACCTGAACAGAATTCTATGGTAAAGGTTATTACAATTTTTTTTTTTGGAAGTAGTTGTGGTGAATAAATAATTAGTAAATATCTAATCGTTAAATGATTAATCATTTAATTTACAAGATATTTTACTGTGTTTACGAACAGGCTACAGGAAAAGGTCTATGATTGGTCATCTACCATATCAGTCAAAGAGCCTCTTACTGTGAAAGGCAGAACTTGGCCCCATAATGTAATTTGAAAAGTATTCAACACTCGAGAGAATACTAGAAGTCTGGCTTGCGAGACTAATTCAATGAAATTACTGCTTCTTGGTTCCAGACCAGACCAATTTTCCTGCCAAGAAAAGTGCAGAACGATTTTTTACGGTTCCAGATCAGACACGACAGCCAGCACTTAACACCTTCCCAGTGAAAATAGGGGTTACCAGTGTTCAGTGCTGGGCTCTGCGACAGACTTCTACACACTTCAGTAGGCACACTTCTCAGGTGTGGTGGCCTGAGAAGAGCTCACATATTGTGAATTTTTTTTTTTTATATACAGTGCCATGTATTATTGCTGTGTAGTTTTGGAAATGACAGGCTTTGCTGAAATGAAGTATGTCTCTCTGAAAGACTATCTATCTATGTATCTATGTATCTATCTATCTATCTATCTATCTATCTATCAATCATAAATCCACCCTCTTCTGCATACATGAGCCCACAGATTGGCTAGTGTCACTGTGATTGACACAAGAAAGAGTATGCCATCACTCCAAGCCATCTATTGTTTCCCTTTAGGCCCCGTTCACACCTGGCATTAACATGCATCCTGAGTGATCAGATCCCAAGTGGACAGCACTAAGTACAAGTGTGAACTTTGTGTGAAATGCATCTCATGGACGCATCATGATGGGGTCACTCAGACGACATTCGGAGGTCTGGTCTGGGACGCATATGGCCACATCACATTTGTAGTGTGAACGCAAATGCATCTCGATGCGTCCCGGACAGCAATGAAGGACCAACTAATCGACTGCATCATTGCCCGAGCCGAAAAACATGTAATCATTGTGAGACACACTTGAAATTGCGCTGAACTGATGATAACTCTCCGCTGCACTGCTAGTGTGCACTCGTGGCATTCTGCAGGGTAGTGTGGCTAAAACAGCAGAATCGGAAACAGCTGCTTTTTGTAGCTTCTTTTGTCGCCCCGTCTACTGTTCATTTGTAACTTTCGTTAGCAGACCACGTGAGCGAGGAGTGTGAAACAGCCTGTACATAAAATAGGATTCACTAGACATTTCTGCCTGAAAACTAATGCAGCGGAAGACTGCCGTAATAAGTGTGCTTGACACCCTTCCTCCAGTGGAAATGGCATATGAAATCCGAACGCACGTGGTCATAGGAGTGCGTCTCGGCTTTCCACTTGTGATGGGATCACCCGAGACGGATGTCAGTAGCAGCTGTGAACAGGGCCTCAGACTCCCCGTCATGGATGGCTGTGGCATTGTTAGGAATTGAACAATAGGGTGAACACTTTTCTGTTGCGCCACTTAGGAACCGGAGTTGCAATTTATTTATTAATTAGAATTTAATAAATAAAGATATTAAAATAATAAATATTATTTACCTACCTTGTAACCTTATTTACCTAACATGATCTCTAGAGAAAGTTTAGAAAGTTAATAAAGGTTCTTTTGGGGAAATATATTTGTTTTCTTAAAGGAGAGGCATCAAAGTATGCAAAAGGCAGCAAAAGGCAGCAAAAAAAACCCAATTTGGGCCAGAACCTGATTTTTCATCATTTTTTTTTTACCTGTTTTTTTTTTTTTTTTAAATTTTTATTTTTTTTAAATTTTTTTTATTTCAGCCATAATGACATCAGAAGGGATCTCCCAGACCGCAACACAAAATACGCCCTGACCCCAAATACCCAGAAAGGACATTTATTTAACTTCAACTGCTTAGCAAAAGAGATGTATTTATTCCATATAGTTTTGTTGAAATACAATATTTGGAGATTATGTTAAATTATAAAAGCTTAATTTCCTGAAAGTTTTATATTGGAAAGTTTTTTTTGTGTGTGAGTGCCACACAGGTTATGTACGGTCTGGTGTACATCACCAATGTAAAGGAAAATAAGCGTGACTTAGTGAAGAAATGAGGAGACTTGGAATGAACGTGTTGCAGGTTGACTGAGCTCTGGTGCTGGCAGCTCCTGTCAGACCCACATGACGACCAGCTGGTGACTTCACTGTGCTGCTAAACATTACACTCAGCAAGACTCTTACCCTGCCTTTTAATGCCATTTTAGAGCCAAATGAGAGACCTGTTTAGCAAACATGGTCTAAAACCTTTCTGAACTGAACTGACGTCACTCGCTGTCCCGATTGTACATGCTTATTATAGATTATAAAGAGAGTGCCTCTATCAACATGCACAATCTGGTGAATAGAATTTAATTTAAATGCTAATTAGGGAAATCAAGTGCAGTGGAGGCTGCTAACAGAATTGCAACAGGATTTATATGATTATACAGAGAGTTGGAGGTCATTACCTGTGCCACTGAATGGATGTAGCGCATTAAATTGGTTGAAACATTGTCGGTGTGATTCATGGTGCTGGCAGGATTGTTAACTCTGTTATCAGACCTTCAGCAAAAAAAAAAAAAAAAAAAAAATGGTTGTGAAATGAGATTCATCTAAAGCACCAGTCCCAGGTTTGCAGGTTGCGAGAGGATCAATCAGGAAAGCAAGTTCATGATTAAAATGGTTTTAATTATTTGCAGTAGTAACCTGGATGGCTCAGTGGTGTTGAATTGATTCTGGTGCATTTTACTGCTTTACAAGTACAGTACAGTGACAGTAATATTAATGCACGGTCAGCACTGTGTAAGGAAAGAAGCCGTGAATTCTCATTGATTGTTTATTACTTGGCATTTGCTGGCGTCAGATTAATCTGCATGGTGAAGAATGTTGTGGCACCACACACTTTCCAATATTCTTCCGCAAGTAGAAGTACAAGCAATAAAGGCTTATAACGCGTAATGTATATAGTGTTAAACATTTACACTCACTGGTCACTTAATTAGGAACACTCCTTCTCATTCATGCAGTTATCATACAGAAAAATGTCACCTCGTGGCATGGTTGTTGGTGTCAGTTGGGCTGGTTTAAGTATTTATGAAACTGCTGATCTCCTGGGATTTTCACACCTAGAAACTGCTGGAATTTACACAGAAAGGTAAGAAAAACAAAAAACATCCTGTGAGTGGCAGGTCTGTGGGCGGAAACGCCTTGTTGGTGAGAGAGGAGAAATTCCAGACTGGTTCAAGCTGACAGGAAGGCTACGGTAACTCGAATAACTCTTTACAGCCATTGAGGCTGATGAGCAACAACAGCAGAAGACCACATCAGGTCCCACTCTTGTCATCCAAGAACAGGAATCGGAGGCTACAGTAAGCACAGGCTCACCCAGTCTGGAGTGTTGAAGATTTGGGTAAATCTGTGCCTACTGTAACCTGTTGCATGTATGATAATTATACATAATAATTACATGAATGAGCAGGTATTAAGCTGTTCCTAATCAAGTGATCAGTGATTGTGCACTGACTGAATAATTGTGGTTCCAGTATTGAGCAAAATGATCATTAAAAAAAAAAAAAAATCATTTAGCCATCATCATGCAGTCCCAGGTCAGCTTAAGCTAAATATTAGCACTTCCACCAGTGTGATGAGTAAAACAGTTGTCCTGATCCTGTTTACCGGCAATTGTTTTTTTGTTTTTTTGTTTTTTTTAAATCATGCCAGGCATCTAATACATTGATGCAAAAAGCTAAATGTGGCTGAAGAAATTCACTCAATGAAAAAGCAGTATCGTGTTGAGTAATGTGTGGAGAGCAGAAAGTAGGTCATTGTAGCGAAAAAGGTGTGTCTTGCAGAACAGTATGAAAGAACGTATGAACAGAATGAAAACAAGGCTTATCACCTGTTTTAAAACCTACTGTGCGTAATATCATACTTTTAAGACTTTATAAAGCCTTAACAGATTAAAGACTGTTGGTGCTGAGACAAAATATGGGCTTTTTGTAGTTGACATGAAAATTTGATCGTTACAGTTGGAGTAAGATGGACTGGGAAGTAAAATCACCAGTTTGTCTCAGTTTTGTGAGTTGTGTGATGTTTTAGATTTATTCTCCGCATGCAGTGTCAGTGATAACTGTTTATACTGTGTGCTTCCCCTCCTTGCTTTTCTCACGCTTTAGGAATGGGAGGTAGAGTTTGCTTATGAAGCAGGATTGGTGGAATGTGGTGGGAGGTTAAGGTGGGAACCTTGGATTGTCTGTTTGTTTCTTTCTGTAATCAGCTTACAGCGCAAACATCCAACCACATTTTCAAACAGGAGCACTTTTCACTGATGAGACGTCTTGTAGGTGGCTGAGACGTAGGCTGCGGTACATTCTGAAGTGATCACGGCTATGCCCCACTGGGTCCTCCTCTATAGGGGTCAAAAGTAACAGCCACTTACGAGTGCACTTTAGTGTTTTATTTCTAAGCCTAAGCCACTTATGTATATCGATTTTATGCATTGTATTTTTTAACGGATCTTTTGAAGTAAATGCTTTTCATCACTTTAGTTTGGAACAACACCTGTTTCAAAACAATAGAAATCATAGAAAAATAGAAAAATGATTTGCTTTGCCACTTGGATCGCCTGCCTCACCTCTGATATACAGCAAGCTTTAGGAGTCCCTTGTTAGCTAAATACAGTTTTTTAACATGCTGAATAAGATGGTAAGAAACAGTGAGGTTCAGTAAGACTGGCTCCACCCCAGCTGCTGAAAATATTCACCCCTGCAGTAGACATGTCCAAGTGGAATCGTGTGTGTGTGTGTGTGTGTGTGTGTGTGTGTGGGAAACGTGCCTTATGTTCAAGTGGAATTGTGCGTATGTGTGTGCGCGCATACGTGCGTGTGCACGCTTATTTGTCTGTACTTGAGTAACTGTCAATCATTTGAAGGCCAATTTTTTAATCTAATCTTGTGACTGGTGTGTGTCTGATGCTGTGTATCGAAGGTTGCGCTGAGAACTGGAGGACTGGCATCCTTTTCTGTTTTCAATATCCCTGCACTGAAAAATGCAATTAAAAAAAAAAAAAGAAAAGCTAAATTCCTGGATGGCCAAACATTTCTATTATGTAGGATGTTAATTACACAGGGACTGATCCACCTAGTAGAAAGTAAAGACAACAGCTTGTATGGGGTTTTATAAATTATACAGACGTATTTCATTAAAAAACTAAAATATTTCCCAAGACGCAGGCAACAAGTGACCGAAAGAATTAAGGCATAGCACTGTAGATTATCCTAGCCTGTTTCTGTTTCAATAATTAAAGACCACTGAGCCAATCATAACACAGCGCACTTCTGCACGAGCCAATCACAAAACAACGTCAACTCCACCAGCTTCAAACTTCCACACCAGGACTCCCTTACTGAAATCCCACGAGGTTAAAGAGCTAACATAGCAAGCTGGTGTGGCTGTTTTCAGTTTTCACATTCATTTATATTGATAGATCCTTTTTTTACGACGGTAAATGTGTAGAGATGCTTACAGGCCATTATTGGTATTTTTGTGGGCAGGAAAAAGAAACATTACACAGTTTATTCTACGCAAACTGATTTTAATTGTGTACAATTACATGTTCAGAAAGAAAACTAGAAGCCCATCTCGAGTCACTTGACCATGATTCTTGACCATATCTTTTAGAGTTAAATCCGGTGGAATTGGAGATATTGAGCAGAATTGAATTGAACAGCAGGCAGATAAAACAGAGCCTTTACGAAGCAGAAAGTAGTGCAAAGTTTTCTATCATTTTCCAACATATATGTGTGTGTCTGCAGGTGCTCAGAGACCAGACTCCATCCCAGAAGTGGGGGAAGATGCAGCGGGCACAGTGCAGCCCGCCTCTGGCACAGCCCTTACTGAGGAGGAACAAGAGGAGCTACGCAGTGAACTGGTCAAGGTCAGCAGTCTTTAACATGCTCGCCTACGCTACTTAGTATTCATTGTGTTTTTCTGCGCTTTGGATGGAGTACTGGGGTGAGGAGAGAAGACTGACTGACGATTGCCATTAGTGGATGCAATATGCCTTCTTTTCAAGGTCACACCGATAGTCTCACTCAATGTCAGTCTTTCTTACTGACCTAGTTGTAAGTAATTGAGAGTGTACACTGTAATTTTAAAGCCTGGGGGCAGATCTCTACTCGAGTTACATTTTAGACACACATTGTGTTAGGCATGGTAACCGAATCACTGTTCACTACACTGAATTACTATCATCAGGAACAGAATCCGTGACTGAAATAAACGACTTTCATCCCACAGGATCGCTCTGTATCAAACCAGTAGCAGTTAAGTAACTGAGCTAACCAGAAACCAAACATATGTCTGTAGAAATGACTTCACAAACCAATGAATCCACTCTTTATGTTTCTGTGTTGGAGAGAAATCTAAGAAGTCTGAGGAAGTCATCACTCTCTTCCTCAGTGAAGATGTATGTGAATAAAACCAAGCAAAACAGTGCATTATGGATATTCTATGGCAACTAGAGTACATTGTTTGTACACATGGTGCACTGACGGGGCACTCCGTCAATCCCACAACTTATTTTCATTATTTGATTTATCTACAGCTTCAGTATTGAAGTTACGCTAGAAGTTATGCTAGTTTCTAGCTAGCTAGAATGTCTTTTGATCAAATAAGGCAAACGAAATGTTTCCTTTTAAGCACTAAAATAGAAATTAACATTTTCTGAGTCACTTTCCAACCAAGTCAGCTAGCTAGCTAGTTACATCCATCCAAACTTCTTTTCCTTTCCTGTAAGGACAGTTGTGTAAGGACAATGTTCAAACCCGCTTCTAACCTACGAGAAACCATCACTGAGTATCACTAAAAAGGTCACAACACCTAAGGGACTGAGGCAAAACTATTGTCTATTTTACTCTCCATTACTTACCTAAATGTTTGTAGGGACAGAAAGTTTGTAGGGACATGTCTACCATACTCAAGTCTATGCATATTGTGTGTGTGTGTGTGTGTGTGTGTGTGTGTGTGTGTGTGTGTGTGTGTGTATATAAAACCTACCTTTGGAAAGTGACAGATCATTAGTATCTACTGATATACTGAACCATGTTTACAGGCTTTAACGTTTGTTAAATTAGATGCGTTTGTAATTATAATCCTGCACCCCGCAGCCAAAATCTGTAGGTAAGCTCTTGATTGCTGTACTCTTCAGGTGGAGGAGGAAATCCAGACTCTTACTCAAGTTCTGGCTTCCAAGGAGAGTCACTTGGCAGAGATCAAGCGGAAGCTGGGTATCACTCCATTCAACGAGCTCAAGCAGAACCTGAGCAGGAGCTGGCAGGAAGTCACTACATCCACAGCGTATGTGCCCCGTAGCCACCTGTGCCCCCTAGCCACCTGTGCCCTGTGCGCTTCTCCTCCTGCTGCTATAGGAACAGCTCCATCTGTCACTGCATCATACACCCTGCATCCTGCACCATCTTTATCCTTCTGCCTCCAGTCTGAACCGCACAGAGGCCATTATATCCTAATGCTTGTTTAATTAGTTTGCTTTGTGGGAATACGGCTGATTTGAGGCATCGTTCTTGTTAGAAGGAAAATATTTCCGAACAGCCGTGTGTCCCATTGGTGTGGTTCTGAATCTCCTGGTGTTTTTTTTGCCTTGTGCACGTAGGTATAAGAGGACCTCAGAAACGCTGAGCCATGCTGGCCAGAAAGCCACAGCAGCATTCTCCAGTGTGGGTTCAGCCATCAGCAGAAAGCTAGAGGATGTCAGGTAACACAGAATAAACCGACACCTCGCCATCTTTAGATTAGACTAACATCTGTTTTCTTTCAAATAGGGAAAACTTAGTTACTAACAGTCACTAATCAGCTCACTAACTTACTAAGTTCACTGTTGCGTTTCATAATAATAACGTAGTGTTCACACTAGCAAGCACAAGTAGCTTGCAGACTTGAGTAACAACTGCTATTGTTGTCGCTTGTGTCCAGCTTTTTAAAGTTCCTTTATGAAATGGTACTGGCCAAAACATATACATATTTACATATTTAGTGTTAGCTTTGTTTAAAATATTTTTTATATTGTGGTAAATCTCAGGACAGTAAGTGACTGTGTGATTGATTGAATACTAAAGTCGTGACAGTAGAGGTTTTGGAGGACAACACAATCCACATTGGTCCGATGAATTCATTGGAGCCAGTCATTAGGTTTTGTCACTTTACTCTTTGTCACTGTGTCACATAAACTTTTTCACTGATCTGTAACACACACTGAGATAGAAAAAGGTTGCCTGACTCTTTGTGGCTTGCTAGTGTGAGCACAGGGTTATATTAAACCAAGTGACAAATTACTGAATCACAAAAATCTTTGCTGGCAGTTTCATTTCTGTTTGTTTGCTAATGCAGTCTGACATTTACAGCTTACAGTCATTTTCCAATTCCTTTAGGTAAGATAATCGCATCTGTGCAAGGTGTTTCGGATGATGCATTTACCAGTATTTATATTTATTATAGATGTAGTTTGTGCATGTGGTTCCTTTTATGAATTGAATTTTCTGCATGTTCTCTAAAGTAGCATGTTGACGTTAATGCATGCTCATTCTCTGTCTGTTTTGTGCATGGGTTTCCAAGTTTAACTTAAATCATTGATGGTTTGAGTTGTATTTTACTAATATTCTATAACCGTTTATATTTGGATGTTACAGATTTGTATCTGTTTGAGGTGTCAGACTGACAGTAGAATTGCTGTATATCTTGGATGTTTCCACTTCTACCTCATATTCTCTCTTCCTTATGATTTCAGTAACTTTCCAAAACAAAACCCACTCGCCTGAATCTGTCTCTCCATGCAGTGTGTGTTTGAGTACATATAAGCTCCATATAAACGTCTCGAGTCTGGTATAAAACCCTGTGAGTCGGGTTTGATCTTCCTCTCTTAGATCTCCAGCTGGCCATGTTGCTGATTCACCGATCCTCTAGATGAGCATGTCGAAGTCCTCCTGTGTACTCCCAGTCTGCTTTCCCCTGTCTATGTACTCTAACCAGAACAAATAAACCTTTCCAGTAATGCTGGAATCCTTTTCAGAAATAATATAGCTTAAAACATTGTAAAGCTTTAATGAGCATCTTCAGGGGTGGACAGATATCTAATGTGAAATCATAAGTCGTAAGTGAAAGCGCTAACGTGCTTGCCCAGTCTCGGAAACCTAAGGCTAATAGCTGGTAGCTAACATAATATAATAAAGTATGGTGTGTTAGATAGTTAGGTGCATTGATACAGACATAAATCCGTATATAAATGGCTGTGTAGGGGTGACTCAGATATAGTCCAATCTGAGGTAGTACATTGTGTTTGCACCCTCAGCAAAAAGTCAGTATGTCATTAGGCAGCATTTTATGTTTTTTTTTCCTTTCCATCTACATCACATAAAAGATATTTGTGTCCTGGGAGCACCTTAATTTTTTTCTCAACACGTTTAACCACGACATGAGTGTGTGTAGTAATCATGGGAGTTATATGACAGCTTTCACATACCTGCATGTTCTTGTTTCTGAAAAGGTCATAGGTCCTCAATGCAAGACAATTAATCCGGCTAGTAAAAACCAGATATGTGGGATTCAGAACTTGTAGCACATGCTGTAGTTGCAGCACTGAGGCGTGTCACAGCGCTGTTAAGCATATTTTGTGTAAATATACATACCAAATAACTTCTTTTTTGTGAAAGTCAATAATGATTAGGATTTTTTTTTTTTCCGTTCTCTGGTTGTTGAAGGAGAGAAGAAGAAATGCTGGTGACCACTAAACCTACTTGTCCACAGGGCAACTATTAAATAAAAAAAACTAAAAGTGCAGAGACAATCTTTTTGTCCACCCCAATCTTTATTCTGAATGTGAAGGAGTGTATGTGCATGTACTGTGAGCTTTATTTCTCTCTCACATCATCAGTGCTGTGTGACTTGTCTAACCCCTCTCTCTCTCCTCTTCCTCACTGCTGACTGATAGTATACGCTCCATACAACACTCCACTAGCATGCCTGTGATGAGGTAAGGCTCTCGCTCTCGCTCGCAGGCCTGTGTGTTAGGAGTGGCTTTATTCCAAGAGAGGTTGCTGGTTAGAATCGTCTGTATTCTCGATCTCTCTTAGCTAGAACTAGTAGATGGCACAGTGACAGAGACAGCAAAATGCGTGCCACACTGTTTATGATCTATGTTCAGGCTGTATGTAATACCAGCTATACCTCATGCCTTGCAGGAACACTCCCACCTTCAAGTCATTTGAGGAGAAAGTGGAGAGTTTAAAGGTAAGATGATGTGCATGGCATTTCAGTTAAGCCACACTCAGTACTTGTATAATAATGGCAGATGTTACCACAGACCAAGGTGAGCCCCACTGCATCATCCACCGAGCTTGGGGTTGAGTCAGAATCGACGCCGAGTGCAGAGCCGGTGGCCGAGCAGCCCGACGGGACGACTGTCCTGGCTCCAGAGCCACACTGAGGGAACTGCCTCTTCACCTCACTCCACTCTTCCCTTCTTCCACCCCTCCTCCCCTCTGCTTCTTCCCTCCTAACATCCTACTTAGCTGAAAAACAAAACTGATGCTCTGTGCTCACTTTCTTTCCCTCAAACTAGTTAGGAAAGAATGTGTTCATAGGAAAGATATCATGTTTAGATGGTGGACGCAAGAAGAGTAGAAAGATGAGCTTTGCGAGTCCACAGTTTTCTAAAAACCACTCATTTCTCAGTTTTCGCACTACATGGGTTCATGTTCCTCCGAGTTCCGTTAACCGCCGTCATTTCATCTTCTGAATGTTTGCATGAGTCTGGCATCCAGAACATGTGGTAGGCCGACACTGGAGCTGATCTCAGGTCAGGTGGAGATGAATGAAGACCTGGGGCTTTACACAGTTTGTATATGACTAATGACCTTTGTCTGTTGTCTACTTGGTTCTCGTCCCCCAAAACCCCATACCCTCCAAACCCTAACACGTATACACACAAACAAGGCCAGTGTGCCCTTCATGGGTTCAGTGACATAGGGGTTGAGGTCTACACTGGTAGCACAGCCCACAGATGACCTTTATATATGCTTTTTATATGCAGTTTTGCTGTAAAAGACAAATAGCTGCCATTAGAAGGTCAGCTATGAATTTTCATACAAATAATGTTTTTGCATTAATTACATTTCCCTCTAAATAAAACACTGCCATAAAATAGCACTTAGAGGCTACTCTAAATGGTGTCTCATGCTGTTTAGTACCTCACAGCAAATTACAACATTTCTGGAAAAAGGCCTTTTTTTTTTTTTCTTCTATGAGTGTTATGGATTTACCTTTAGGTTTTGCCTCTTGGTCTTTAATAATACAAATGCCAAAAAATATAGTGTGAAACGTTTTGTGAACAGATGCCTTGTCTAACACTTGGCATGTCATTTAGATGAATAATGCTGGATAATAGTAGTCAAAACTCTATAGGATGTATATATTTAAACTAAAGCAGGTTTATATATTAACAAATCGTAAAAATATTGAAAAGATTTAAATGCTCAGAGCTATGTGTAGAATTGTTTATGGTCAGAATTTATAGCGAGATGAATAGAAAGTAATTGCCGACACTAAATGAAAGTCTACCAAATCTGTGAAGGAACATTGTGGTTATAGTTATAAAAACTAGAACAATTTTCACAATGAAACAAATCTGAACACAAAAAAATGTATCCCCATTTATTCCTTCATGTAGCTCCATGTCTGTCTGGAGTGGACCCATGGTAAGATGAGTAAGGAATAAAAGACGACAGGGCATGCTGTTATAGGACAATAAAGCCGGGACAGTGTGATGCTCTTATCTCCACAAGGTTGTAGTTCATTTTCCTGTTACAGCATTTCCTGAAGTTTTTTTTCCCTCTTATACCAAAAGCAATTTGCCGATTATTGATTACATTTTTTTTTATTCATCAAAGAACCACATGTATTTTTATCCATTTATAGTTACACTTTTTTTTTTTTTTCCCCAGTGTTTGAAATGTGTTAGTTTAGTTCCTCACTCACCTTATAGCAGCTGTACACAGTCCTTTCCTCATCAGCCTCTCTTTTTGTCTCTCTGGAACCTAATAAAACAAAATATGCATCTTGTACTGAGAAGCACTCCATCCTGAAGAATTTCCTGCATCAGAAAACCTAGTTAGAGTTTTACTGTTACAGAGCGCTGACACTAGATAGTCCTTCTTCAAATGATAAAAAGACGTCTCCTCACAGAAACTTTACCATGTTAACTTACACACTTTTTTAATCCGTTTATGTGGAGATTCTGTTATACAATTCCTTGTCTACATTGTTAGTATAGAGATGACGTATTGAAAGAGGTCATTAATATAAACGCGTGATTTGTCTCGTCAGAGCTGCTGTAACAACTTTAATCCACACTTTGTGTCCAGTCAGAATCAGGAATTGAACAGCGCTGTGGTACTCCTTTGCAAAGTCATTTTATTTCACTATAACAAAGTCATACATTTGGCAGCTTGTGACCGTTCCTTACTGAGGTCTTTGAGCAGAACATGTTCACTAATCTAACAAGCGCAACCAGCTCAAAGTTTTATCTCACCGCTTCTTCTGACTTTTCTTAAAAATTGAGTTGTGTAGAAGTGTGTAGAAAATAAGGCTCCAAATCTACTTCAGGATTCAGCAAGTCCACTTTTTTATGTCCTTAATCCGCTTGCATGTAAACATGATCTATAAACTTTCTGGGTCTTGGGTGTTGAAATAGAACAATTGTGGTCAGAACTCACTTTAGCTTTGTACTGTTATCATTACTGACTTTTTATGTCTAAATTCTAGCCTCAGAATCAACACAAAGATTGGAATGAAATAATTAAAGACAGATCTCAGAGTAAAGGCACCACATGGACAGGTTTTCCTTGGCTTCCTTGGATGTTAGACAATATTTTTAATAACAAAGAAAAGAGTATCATGTAATATTGATTATTTTGGGTTATAACTAGAAATTCACATATGCATATGATGATAAGTGTATAATAAAGTAGAGGCTAATACACTTGTTTAAGGCTTGGGCTGGCAGGTATTTCCCCCCCTGTAACACTAAAGGCTCTTGCTCAAAAGCTGCTGTATTGCAATGTAATATTTCATAGGAAATTTGTAAGTAAAGTGTGTAAAAGTTTGTTTGCTGGTACGGACATGACTGTTTTTCAGTTTGTCTTGTAAAATTGTTGTCAAATCTTTTCATATGCAGCAGCAATGATATTTGTCTCTGTAGCCCACATTTATTTTATCTTGGACACTGACCTCTTTATTTAGTTTAAAAAAAAAAAGCCCTCTTTATTTTTAAGGATATAATTTTACCCTGGATATCAGTTATTAATGACTTTGTTTAACAGATTACCTGTGGGGTGAAGTTAGACATCCAGAATAAGTGCTGTCCATAGTTACAGCTCAGGCGTCCTCTGTTTCTACTGCGTGTGCCTCTCTAACAAGTGTTTTCATTCTCTGCAAGCTAAAGCACAGTGGAGTTTATTCAAGATGGAAAATGCTAAATGAACTGTTTGTTTCTTTGTATGTCCAATCCTGAATAAAGCACAACTCAGCGTTTTCTTTTTTCTTTTAAATGATTACCGAGTCATATAACTGGGATGGTGAGTTTTCAAATTCTCCAAAAACCTTCAGTT
The DNA here is from genome assembly GCA_037576675.1 of Pangasius sanitwongsei. NCBI lineage: Eukaryota > Metazoa > Chordata > Actinopteri > Siluriformes > Pangasiidae > Pangasius > Pangasius sanitwongsei. Next base: position 7,738,469 of record CM075025.1, on the reverse strand, counting down.
ACATTAAAAGTTTGGAATGTGTAAAAACAGTAAGAAATTGAACACTGTCCTACCATCAAGACTTACTGAAATGTACGTCCACTAGTTATGCATCACTCACGAGTCGATTCTGAGTGGATAGAGGTGAGCGCTGGACAGACTAAAGCGTTGCTGCATTACACTCTAGTTGAATGGCCTTGTGGGTAATTTGGGAAACCTGTGTGAAAATAGACCATATCATTTTATAATTGACACCACTAAGATCACATTAATTAGAAAGATTATTATGCAAGTCATTCAGCATGGACTTTTACTTTAAGCTTCCTTTATTGCTTTAAAATTTAGCCAGTAAGAGTCAGTTCTTGGTGAGCCAAGGGGGTACTCTTTCACAAGTGTGCATGTGAGTGAAAGGAGGAATCGAGCATGAAAAGCAGAAGCACCTCTCTCTCATCAATTCAGTTTTAAATGAGATGAACCTCTCAGTTCAATGTTTTGTGTAAAACATGTCGAACAGCAAAATAAATTGCACTTGCAAGAGAGGAGTTTAATAGAGATTACTTTTTAATCTTACTTGTGTATTAAAGACAGAGAGAGTGTTTATACAGCTTTACAGTCAGCTCAGAGTCTCAGCAGTTTGGTCCCAATTCAAATGTCGTTGATGAGTCCTGACATATAATAGCCAATTTTATGCTGCACTACTTCTAATAAACACTAGATGGCAGTGTAGAACAGACCAATACCTACATGTAGCCCCACCTTCTGCCTGGTGCTAGAGTATCCTGTAGTAAGGACAAGAGAACTTTCCTAAATGTCTGCCTTAGTCATAAACATGAACTTGTTCAGCCTTCAGTTAAAAATACCTATATACAAATAAAGATATTAACTCTATTCTCAACAGCAGAACTCACTGTAGAGTCAATACACCCTTAAAATAGGGTTCATCAAGGGTTCGTTTGGTCCTTATTCTAACCCTGTAGGGTTCTTAGCATCTACCTGTTAGAGAAACACACTGTTTTACGGTCCTACACAGAAACGTTGACATTCTGAAGGACAGAAGGACAATGAAGAAAGCTTTATAGAGTTAACGTTTAGGAGGGCTCTTATTCGCAGCTCTGGTGGCCATGATTACACCCTGCCTGTGCAATGTTTAAAAAAAAAAAAAAGGGGGGGGGGGGGGGTGTCTTTTGTCCGGTCAGAGCATTGGAACAAATTAATACAGGGTGGAGCATCATAGAAAACAGATCATACAGCAGGTACAGAAGAAAAGCCTGCTTTATTCCATCATACAATTACAAAAAGATCATTATTATTATTATACTTCTATTATTGCTATTACTGCTACCACACTGACTGATTACTTGAATTGAATGGGTTTTTACTTGTTCCAGTAACTAATGCATTGCTTTTTCTTTTCTAACGCTAAATAACAAAACAAATAACATGAATTTTAACGTTTAATTTTAATACTGTGAATTTCAATACAAATAGGAAAAGTTCAATATTAAACAGTAGCTGGTTTGGATTCTGCTTGTGGAATTTTCAGGCTCTTAAAAAGCTCTCACGCCTCTTACAAATAAATAAAAAATACATATTTGCTGAGTGTGTTATATTAACTACATATATATATTTATATTAAATATAATTTTAAAAAACTGATAAATGACATACCGTACCTGTTAGGTTTCTCTCCTTGGCTATTTTTAATTTATTTCCTTATAAAATGCAGGGGATTAATATTGCTAGTCAATAACAAAAAGTTAAATCTTCTGTGGCAGTCTAGTATTTTGTATTCAACAGAAGAAAAAAAAACATGGTCCAAGGCAGCAAAAGAACTGCGATTAATTTCCCCCTGTAGTGAAGGTATTAATATCAAGATCTCTTAATTAAATCAGCACACAATGTTGCCTTAATTTCCAGATGAATAAACACACAGGAACACACACAGTGTAGTAAACAGCTGCCAAAAGGTCTTTTTCTTTATTATTTTGTGAAACGTCTCTGAAACATCATACTTACACCAAAGGAAACATCAACAGCGGCACTGACGAGCACCAGGACATTGTCACTGTAGCACAATTTACAATTGCAGTCTCTATGTACACACGGCTTCGAATAAAAACCAGCACAGCCCGTGAGTGAGAAGATAACAGTCTATAAGTGTCCTCTTTTTTAAGAGAACGAGAAGAGGAAAAAAAGGTGCAATAAGACAGGGCTTCCCAAACATTTAACCCCAAGGACCCCTTTTAAGAGGCAAAAAAATGACAAGAGAATTGAGAACAGAGGTCAGCTTAGAGTAGTTCTAGGCCAGGATAGTTTTATAAACCAATGAATGAAATATAATTTTTAAATTTCATTTTAAAAACATTTTATCACCAATTTCTCTCCGTGGTGTATAGCCCTGTCTCTTGTCTGTGCCCTGTGTAAGCCCAGGGATCCTCGGCTCAGTTTGGGAACCGCTGCAACACAATAAACACTGAGACATTGTACACATAATAGCAAGTGCTTTCATTTGCAAAAGATATTGCGGTAACCGTAATCATCCCAGATCACGAAATAAGCATCTCTGACACTGTCAACTCTTTCATCACTTAATCCACTGTGCCTCTGGATTAGTCTGCGGTTTAAGTTGCATAATAACATGAACTTAATAAGAATTATTGGTTTAGGTGTAGCCATGTGGCTGTGTGTGCTGAAACACAACATTGCATAATTGCGTAGAATAGAAGGGGAAAAGTTACGTAGTGCGATGAGGAATTTGTCTGGATTAAGATAAATAACACAGCAGTACGTTTTGGTTTACAGAAACATCTGTCGCTGCTAGCTTTTAGTGGCAATTATCCTCATCAATTAAGAAAAAAACTCTAAACCTTAGTAACTCTTGTCCGCTGATTATGAAAGCAAAGAGATGGCGGAGGTGAGAGAAAATTACACCGAAGGAAATGAGACAGGCTTTCTGCAGGATTCCTCAGGGACCCCAGCAGCATGTGTGTGAATGTCGACCTGTAACGCATATGACATGATGCATAAGTGTATGTGTATGATGAGTTATTAGAGGCAGGCGGCGTACAGATCTCAAGAGAATCACAATTTCCCAAGCTGCTCTCACATCTTGGCAGTATTTAACTAGAAATATGACATTATTATTCCAGAGCGTACACTATAATTGAACAGACATCACAGGACCCATCGCTCACAAGCGTTCAAAATGGCCAGCTTGAGTTATTATAAATGCATTCAACACTGTGGAGTAATCTGCAGCTTTAAAAGGTCCTGCATGTTGATAAAGCATTCCTGTGGTTAACTTTGCCTGGCAATGCAGTGTTAAAAAAAGGCTATAGCACGCTTTCAGCTTAGCGTAATTGTCAGTTGTTGCCAAAACATGTATGAGACTGAGAGGAATTATAGGGTACAACCCAAAAACTCAAACTCAACAGTTTCTAAACTGGGATCTGGGGACACCCAAGGGTCCAAGAGGCCTATGATTTTATTATGAAAGTTATTATATTATATCTGTTATTGATTTCTCACAGTTATTTAACTGCTCATTTGAATTAAACTGGTTTACTCCAAATCTCAATAAGACAAACAAGCTATAATATTAATTATCAATTAAAACAATCAGGCTATAATATTAATAATGTTAAATCGAACTTATTCTGTCAGCGGAAAGGTCAGGGATAAAAAAAGCTTTTTGGCTCCAATAAACAGCCAGAATATTACTGTACACATTCCAATAATGAGCCTACTATTTGAGTAGTTGGATTATATTCATAAAATAAATCTGAGGGGGCTTTAGGGGAATTTATTTTACAGGTAAAATTTATTGAGAACCCCTGCTTTAACTGATGGTTTTTTTGATTGACTTCCTTCAGTCCACAGCACGGACTGCCATCTTTAAGGACATATTAATTCTTTGAAATGCTCAGAGGAATCAAGGAGAAAGGAGAGAGGAGGCTTCTAGGCTTCCAAGGTAGAAGTCTTTTTTGTTGCTTGTGACATAAGCATGCAGTATAAATGCTCCACCCTTCAAAAGAGTAATTCCAACAAAAATCTGATGATAATAAGAAGCATTAATAACAGTAAAAAAAAAAACAAAAACAAAACTAATGATATTGATTAAGATATAATTCAAGTTAACAAACAATTGGGAAGAATTAAAAACCTGCCATAAAAATCAATTAAAATGTGTATAGGAGAAGCCATGCTGGAATTTTGTATAAACTACAATGAGAAATGAGGAGTCAGTTTCCTCCACTCTCCTTCAGCAGCAGGGAATCCAGGTCTGTTAAGCAGTTGTTAAATACTCATTTTGAATATTTAAGAACTGTGAAAGATTTTTGAATTAACATTGTAATATTTCGTGGAATAGTTAAGTTCAGGGTTGGGGGTGGGGTTTGCACTCATACACAACACTTCTCATGAGATTTTGTTCCGATTCGGAGGGACTGATTGTGGATTTTATTACGGAGCATAAGTAATAACTGCTTAAATTAATAATTAATAATAATGAATTAATAATAAGCTTAAATTTACTAACCACTGAAAGACTGTATCGAGTTGACAGTGTTGGGGAATCAATAGTTTTCATTGTTGGCTGAAAGAAACCTTCTTGAAGAAATGACCCACACATACGGTGTCCAGTGATGCCATGTGATCAAAAAATTTGTCCAACTGAAAACAAAACATGATTATGTACGCAATCTGTGTGATGAGATCCACTCTTTTACTGACAGACTGACGGTTTGGGAACTCGGGATGTAATGTACGTAACTTTTTCCATCTTCTATGGCTTTAAAATTCTATTGCAACAACTCTACCTGGCATGTAGTAATGACAAAACATCCTTAATTCATCTGTGTTTGTTGTATACTCGGTATACCCCTGCGCACACTTCACATGAACCTCTCCAGTCCATTTAGTATACTTTATCAAAAAGAGAGAGCAAGAACGGAATAAAAATAAAGCACACATTGGACTGGCTGCTGAGCAAGAGCAGGCAGTTGCCATTAAAGTGGATGGCGTGGTCTTGTGTTTGATCTATAGGAGTGAGGCGCGGTGATGTACTTTCTCTCCACTCTCACCTTTTATCATCGGCATCTGCAGGCTTTCATGGCAGCCACACTGTTTGTTTATTGCCACATTCCCCTGTGTCGCCATGTACCATAAAATTCCCCAATTTGTGTCGCCTGCTAAATATAGAGCAGGCGTAAAAAATATCCCAGGGAATTCTGGCTTTCTTCCCAGACCTGAAGAATGTGGCACATGAAGTATGTGGTACTTCAGCCAATCAGAGCTCTCCCTAAAATCTGCGTACCCACTTTCCACGCGGCTACAAGAGTCCAAGAGGCCAGCGTACGTTTAGATGAGACTATAGAACAACCATGACCTAGAATCCACAAGAAAACCACACTGAACATTGAAAATCCTTTCTTGCCACATTGTTCACGATTCCTTTCAATTACCCCATAATGCATTGCAGCCTGCCTGCCCTCTGGCTTTTAGAGACAAAACACAGTATACACATTTATAAATTCAGATCATATTTCGGTCTTCTTTTTTTTTTTTTTAAGCATGCACATGCAGTATTAAAAATACAGTCAGAGTATAGGTTTAAAAAATTTAAAAATCCAGTGCGACAGTCTTTGAGTTCTTGAGGTTAACATGGTCATTGATTAACAAGAGCAGTGACATAATTCATTATAGAGCACCGAGCCTACAGTTTGCATGCACCGTTAGCGTTTGGGGTCATAATGCAGGACAATTTCAGTAATACATTGTAGATCGTTGAAAATATCATTAACCTTCTGGGACCTCAATGCAGACAATTTATCCCAAATAAGTGCTTTTTTTTAATCGAAACAAATGTATTGACTTGAGATCCACAAATTAGTCTTTGGATTAAATTGGCTGCCATTTGTAGAAAATTTCCACCAAATGGCATCGGCCATATAGCACAATAGAACACGTGCATGGCTGTACCATTTTCTGTAAGGCTTGTGTTTCTGACGACAATGAATGATCTCACTGATTTAGCATTGTATAGGAAAAAAGGCTCTTGGGTTCCCAAAACGTAGACATAACAATCCAACTGAACTATCTATGTTTTGGAAACCAGATTTAAAAACCCAACAAGGACAAAATTTCTACAGTACTGCAGTTGAAACTCAATTACAAAATACAGTCAAGAAGGAAAAAAAGACACCTCTTAGCAAAACACTTCCACTAGAAAACGAAAGAAAAGCGAAAAGGGCTCCTACAGCCACGCTGTTTAATTGGTACAAAAATGAAGAACTCAGATAAACCGACACCAGATACATTCCTTTTGCTTTCGATGTATGTCCTCACACACACACACCCACACACACCCACGCACACCCACGCACCTCACCAAGGCACAGTCAGGCTCCAGTGTGTCCCTAAACACTACATTCCTGAAAGCAGAGACGCACGTCTGCTCCACAGCACAGCAACGAAACACTCAGACCCCCTAACACTGAGCGTCCTCGAAGGGACCCGGAGGCCGGTTTGTTGGTTGAATGCATTGCAGAACTCGTATCACAAGTCCTATTCTGCCTTTTTTTAAAGGCACTACCATCACAGCTATGACTCAAAACAACCAAGACAAATCGATTCATTATTTTTGACACAAAGCCAGTATTATGCAGCTCATTTCTAATGCTTGACTCATGGCTTGGCCTTCATTTCTAACACAACTTTCTCACTCAACACCACAGTTTCTCTAATGTTAATACCCACACTCTTATTTAAAGTAGGGATGCATTGATACAGATACTGGTATCGGTCTGATACAGTGCTCATTTACTCATGATCGTAACCTGATAAAATATCCTAGGATGAATAAGTATGTTTAACAGAGAGCGCTGGCATAGCAAACAAAGGTATTTGCAAAAGTGGAGCAGTGAAGCAAGCGTGCAGAGAAACTGTCGCGTGTGAGAGCACTTCAATTCTGCGAGCACTGAGTCACCTGCACTTCTGTTACATTGTGCTCTACATTGCAATTCAGGATCATTTTTACTGACCATGCTCGCTGATACTGCTCTGCATGCTCATCTCGACCGCCCTCACACACTGTTAATAGATAATGTTTAAACACCATAAAATGGCAGCAACCAACATAAACAGAGCTAAAAATGTTGTTATGCCCCTGACTGCTTAAAACTAAGTAGGCTACTCATTTTGGTATCAGTGTTGGTATTGATACTGAAAAAGCATGTACTCCTAAAAAAAAAATCCCTAATTTAAAGAGTAGCAAATGGTGCTGAGGCGATTTAAAAAGCTCAAGACCATTAGGTTTTTCACAGCAATGCTTTTACCAGCATCTCTTGTAGGATATGCACATGAAACCAAATGATCCACACACATACACACACTTTTTACTCTATGCATGGCAGAAACCGGAGCATTCCTGAAGGCAAAATACGATGACAAGACTTGAACTTTGCAAACAGCTGAGCTGACAATCTAACTGTGTGTTTGAACTATGTTAGAATTCACATCAATAAAACAATGTAGTCACATAGTCAGGATAAATAAAGTCATATTGTGATTGGGTTATATCTTGGATATTATACTGTATTATACTGTAAAAGGGAAACAGGAAAACTTCATGACAAGAAGTTTATCTGCTGTTTAGATAATACAGGTTTTATACTGTACAACAGGAGCTGTCTGTGTGGACCACACTAGTCCTAAACACAGCTGTTTAACGTGTAGCTATATATGAATACTGTAGCTACAGGATATGAAATATAAGTATAGTATAGAACAACAGGAAGTAAAGAGGAAAAGAGCAGCGATGTGGGTTCAGGATTTTACTCGGCTGTTCTAAAATGTAATCGGAATTGCACATAAGAAAATAAGCACCCCTAATGAACCCAGGGACCGAGCTGTTATCCAATCTGTGGCAGCTGAAACGTACACAAGCACCATGATGTCAGTTAGGGCCGTGTGGAACATCACTTTATATTGCAATGTTTTTTTGTGAGGAAATCAGGCATAAGTGCCGTAATATCCAGGGATTAGTCTTTACACATAGGACAAAGAAGCACCTCATTATATCATAATAATCATGATGGAAACAGTTTCAATTTTTTTTTCTGTGTGTAAACAACAGAGCGAGCCAGCCTGCCCCTACAGTAAAACTTAAGGGGTAGCTTCTAAGGTCTAGGATGTAGCTTTGACCTCCCAAGGTATCAATATACGTCTGCTGCTTTTCTTCTTAAAGTGACCCACATTCTCATACAAATTTCAACTATATAAAATCACAGGCATTTGAAACTTCTAAGTGTGGCTGGGCGATATAAAGAACAATTAAAATCATCTCAACACAATTATGTGACAATAATTATAAAAAAAAACAAGTTTACAAACTCTTACAAAACTTAAAAATTTTTGTCCTCCGGGTTTAATTTTAGACACTGCAGATGAATTAAACATAATAAGGCAGCTTTCAGCTTCATTTTTTTTTTTTTGTCATAACAGAGCTTCCAAAGTTGAAAAAGTTCAACTTTTCAGACGAGCACAGAGTGATGTCAAGTGCTCTTTTACCTTCTGATCAACCAGATCGCAGATCAGGGGGTGAGGAAAAAAACAAGCAAATTTGTCTTGGTAGTGAACAAGTATAAGGAGACTTTAACAGTTGCTGCATACAATCAAACTGCCCAAGCAGCTCTCTTTCTCTTTATCTTGAAAATTAGCTGTATATGCTAGTTAACCATTACTGTATTTTGTTTGCTCTCCTGCTATAAGGCTGAGGCTGTTTTTTCTACTTTAGAAGCTTGTTTTTGGCTTAAAGCACCAAATCGAACTCCTTTTGAGATAGTAAAAGTGAAGTACCAAAACGAAGCCGTCTGAGCAAACTGCATTCACATATGAATGTGACCGAATATTCAGTATATCAGGTGAAAATTCTTACATACTGAATACTACTACGAGGAATAGCATGTAGTATAGAGCATATACTCTAGTATTGCAGGGTACAGTATACAAGTATGCCATTTTGAACACAGCCTATGCTGAACATCAGAAATGCAGCTGCAGTGACACTAATGAAAATATCACATTTTTGTAGATGTGCTTGTAAAACAATATTTTCAATATTTTCTATTATCGCCCAGCTCTACTTACAAGTCTTATCCAGTTGTAATGATTCTGGCGTTCAGCTGCAGTATCACTGCCTTTGAGAGTGTTGTGTGAATTTAACATAGCTGAGCCCAACATCAAGGCTCAGGAGGATATACTGATACAATATTTCTGTAATCAAAAATATCAGAAATATATACAAAAAAAAAGAAAATGAAAAAAAGTCATTTAAAGATTGAATGTGAACATAAATTATAGAGTTTCTACATTTTCTTTAATAGACTATAAACTTCACATAACATATAATGGCAGTTTCTTTCACCTTAAAGTGTACTCTGTAGAAACATCACGAAAATGGAGCACAACGATTTGGAAAGAAAATGCAACATTCTGTCAGACTTTTCACATCTTCATCCACATTTACACCTGGTCATTTCAGGTTTCTTGTACCTGGATTGTATCTTGAGACAACTCATGCATTTACGTTTGTAATCAAACGGTTAGCTGGTTTGAAATCTGATCACTATTCTGGGAAGAACAGGCATGTTCAGCTCATTAAACACCTTCAACTTCCTGTGCTGTTCCTCATTTCTTACACTGCATTTTAAATTTCTTTAAAGTGGCAGCTTCAGTAGGGGTGTAAAGAAAAACAAAATTTGGAATATTAAATTGGAATATCAGCCCAACTGTCTACGATACAGCTGAGCTGATTTACAAGCCTAGATCCTATTCTAATTGTAAAGGAATAAAAACAAATAAAAACCAATATTGCTGTTGAAAATCCATGCACACAACAATTGACATACACTCCCTGGTTCACACGTGAGAGTGAGCGAGCAAGAGAGAGCGAGAGAGAGAGAGAGAGGGGTCCAATCAGTACACGTTAAATGTAACTGAACTAAATCATATTGGATTGGACATGAATCGTATCAGTGCTGAACCGAATCATATTAGATCAGTAGTAAATTAAACTCGTTACTTGTGTTACTGTATTGTTTTTGTATTGTACCATATACTGTCTTAAGATGTGTATCATATTGTCGGAAAGAATGAACTCAACACCCCTAAGCTTGAACAGTCATGGCCGAAGTGTGTTGTGGTGTAGTGTATTGAGACAGGTTTTGGCTGTCGAATGTGGTTTGGAGATATGGATTTATTTACACTTGGCTTAAACGTGTCTCTCCAGCTAACAATTTTACATTAGAAGGATGTTTTCTGAAAGTTCTAGAAATGTTCACTCCGTTTTCCCAGGTGTCCTGAGAACATTTAACGCTTATAAACTTTCCTACAACATTGCAGCAACATTTTTACTTGTAGCGTGCTAACATACATTTGCATGTTTTGTTTTTTTCTCTCACTGGGGACATTGTGTGAGAAAGACTGCAGGAACATTTATTTCTGAAACGTTGGTCTAGCCTTTAAAGAACCTGTTGAATATTTACTGTACATTCCGATAGCGCTGTCTTAAAGGCATCCTACACCTTACGTAAATAATCCTGGTCCGGTTATCATCCTGATACACAAAAAGCATGAAATGACCAGGTGTAAACGGTGTCTCGGTTTCCGTGAAGTGCTAAACAATTCTCAGTGTTTTAAAATTTAGCTTAGAACTACATACATAAACATCCTGAAGGTAGAAGAATAATGAGAGCCGTTGAAGGAGACTAAACTGTGGTGTGTGTGTGTGTGTGTGTGTGTGTGTGTGTGTGTGCGCTGGTGTTGAGCTGTGTGTTGGATCCTTGTTTATACAATACTGCATCGAAAGGGACAAAAACAGCGCCAGAGAACTTACAACTGCCCGCTGAGCAGCCATTTTCTTCTTGCATAAAAGTCCATCACTGCTGGAGTTACGACGGTGATGAACCCCAGGAGGACACGAGCACAGAAAACGTTTCATCCAGTCTTCATCACCTGGAGCAGCGTGGAGAAAAATCCCATTTCCTCCTCATGAGAACACTGTGCAGGATAGTTACACAATCTTCTCAAGGACAGACGAAAAACAAAACACACTCGAGTGCTTCCAGCTTGTGCCCACTGTGTGAGCTCCCAGGGCTGATGGGGTAAGTGCTCTATCTTTTTATTACTTCCTACTTAAAACGTGTGAGGTCAGGAAAAATGGGTGCAGAGGGAGATCTTCAGGACGATGCTCTGCAGGTGGGCGTGCAGACTTGCCCGTTAAGGGACAACAAGGGACAAAGTTGTTGGACGCAGGCTCATCAGAGTGAGTGTGGCTCGGTCTACACGGCTGTAATCTGCTGTGTGGGGTGTTTATAAACATACAGTCGTGCACAACTGAGTACAAAAACGAAAAACAGGAATGGCACAGAGAATCCTTTTTTGGTTGCAGGTAAATAGATATACGTCTCCTAAAAACTGAAAAAAAAAAAAAAAGATTACCTTCGCTGCTTTTAAACATAGCTGCTGGTTTTGCTTTCGCTGAACGCATCATCCCTGAAAGAAATGACACATATATAAAACAGATATAGAAAACCTGTCCCTCCCTAGTGAGTGTAATTGCTTGTGACTATATGGAAGAAAAGCATTGGCTTATCATTATCCATAATTTTTTGATCCATTTCCACCAGGGGGCACGCTCCTCCCTAAACGCACACAACCACAACCACAACCACGCAGTCTCAGAGCGAGGGTGGACAGTCTCGAGTGTGGTTGGCAGTTTATCCCTGCTGAAAAGCAGAAGTGGAAAAGCGTTCATGGAAAATAAGGATCTTAGTCTGTACTCCATTTTGTAGCACTCTAAGTGTTGTTTCTTTTTTTTTTTTTTTTTTTTTAGAAAACAAAACCCAGGCAGTGATTGGACCCATGATGTCTGGTCCCTCCACGACTTACACAAAGGTTTTATAGCGAAACAAATGTTTAAAAAAAAAAAAAAAAATCAAACATCAAAAGTCTTTGCTTTTTTGCAATATAGTACTACTCGCCTTTCTCTGAGTTTTTGGCAAGTGCACTGGGAATGTTTGAGGAGTTTTGTTTCAGATCCTAGTTCCAGGCCAGGAAGTGGAGGATTGTGGGAAATGTGGTGTAGGAGGCAGAGCAGAAACAGTTTTGCAAGTGAAGGAAGCCCTGCCCCTTTTTCCTGGGCAGCTCAGTCCACAAACCTCTGGCAGGCTTTCTTCCAGCGGCAGGCCGTGCACCACATGTCTCTGTTCTCCATCCCGTACACCTTTCGGCACTTCTTACCCTCACCTCGGGACTTCCTGCTGCACCGACAAACAAACACACACACCATTACCAACCCACACACTACAACTGTGCCTTTCAAATCTGTTTTTTTAGGCATGACTGGTGGAAAATGAACCATGTTAAACTTGTAGGTATTGAGTGTAGAAAATTAAACAGATGTACCTGAGTGAGCCTGAGGCTCGGGGCAGAGACGAGAGCACCGGGATGGTCTGAGAGCGCTGCTCGCTAAAGCCCTGCGTCTGACTGTGAGTGGGAGAGGCCTGTAACACAAATCAGCTCTTTTAAAACAGCCACTAATGCACACAATCTGCAAATATTAGTCTTTTTTTGTGTGTGTTACCTCAGACGGACATAACATAACTTGCGTCAGGCACTAGCTTAGTTTTCATCTGCTTTATGTGTATAATGGAAAACTAAATGCATTGAAACAATGGTTGTGATTTTTTTCTTTCCTCAACCTGCCTTTAAAAATGCTTTATACAATGATGTAATTTCTTGATAAATTTACTGTTGCACAAGTTCTGCTTTATCAGTTAAAAAAACAGTTTTTAACGTGTTCTCATCAAGACGTTCATATACTGCATGTCGGAAATTGTTTTCCCCTGAAAATGCACAGTAAGGGTGACGAAAACAAAATGAAAAAAAAAAAATCAGCCAGTTTCTTCTCACTCACATGTTTTCTTATCACAGACACTGGAGCAGAAATTAAGCAACTGATAACATGGAATTACAAATAATTGTCCTTTAAAGGAACTGTCACTTTATTTTCTAGAACTGATGTAAGAAGGTTCTTGTTTTTGCAGCTGGTTTGTTCTGTTTGTTTGCTATAAGAGATGAAAATTGTGTAGCAAGACACTAAATTTATACTCAGTTACAATATATAATGTAAATTTTAACATCATATCAACGATCTAATTAAGTGAATCCTAAGTAAAATGGTTTTGGTAATACCTGACTGCTATGTTTATAAGACAAACATTTTTTTTTTTAAATCACCTGGATGCAAACCCAGACAGCTGCCTAAACTCTGCATTTTTCTAAAAATGTACTATATTCTCATATGTGTGTCTGAGCAGTGTTGTAAACAGATTTGGTGACTTTTTAGACCATTTTAGTGCCTTCACCAGAGAACCTAGTGACAACTTATTGAGCACACGTTCGCAACTGTCCTGCACTTAATACAACTCTCCGGCTCACATAACAACCATCGTTCCCAACAACCAATCACTGGTCACCACTGTCCCCAACAACCAATCACTGGTCACCACTGTCCCCAACATCCAATCACTGATCATTGTCTATCCCACCCGCTCACTTCTTTGTTCTTCATTTTAAACCTTCTTCTTGATTATATTTACAAGTAATGAAAGCAACTTATTCCATCTGTAACCGTTTCCTTCGTGTCTATTTCCTGACTCCTTGATAGAAATTTTAGCATTTTGTAAATACATAAATAGTTACTATGTGCTGATATGACCAAAGATGACTTCTTTCTATATGAAATAAGTTATAATCTGTTTTTCTATTCTGATTAAATTCTTCCTTCTTCAGGTAACATGTTCTGATATGCAAATAAGCATGCGGATTCAATGACCAAGCCTATGACATCATAGCGACTTCTAGAGACTTAACCATGCAATAACTCCTTTGTCCTCTGAAAAGAGTTGGCAAAACTGTGTCTGAGTGTGTATATCCAGAGAATTAAGTTTGTGTGTTTGTGTGTGTGTGGTATTGTGATTGTGTCTGAGTGTGTTTATATGTGGCATTGTTTTGTGTCTCAGTGTGTGCATACACTGCATTGTTGTGAACACGTAAACCTCTGTGTGTGAGAGTGTGTATGTGTGTCTGTGTGTATGTATGTACTCACTGGGGTTCCGGTGAAGGTGACGGGTGGGGACTGCCAGGAGATGCTGAAGCTGCTGCTGTTGGAGGGTGTGAAGCGAGCTGAGCTGGTGGAGGGGATGGAGACTGGAGCCGTGGCCTGTGGAGGGACAGCAGGAGCGCGCTCACACACATGAAGCTGACTCTCATTACACTGGAGCAGGTTACAGCTGAGAGAACAGCACTCAGAGTGCTCCTTGGTGTCTCTAAACAATTTATGAGCTGTCTGTGGTGCAGTTGTTTTTAACCATGCCTGGGTTGCTATAATAATATCAAAGCGAGCAGCTGAAATTTTCACTGTGATGATTATTCTAACAAAAGCTTAGGGATGCTGTGTATATGGAGAAGGAATAAGCCTAATTTTTATATTCGAGTTAACAATCAGCTTTTTTGGGTAACTGGTAGGAAGGGGGCGGAGGGGGACATTTTTAGTGTGGCGTAATTTTCCACAGCAGTGAAACTTTCCTTATGTGGGCGGTGCACGAGTTTGTGTTTTACAGATGTAATACAGAGAAATATTAAACACACAAATGCAAAAGCTGAATGTACTGCAGCAGTGTGTGTGCTCTGGCATTGCTTAAAATTCAAAGCTACATGAAACGGACACAGTGTAGTAATGAAAAGCTCACTGGATTAACGAACTTTATGTGAGCAAAGTGGCTGTGAATATTTAGAATAATCAAACCATAAACCAGTAACTGAAAATATAAAAATGAATTCTCCATGTGAAAGCAGAAAACAGCGCCCCGTGGAAAATGTGCTTAATTAACTTAACTAACATACATGACTTTTTTAGCAGGAGACTTTCAATGTCTTGGAAATGTATAATCTCTCTTTAACCAGTGAGCTTTGCATCCAGCCCCCCAAATGCATGAGAGTATAAACCACCCACTTCCGCAAAGTTTTCAGCCCTTTTTAACTTTAACTTGCACACCATCAAAATATTACCAGATTTCCCTTTTCTTTTTCAGTGCCATATTTTCTCACTGATTTCCTGTGGAGGTAGTGCATAACAAATACCCAGATAGCGATTTCAGTGTTCAAATACTGGCTTACATTTTCTGGCCATTACACATTATTTCATCAGCCAGGGAGGTAATATAATCTAGGGCAGCGTGTGTCATGTGTGAGATCTGTGTGCATGGAAATACCAATCAGAATAATTATTGGATTAACAAAACATATATTCCGATGACATATCGCATGTTAAATACCAAGCGTTTTTTAGGCACTTCTCAGTTTAAGTTCCAAATTAAGTGAAAATGAAGTACTTCTAGCACTTAAGGCACCTTGTGCTAACTCTACGTCAGAACATTACTGAATGACGTATCTGACTAGGGACACTAAGGATGCTCTAACAATAAGCCGTATTTTATATTAAGCATTGTATTAAGTTAGAATTAGCCATTTTCTTTTAAGCTATTTTTTTAAACCATGATTTATATAACACCTTTCATACAATGAGCATACCTTGCACAGGATTAAAAGAGCACAGCTTTTTAATTTATTTTTAAAAAATATTTATTTATTTTTTGTTATTAATGTATTAAGTGTATTATTTATGCATTTAATTTAAAATGTGATCTTAATAAGAGAATGACTAAGAGAAATGCAAACATTTCTGAAAAACTCTAAAAATATATATATATATATATAAAACGATAAATCATTAAAAGAGTTTAAAAACGTTAGAGGTAACCTAACAGATTTCTTGTGATAGGGACTTCAATAATTGTGGAGCAGAAAAACTAAAAGCAGCAGTATCACTACCTATGTTTTAGACTGATTGTTTTAAACGAAACAACTGACTCAGAAAAGTGATACACTGAAGGCCTGTGTGTATCCCGGGATTAAAGTGAAAAAACATCATGACTAATTTCCCGCTCTACACAGTTTTGGTTGTGGTGGGATAGGGCTGGCAGTGAAACACGACTTGTAACTAATACAAAGTGCTTTTATTGAGTGTAAACAAGCAGTAAATGGACAGAATATATCTGTTACTTCAGTGCATAAGTTAGACATGTTTCATTCCTGAACAATTCAGTCTTTTTTAAACAAGTCGCTAGGGTGAACGATTGGGTATCGGTCACTGACATGTACAGAGTCATTTCCTTCATTTGCTGCTGACGAGCTTTGCAACTGCAAAAGTGCAAAACAAAGCACTTCCATGCATATCCATAACCCACTTTATGATTATCAAACCTAGATTGAACACAGGTTTACATCAAATGTTTATCTAGTGATGTTTTTTTTTAAACATCCGGGAACCGTGTAAGGCCTATCTGGAATTGCATGCATGCCCAACCTACATCCAGACCACTTGAGTCAGAGAATCTTTTCGGTCATGACAAAGATTCACTCTTCTCATACTCATCTAGACAGTGTTTGAGTCAGCGAATCTTTCAGCTGTGCTTCAGTACATGCATGGGCTGGGTGTGAAAAATATCGACAGTACTGTGCAGAAGTCTTAGGCACCCTATTTTTTAGGACAAACTTTGTTATAGATTTTTATTTGATGACTTCTACATTATTGAGTCAGTTCAAAAACATTTCAGATTTCCAAACATTAGTTTTCCAGCACAAAATTATTAGGAAACTATCACACAAACATGCCAGCTGCTCTACTATAGCCCACTGATGACAAAGTGCAGCAGTTAATTTACTGTGTGTGAAAGTCATTTTACTATGAACCTCCCACACTATTGTGGAACATACAGTATTTGTGCTATATATATATATATATATAATAGTATAGTATATAAGTATATAATGTATAGATATACAGTATCTCAATATGATTCCAGTGAAATTCACTTGGTGACAGTGAGCTGTAAACAGCATGCATGTGCTGAATGCCAGGATTTGGAGAATTATAAAAATGTGTGTGAATTTAAAGTCTACAAATAATAAACCATAAAACTTACAATATTGTTCCTTATGACATGGCTATAAAATCACTACAGTCAGACTCCCAGGAGTTTTGAAGATTGTCTTGGCCAGAGCTCAAGTCCCTGCTATTGCTTAATACAGTGTGTTTAACATGAAAAGGCATTCATACACACTTCCAGACGAAATTCCAGGACTTTTTAAGCACATCCTTTTTTTTTTTTTTTGTTTTGTTTTGACGGACTACTCAAGAGACTGCTTGTACATAGGACTACAGGAGCGAATGTCAGATGCAAGCCTGAGGTCTGTGTGAGTGTGCTGTGGCATGTCAATGTCATCATGTTCAATACATCTAAATCTTCAATTACAATAACTTATAAAGCTTTTCCAGTACTTACATTTCAAAAGGTTAAACTCAAGAACTCGTATAGAAACCCTGACAAATGCTTGTAAATGTGAGTGGGCGGTACCTGGTAGGCGTGGTCAGTGTGCACCAGGTAGAGTGCACTGGGGGCGGAGCGACTGAGAGGGGTGGAGCTGCTGCTCTCACTCTTGGCTCCACTGGTGCTGCTGGAGGTTTCGATTCGTCTGTGCTCGGCGGCAGGTGGAGGAGACAGAACAGACGGAGACGCAGGGGACAGACTGCTCAGCCCGTCGGCCACCGAGTCTGTATTCAGCTTAATCTCGGTGTAATAGAAATCTTCCTCTCCATCACTGCACTCCGAGTCGCAGTTCCGCCTGGGGGCAGGGGAGAAAAATGGGGAAAGGCTATGACACCATCTTATTAGCATACTGATTCAGCTGGCTGCACTGCTCTAATTACTCTGAGAAGCAGAACTGCACTTTCCTTCATGAATTATTTGCAAATTAGTGTCAGTTTAACAGGAACTGTATGCAAATGCAATTACAAATGCAGTGTAATGTGCAATGTATTTCATTACAACTCTAAAGAAAATCTATCATGTGCCTTAAGTATAACATAAAGCACTTAAAGTGTCCATTATACCATCAAACAGCCTGCCAGTCAATGTGCTATACGGTTTTTAAAATGATATTAGCTTTCAAAAGTGCAGATTATGATGCCTATTAGTTTACGTTCATATTACAAGTTTTATTGCTCAATTCAGATTTTTTTCTGTTTAGATCTGTTCTGATCTATCTTACATATAGACAGTTTACATACAGACAGGTGACAAATCAAAGGAAAAACTAGTGGCTTTGTTTGGCTAGCATGGTTTGGGTTCACTTGTCCCGTAAGAGCAAAGGGTCACTGAAAATAAACTAAGCTCTTCTGACTGATCACCTTTATCCTATGATGAAACATTTCTATCCTGATAGGAGTGGTCTCTTCCAGGATGACTCCACCCCCACCCACAGAAAAAAGCTCACTGAATGGTTCAATGAGGATAAACATGATGTGAATCACATGTTATGGCCTTTACAGTCACCAGATCGTAACCTCAGTGAACAGCTATGGGAGACTAAAAGTCATATGTACTGTATCTGTCAGTAATATTAACAGAGCTCTGCCCTGAAACAACCCACTTGTAGACATTTTCCAATTAATGTCAAATGTACAATCCATACTTGACATATGGTTTGTACAACAACAAAAAAATAAACAAACCACCAGCACAAGCCTTCATCACAAAGATGATTTGCTCAGGTGGTTGTCTGCTGACTCATTAGCTATTCACGATTAGAGCAAAAAGCCATAAAAGTATGAAAGTGCGTCAAGCATAATGTAAAAAAAAAAAAAAAAAAAAATCCAATCTGGGCCCAGTTTCCCAAAAGCATCATGAAGTCAAGATCATCTTAAGTGATACAGAGAGTGTTTAATGTGTTGCTTGCTCTACCGTTTAACAATTTTTGTGTTATGATGCTTTTGGGAAATTCAGCCCTGGCTGTTCTTATTACAGTCACATCACCACAAAACGGAAATGTGTGCAGTTTAGGACCACATAAATATGGCTCAGATTCGGCTCGGGAAAAAAATTGATCTGTGTCATATTCAGGCAAAAAAAAAAAAAAAAAAGAATAGCAACAAAGATATTCAACCGGAACCCACTGAAGTTTAACCAACATGTTAATACAGTGTGTTGAAGACTTTTGACTGGACTTTTCTGAGGTACGTACGAGGCTGTAGTCTATGATATAATTTAATTTTTACCCACCAATATTTTCCAAAAGTGACCTTTGGTTCCAACATTTTCAGTATCATTATCCTACAGGATGTGAGCCGTGGATTGATATAATTAAATTTACCTTACCCGTCATTACTCCAGCTCTGTAGTGCTTTCCCTGCGCTAACACACCTGACTGATGAAAACTCATGAAAGGTTTCTGTAATTATCTTATAAGCCTCATTGTGTGTGCTGAAGCAGAAATTGGGCAGTGTTCTGACCCTCCTGACAACTTCTTCACCAAATCTCTAAAATCATCACAACAATCTTCCACAATTAGTCTACTGTGTTTTGACACACTGGGTTAAAGCGAAATGTGCAAATTCTCCTTTTTACCACGTGTGCCCCTGCACGTGTTTGTGTGTATCATGCTTGTGACAATAGGTAGATCTGATTAAAGCAGGAGACATTTTCTGCTATGTGATTTCAATTAGATATTGCCTTTATGTAAAACTGTCCACAATAGACTGAGGTAAACAATAACAATGTTAATGAGCACGTCCATTACTAAAGCATTTCCAGCATTTTTAAATGCAGAGCTGTAAAAAAAGAAAAAGAAAAAAAAGACTAGCTCGTACTTCTTGAGTCTCCCGAAAAGCAAACAAAGAATATACAGTATATACACAAATGAACAACAAGTGATTGTGTGTCATTACCCAATCCTTTGAACAAGAATGTGACAAAACAGTTTTTTCTGTAGGCTTAAAACCTCTCCCTGAAATGATTTAACCTGATGTGTGTCATTACCTTACGGAATGTGTTCACACCAGAGAGACAGTGAAAGCTTGTCATAGTCTGGATGCTTACAATAACTTTCATAGCAGAAAAGTGGGAAATATTTGCGGTGCTGTGTATGGTGTTGGAGCAGTTTAACACTGTCTAAAACATCCTCAGCTAAGAAGGAAGGGGAAGTTGCGAGCGCTTGATGTATGTGTATGGCTGGGTGAGTTAGTGGGCTAGATGGTTATCTTTCTTATTTGGCAAATAAATACATTATACAGCTGTGTATCCACCTATGAAGGATATAACATGCAGCTCGTAATGGCCTCTGGTTTTAAATATCTGTTACACCCTGATACAGCTTGTTGATGACTTACGTTGTGCAACATGTCACTTTTAAGTGTGTAATATTTCATTTGAGTGGAAATTAAACATGTGCTCCAGATTCTGGTGTTAGTGTATATCCAGCTGTCTCGCTTCACTGCAGCAATCCAAGCATTTCGCTGTGCTTTGTCTTTTGGAAACAGATTCTGAAAGCAAGTTAGCTTCTGGCCTGAGGGAAGAACAACTGAATAACATGGTACTAATTTTAATTTGGACATCTTGTCATTATATTGTATAAAGCTACCAGTCGATTAAAAAGAGGTGTATGGTTTTTTGCTAGTGTTTTGAATGCTGTTTACTATCACTTCCTGTGCTCATGAATATTTGTTTGAAACGGTCTATAGAACTGATTTCACTGTTCGAATGCTATCTGAATATTCATGATAAAAATGTATTCGAGGGCACATTTGAAAAACTTTTGGTTACCTAACAGAAGTCTATCGATACAGGTTTCCTGCATTTATGTAGCTGAACATACAGTCAGGTCCATAAATATTGGGACATCGACACAATTCTAACATTTTTGGCTCTATACACCACCACAAT
>CM075025.1:7681953-7717487 GCA_037576675.1 Pangasius sanitwongsei | reverse complement strand
CATTGTGGTGGTGTATAGAGCCAAAAATGTTAGAATTGTGTCGATGTCCCAATATTTATGGACCTGACTGTAGCTCTACTGGCCAAATAGAACCGTATGCTAACATCATACACCATACGCATTGATTGCATTTAGTGAATAATAAGCTGTTTAGGATTCAGCTGAAGTGTCTGTAGTAGGCAGCATTTCTTTTATGTGGCTAGTGAACATTTTAACCATAATGTGTAACTGATTAAGTTTGAGTGTTCTTACCCGAGGTGTACGGTGCGGATGTGTCTCTGGATCCCTGCTGCAGTACTCAGCACCTTGCCGCAGTTCTTCCACAGACACTTGAACATCACCTTCATGGAGTTCTGCTCGAAACACAAGTGCACAGTGACACAGTGACACCACTAATCCAACCTGCTTTTCCTTTGCATGCTAGGCTTTACAAAAACACGAAAGCCTGAGGAAAAAGAAATGCTTTATCGTCCTTGTTATCCATTAGCCGTCAGAAGTGCAGATAGAAATAGACTAGTACACACAAACACACACACACACAGCCCAAATCTTTAAAGCCATTTGTTCGTAATTGGTGTGTAGTCAAAGTGACACTACATAGACACTCTGTATATCAGTGTGATGTCACACACATCTGTCAACATTTACAATTACAGGACAAAAATTCCTTGCATTTTGTACACTGATTGTTTACAAGCTGGTGTATAAAATGCCTTCCTTATACCACAGCACTGTTGCATCCTCTATTCTGACTGGTCAGGTGTTGATTCATTTTCTCTAACAGCAGCTCTGATAGCAGTTCCAGCTGTAAGACAAATCCACTGTTTATAGCGTACACTATAAAAGAATAACAAGCATGATATGGCCTTCTTTAATTAATAACAATTGGTGCAATTGGAATATTGCTGTGGTATAAGAGGAATAAAACACTTCGGGACATGATATAGGAAAATAATCAACTTCATGGTGGTAACAGTAACTCTGCTCCGCAAGTCACTGTTGATTATTTTAAAATAACAGCATGCCCTTTCGGGGTTTTATTCCACATTGTAATGCTTTTCTCCACCTGGCCGTATGCTGTTATAGTGGGGTTGTGTGTTTACTTTGTCAAGGCACTAATTTCATTTCCATAAGGAGGTCTTTGTTTTAGTCTGGTACAAAAAGAAGACCGTGTCCTCTGAGAGCATGGACAATAACAAAGCAAGTCCCACTGCCAACAGCCAACAATTAATTAACCACCAAAAACCACCAAAGCACATTCACTCACCATAATACACTGCAAAAAAATCATATAGTGAAAACATCCGGAATATACGTGACATTATGTTTTTTTAAAAGATTATTAACAATTATTAATTGTTATGATTATTAACTATTATTAATTAAGCCATATTATTATTTCTAGACATATTTACTTATTTCAAGTTTACATTTGGCATTATGTAGGCAGATAATTTGGCATCTTTCAAGCATTTATTTCTAGAAAAAAAAAAAAACCTAAATCATTTGCTACCAGAATAAGACAATCTCAAACTTGATTAGTAAATTAGTATCTAGGCCCAATAATCTTAAAATATAATAATAAGTAGTATTATTATAATTTTTTATTTTTTTTTATAAAGCACTTTCACACAACTACCGGTTGATCCAAAGTGCTGTACAATACAGCTAAAAAAAAAAACAAATAAGAAACCACAAAACATCAAAACACAATATAACAATACAATTGACATGGCTAGATAAAAGCTACTGACAAAAGATGTTTTTTAAGCAGGTATTTAAATACTGGCAAAGAGGGTGCAGCTCTAATAGAAGCTGGTAATTTGTTCCATAGACTAGGACCGGCAACAGCGAAGGCTCGATCACCTCTGCAATGGAACCCCGATCTAGGGACAGAGAGGAGAACAAGATTACTGGATCTTAGGGACCTATTTGGTTTATGAGTAGAGATTGCCTCAGAGAGATATGATGGGGCTTGATTATGCAGAGATTTAAAAACAAAAGTTAAAATTTTAAAAATAATTCTAAATTTGACTGGTAACCAGTTTAGAGAAATAAGAATGGGCGAGATGTGATCTAACTTGCAGCAGCATTTTGGACCATCTGTAAACGCATCATAGAGGACTGACTTATACCGTAGTATAGTGAATCACAGTAATCTAAACAAGATAGAACAAACGAGTGAATAATCTGTTCAAACTGTTTTACAGAAAGTAAAGATTTGATTTTTGATAAACGCCGTAAGTGGAAGAAACTTGATTTGACCACTGCACTAATTTGTTTCTCAAAACCCAGGTTGCAATCAAAAAGAACACCAAGATTTTTAGCACAGGGTGTAAAGTAAGAAGATAGAAAATCTAATAATTATTAGATTAATGTGGATTATTAGCTAAGTTATCAGATATTTAAGATGTTTTCACTCATTTTCACCAGTTATCATTGATTGATTGGTTTTTTTGCAGTATTTTTTGCATATTTGACAACTCAGACTGAAAGTGCTTCACTGACATCTCACTGAAAAATCATCTGTACTGCTGAATTTTTTTATGCAGCAGGACGGGGTTTTGCGGTATTTTACAGTAAATGTCAAAGAACTCCATTCTAATCTCAAACTTTCTATACACTGTGAACTTAATTTAATACACCAACATTCATTACACCAAAATACAGAACCAGGATATACACAAATGATGTGGTTTGTTCTAAAAGTTCTGCCCCCACATTCCACTGACGTCTGTTTAAAGATATCAGAGTTGCCATAACACTATTTTGACAGAGACAGGCCAACAATGAAATAAATGATCAAAAATACCATAACATTGCTAAAAGTTCTGTTGTAAAACTGTGATTATATTCCGCACTCTTGTAACTACATACCTCTTTTGATTAGAGTAGCTGTAGTTCCTCAGTATTTAATAGCTACTGAATAATATGCTTTAATATGATACCAGTCCTGTATTTTTGTTTTTGCAGTTGTTAATTGTTTATAGGATCATTTGCTCACAAACACACACACAAAAAAAAAAACTCTTCACTTGCATGGTTTAGATATGCCAACATCTCTGAAAATGAAATTTATTGCCAATTAAATCTTTCCCACTGGGTCGTCTTAAACAGCATGAACTCATAGCTTTATTTCAACTCATAGCTTCTGTTTTAAACACCTGTTACCAAGATCACTTAAACGTTAGCTACACAACAGGTAAAAGTGGAGGAAGTTCAATAGCTCTTTTTGTTAAATGTGCTTTACAAAAGGCACAAGAATTTTTTTTTATTCTTCTGATATGAGTCACGTCAGCACAATAGGAGTCAAATCATCAAAATATCAGTATAATGTGAGTCAAATCAGTATATTAGAATAACACGAGTCAAATCAGTAGAATATCAGTATAATATGAGTCAAATAAGTATATTAGAATAATACGAGTCAAATCAGTATAATATCAGTATAATATGAGTCAAATCAGTATAATATCAGTATAATGAGTCAAATAAGTATATTAGAATAATACGAGTCAAATCAGTATAATATCAGTATAATATGAGTCAAATCAGCAGAATATCAGTATAATATGAGTCAAATCAGTATAATATCAGTATAATGAGTCAAATCAGCATAGTATCTGTATAAAATGAGTCAAATCAGTATAATATCAGTAGAATAAGAGTCAAATCAGTATAATACAAGTCAAATCAATATAATAGCAGTCAAATAAGTATAATATCAGTACAATAGGAGTCAAATGAGTATAATATGAGTCAAATCAATATACCCGTATAACAGGAGTCAAATCTGTATAAAATCAGTATAATAAGAGTCAAATCAGTATAATAGGAGTCAAACAAGTATAATATCAGTACAATAGGAGTCAAATCAGTATAATATCAGTATAATACATGAACAGAGTGTTCGCCTGTTTAAATACAGACATGAAAAAGTACTAACCAATCAATATTTTGTGCAAGACTAAAGGGCATTAAAACTCTAGTCGAAAATGAGTCTAATAACTATAAGAACTCCATAATAAATCTAATAACCTTGATAATGATGGGCTGTGATTTACACTCCTGTAACAAAATGAAAAATCAGATCCCCTGGCTATGCTTCATGGACCCCTGGGAGTCCCCGGTCCCCACTTTGAGAACCACTTGCTTTGAGGGCATTATTGATCCGGATAAAACCATAAATGGCTTTAGTGTTTATATGGAAGGATATTAAAATCATTTATTTTAACAGCAGGCACTTGTGGGCATGGTTCATGTGTAATTAAGCAGGACAGATGACTGGGTTGTTAGAGGATAATGACAGCATGGATATGACAAACACCAGCACTGATGCTGTCCTAGAATCCTGCGGCTGTGATAAGACAGAAGGACAATGGTGCAGATAAAGGAGGCATTCATTCCTGCAAGCATTCTGTCTGTGTGTAGAATAGGGAGATAAAGTAGATGAGAGTGGAGAGAAGAGGAGAGCGAGCGACTTTCTCACTCAGCTATCACAGAATACATCTCCGTATGTGTGTGGTGCAGATTGCCGTTTCACACTGCATCTCAAACCGCTTCACTTGGGTTTCTGGATGCGATGTGAACTTCACACATTGAAAAAAACAGCAGCAAACACAGGATGTGGCATTACACTCACCCACCATTAACATGGGCTTAAACACAGAGATGCAGCTCTGACTTTCACCACACAATACTGAGAAGGTTTGTGCATAATGTCACAAAAATACACACACACACATATGGCTCCAGTACAATACACAAATGTCTCTCTTTCAGAATGACAATACCATTTTATACCACAGCACTGCTGAATGCTTGATTCTGATTACTCAAAGGCATAGATTGATTTTCTATAACAGCAGCTCTGACAGTAGTGTCTGCAAGGCCATGTTACTGTTTCTATAACAATAGTTAATTCACAAAGATGTATATTGCAAGTGCTCCACATAATCTGAGTCTAATAATAAACAGGTTAAAACATGTTATTTAAGTATAATTGGTGATATGGCAAAGTGTTCTGTGGAGACATTTATTTAACATTTAAGGAAGAAGTCTCCAGTGTTAGCACTTTGTAATCTCTTTCTTTAAGTTTCTCACCACAGGAAAGTTTTCAGAACGCTGCACTTTATGGTTTATTGGTAACACACGGCAATTTTGTCTTATTAACTTCAGGAGAAAGTGATAGAAAGACTGTTTGTAGCTGTTATAATGTAAGTGATAACAGGAATTAACTCGTTTCACAGACGTTACAGACCATTAAATGTAAATATAAGCTGATAAAACGTACACTGGCAAACTGCTATAGTATAAGTGGAATAAAACATTTCAGGACATGTTGTTATAGGAAAATAATCACTGTGTTTCCTTCCTTACTTAACAGCCTCAGATCAGGGTCCAGTAATGGACAGTAAACCAGCTGGTCTCAGAGTGTTAGGAGATGAAATTGAAGTACATTAGGAGATGGTAGCTGACCTTTCGTTTGCGGGGAATAGGCTCATCAAACAGCAGACTGCTAGTGTCCTGTTCGTCCAGAGTGTCGTCCTGTGGCCCGCTGAAGCTGGACATACGGAACGGTCTGAAACTGTCAGCTGAGAGTGGTGGAGACGGAGTAGAGGGGTTGGACTGGTCACTGGGAGCACTCCAGCTCCAGAAGCCACTGCTGCTGTAACTGGACGGAGTAAAGCCTCCATCCTTCCACGATCCATTCAGACCCTCTGCAGGAAGAGAACAGGTCAGGGCCTGGTCATGGACAGAACAGTTATGATTCTTATAGCTAAAGCACATGCTCTGCCTGTTAAACCTGAAATTTAAACTAACATTTCACATTTTTGGTTCACGTCCCTGGTCATATTTTAATCAGAAGCGGTCACTTAAAATAAAAAAATCCTCTTTTTACATAATCTTCCATCAAAATCTTCCTTCGTCACATGTAATTGTGTTCTCATTTTTGCTTTGACTGACCAATAATACTGTAATGTTTTATCATGTAACTTTCTTATTAACATTTTCACTCCAATCTAAATCTGATGGGTTAATAACTGAATATTATTTTTTTCTAGGAAATTTGTCACATTACAAGGAATATGATGGTTGACAGTGTCTTTAAGTAAGTCTTTAAGTGTTGATCAAAATTGTCAGCAGTCACATACAGCCTATTTTGGTACTAATAAGAGAAACTTATGAGTCCAATATTATTTTAATATGTATATGGGTTAAATTGATTGTTTTTAAACAGCAAAATAGGTAAAAATATAATATTCTTAAGTCTTTATGAGAATAATTTACTCTATATGTATATATATTGGGTTTTTAATGTTAGAACTGCAATGCAGACATTTATACAGAATAAATACACTACTTATTCCTGTAAACACATTCATAAGACAATAGAGCAGTAAGAGTGGAATGATGCACTATATGGCTAAAAGTATGTGGACACTTGACCATCACACTTATATGTGCTTGATGAACATCCCATTCCAGATTTAGTCCCCCTTTTGCTGTTATAGTAACCTCCTCTCTTCTGGGAAAGCTTTCCTCTAGATTTTTGAGCGTGGCTGTGTGCATTTGCCGACTTAAGAGCATTAGTGAGGTCAGGCACTGATGTTGAGTGAGGAGGCCTGGGGTGCAGTTCATCCCAAAGGTGTTCAGAGGGATTGGGGTCAGGGCTCTGTGCAGGCTACTCGAGTTCTTTCACCCCAACCCTGGCAAATCATGTCTTCATAGACCTTGATTTGTGCACAGCAGCATTGTCATTTTGGATCAGGTTTCAGCCCCTTAGTTCCCATAAGGAAACTGTAATGCTCTAGAAAACAGAGACATCCTATACACTTGTATGCTTCCAACTTTGTAGCAGCAATTTGGGGGAAGTACCACATTTGGGTGTGATGGTCAGGTGTCCACATACTTTTGGCCATGTAGTGTATCATATGCATGTTTATGCATATTAACAATTTCATGTAAAATAAACATCCTTTGGAATAATAAAAATTTTTGACCCATATGCACAAAATAATCTAGGCTCCATGGAGCAGTAAACATTAAAAAAGCAAATAAATATTTAGTTTGACCACCCTTTGCCTTTAGAAATTCCATCAATTCTCTTGGCTAGTTTTAGTTGCATAAGGCATCGGCTGGTAGGTTTTTCCTGCATCTTGAAGAAATTAACACAGCTCTTCTGCAGACATGGGCTTCCACTTGCTTCCGTCTTTGCAGGTCCCAGAAAAGTGGTCTACTACCTAATTTGCTACTTTTTTAATGGTATATAAATTAGATTTTTTTTAATAACAACAAAACTAATGCGTTTAGGAAGTTTGCACAATACTGTACCTAAACAGTGAGTAGTAACAACACGGCAAGAGGTTAAAGTCGCAGCTATGTCATGCAGAAGGGTCAACGTCAGTTCAGTGTCAAGGCTATGTAAGAGTGAAAAACAGGAAACTGCTGAGCGAAAACCACACAGCACTGTTATCTCTGTAGCTGCTGTATGAAAAAGACTGAGCAGATGAGAAGAGTTTACAACAGCACTGTGTACTTACCGCTAACTTTAACTGGAGGACTGCGTACTAGAGGACTAGTGGACAGACTGGTCAGCACCATGGCTGCAGTCACTTTGTCCATGTCTACCTCCTCATCTGATTTCCTGTGAAAAGGACAAAATAACACTCATTACCACATATAACACCATATCACAGGCTCCTTTATTTTGTGTCCTGTGTGGCTCCCTTTCTGAACAGTTATTGTAAGAGTGATGGACAGAGAAATGCACTGCCATAGAAGCATTTGTCTTGATAATTTCTTGAGGAAAATCATTTTTGGGTCTAGTTCAGAAGTCACACTGATGTACATGTAGAACAAAGAACAAGGACCTGAACCAGCTGTCCTAGTCACTTATGCAGGATCCAGTCTGAAGATAGTGAAGTCTCCGGTGAACGGCGTGCAAATCATTATCAAAGGAAGGTGAATGGAATGCATTGATGTGTGAAGAATGAAATCAATTGCTTCACCTCCCTCACGAGAACACCTGAGCCAACAGCAGACAAAGACAGTCCCAATCCCAAATCCATGAGTGGAGCAAAGGGACCACAGGCTCAGATTGACAAATTTCTCGCCCTCCATAATCAACGCCATCGGTGTGATGGAAACAACCTTATTAGAGCTGTGGTATAAATCAGCACAGGCAGCTCTCCTTTTCCCAAGACCCCCATTCCCCTGATTACTTCCTGGTCACCTTGGAAAGGCACAGTGAGCATAGTGCAGAGCATCTCAGCATGACAGATCCCTGAGATAATGACACAAAGATGTCCCTGAACAGCATCTAATTAACCCACTAATACCCCACATACCAGTGAAATATTATACATTTCCAACAAAGACATTAGAACCAGTGTGATTAAGAGCTGATGTATTGCTACTCTGCAAAACTGCAATTTAAGGCCTCAAATCATGTCATTAGTGCCTTTATCAAGCCATAGAAACCGCACAGGCCTGTACTCAGGAGATACTAATTAAAAAATAGAGAGAGCAAGAGTGAATGAATGTAACAGATTTGACAGGCACACACAGTACCATGTTTAATGTGTTAAATTTGAGATTAGAGTGTTAAATGCAAGTCCAATGTCTAATGTATGACTGCGGTCTCTAGTGCTGTACACAAAGAGTCCATGATGGTCAAGATTTTTGAGCCTTTTTTTTTTTTTTTTAATGTAAGATGTGTAATAAAACATCCTTTTAATAAGCTGAAATGCTATACAATGTGACAGACACATCAGTCCTCCTTTAGTCTTTTATTACACCAGGATGTTACAGAAGGCACATAAACATTGTTCTCTCACCTCTAACAAACTATCAGGAGGTAAAAATGACCCAGACCTAAAAATAAGAGTCTCCTGAGGGCTTCTGCCTGCACTGTGATCCCACCCAGCACCTTCCCTTATTTACAGCAGGCTTAGCATGGATGGGTTATCTGTTGCCTTCACACAGATTTGGCTCTTTGTCTTTAAGGGTCTCTCTGAATCCTCAGTGCCACGGAGCCAGAGACACAGCTCCAGTTTCAAACACTATCCTCACTTTGTGAAAATAACAAGTGATTGGGTTACAATGTTCTACGCTCTGCATTTCTCCAAGCATGGATGGGTTCTGGGTGAAACGCATTATTATCAGTAGCTGATGACATAATCGAAAGCATTTGCATCGAACCATTGCATAGATTTGCACAGATATTTGATCAAAATGTTTAAGCAATGCCAAGTTCTATGTTTTAATTTTTATTAGTTTCCATTACACTTGTTAACTTAAAAGTAAGCATTTCCAGAAAGTTGTATGTACAGTAAGTCGAGAAGGTGCCCATTTAAGCACAATTTATCCAGTCAGTTGTGGATATGGTTGAGCAGATACTTTTAAAATGTTTTAATGGTTGGGCTGCAAAATGAAAATATGTACAAACTCAAACCATTGCATCTTCTACGTTGACATCTATACTGCCAACTTAAGTGTGGGTGAAATATTGGTTGTTGAGGTAAATGGGCAACCTTAGAGTCGGTGGGTTTTTAATGTGAAGTCAAATGAGGAAGATAAGCATGGGGTATTTGTATGGCAGTAAATAGGCATGCTAAATGTGGGTGGTTTCTGGAATGGGGATAAATGGGCAGGGTAAGTATGAGTGGATATTTGCAGTGGCTGGAAATGGGCAGGCTAAATGTGGGAAGGTTTTTGGAACAGGGATAAATGGACAGACAAAATGTGGATGGGTTTTGGTATGCAGTAAATGGTCAGAATGTGAGTGGGTATTTGAAGTGGAGGTAAATGGGCAGGGTAAATGTGGGTGGTTTTTAGATTGGGGTAAATTGGCAGGCTAAATTTAGTTTTCGAAGTGGGGGTAAATAGGCATTGTAAGTGTGAGTGGGTATTTGACCATTTCAGTTTCAGAAAGTGATTGCCATCACACACACACACCCCATCCCCCAAAATGTATTTTTGACCTTCCCAGGGTCTCAGAAGCCTGTTCAGAAGGATACATAAATTATGTTTATGATTCAATGGGTTTTTGGTAGGGGGTAAAATAGGAGACTAAGCGTGGGCTGGTTTTTGTTGCGGTGGTAAAATAGTACGTTAAGAGTGGGTGGGTTTTTGGCATGAGGGTTAAATAGGAGGCTATGTGTGGAAGGGTTTTGGTGTGGGGCTAAATGGCAAAGCTCCAGGAAGACTAAGCGTAGGTGTGTTGTGGATTGGGGGTAAATGAGACAGCTGAGTGTGGGTGGGTTTTAGTGTAAATGTAAATATCCTGGCCAGGAATGGATGTGATGTGAGGTTTACTGGGCGGGCTTTAGTGTGGGGATAAATGGGTAAATGGGTGAGATGGCAACTAGCCAGTCAGACAGACTGCTGACATCTGCTGTAGATCTCTGGACAGACGAGTCAACTTTCTGTACCATCCAAACTCGCAAGACAAATGGGTGTTTTGGCGGCTGTGGAAATGCAATCCCCCCTTTAGCGCTGCCTTCAGAGACATCTGGTCCTTTGTCTTTATGGGACTGTTTGAGGAGCACGGACCCTCACTGCCATCGAGCCAGAGACGTGGCTCCAGTTTCAAACTCAACACTCACTTGGGAGATTTAACCACAATAACTGATTGTGTTACACATTCACTCCTCTGCATTTCTCTTTTGTCCTCTATACAAGATCATTAATCCATCACCTGTTGCCTCTTTAACATGGTTACGGCAATGGTACATTGCACAAGAATAAAAGAATACAAAAATAAGATACATCAAATGAGATTACTCCGAGCAAACTTTGGCAATGTCACAATTTTTTATAAAATAACATCCACCTTCCACAGTAGCTCCGTTTAAACTACTGTATCATTGCAATAGTTATAGAGCTCCAGTGATGGAATTTTATCTCATATTGTTCACAGCTTCTGCAAACACAATACAGATTTCCTAATGAAAAGCACATTCATTTTTAAAAATCCAATTTAACTTGCCATTTGGTTAAAATCATATCTAGAGTTTTTCTAGCAGCTCAATAGGCGTATGGGAATTCCCCTAAAACTCTGACTACATCTGTTCAGAGTGCAGAGAGAGAGAGAGAGAGAGAGAGAAAAAAAACAGAAAGCAGGAGGCCAACTATGGTTTCTTACAGTCAGTGAGCTATGAAGCTCATTTCCTCCTGAATAATGAGACACATTTTGCCTCCAGCCTTAAGGTCTTCGCTTATAACACATAATGATACAGCCGTGCATGTTCAAACAACCATGAATTAAACAGAGAGCATATAAAGAGCAAACTGTTACAAATGTTCATCTGTTGTAATGCAAAAGTCTGTCATTTTGCTCAGGAATATATGAATCATGAGGTCATCTGATGATTTTATCATCTGTGTATACAGTCATTAGGAACATTAGCAATCAAGTAAAATGTCTTTATTTAGAAAAAGCACATCACTATTTGAACAGCTACAATACAGTATCATGGAAACACATGAGCCCCTGAACAATATCTTCCAAAATGTTGAAAAATTATTATTATTTTATTTATTATTTGTTTTGTGAGCAAACAAATAGGTAAAAGATACAGTATATACATAAACTGAATAACTTGACTACTGGGATAAAATCCATGTGTCTATCAGATTTCTTGGAATCTGTATATGACCATAATACAATTAAAGATATTGTAGTACTGCCAAAATCAGTAAATGCCAAAATCAGATAATGATCAGACTATCAGAGATCATACTGATATTAGAGATATCACGCGCAGTGAATGAATTTACACTGTCAATATCAATCTGATTTGGTCTTGAATAAAAAAGGCTACTGCAGAAATGCAGATGTCTTTTGCAAGCAATACGTTGTTTACCACATGCATGCCCTTTGACCCACTTCCCTTTGTGCAACCAGGCTAACCAGGCTTATTATTACTATATTGTTAAATATAACTCTGTTTTTGCTTATTTGTTTGATCGATTTGTAAAGTACTTTGGGTCAAATTCTGTTGTTTTTAAATGTGCTCTATAAATAAAGGATGACATGACTTAACTTGACTAACCCTCATGACAAAAGTGAATAATCAGATAGTTCCTGCAAAAACATTCAATCTACACATCAAGTATGATACAGCACAGATAAGATCTATACCCCATGTCTGGCATGTGAGGACATGTTTGAGGACATGTCATAGGTGTTTATCTATACAACAGGGATGTCAGAGGACAAAAGCTTACTGTGCAATAATTCCATGCTTTATTTTTTTCTTCAACAATATGCACATATGTTGATGTGTGAGTCAATTTTGAGGAACTTTGTGTAAGAGGAACAAAGTGCTTCCTCGCAGCAGGCTGAAAAGCCCCGACCCATGTATATATTTCACCAGCAGCCATATGCACTGCTCCTTTTCCAACATGCAGCTCATGTGAGTGACGTGGAAGTGAAGGACAAAGCAGCCAGGAGAGATACTTATGAAAGTAAAAGCGCATAGTTCATTGTTGCAACATTCCAGTAGAAATGTGTCAACCTGTAGAAACAGAAATGTTACTCCTAAAGTAACTGCCTCAAAGTGTTACTTGTTGCAAACCTCCTGTGCAGCTAGTTCTGAAACTGAGGACAGTTGCATTTCAACTGCTTTATTTCCAGCTCAGGTCAATTTTTCCCCACTACCTTGGTCGTGAAACACATTCATGTGTCCATTTTTTTTCACCGGAGTTGCAACTGCAACTGGTTTGAAGACATATCGATTGTTATAGGTGCTGATTTGAAGCACACACCTGGTGCATAAGTATCGCATTTTCTGAGTTTCTTCTTTCAGCATTAAGTGGCACATCGATAACGTTACATGCACACAATGTGGTAACTGATGTTAGATGACAAAAATGTCTCAATGAATTTCCAAAATATTAAGATATAATGCTTATGGCTATATAGCCCACCCCTCCAGTGGAGCGATTCATACTGTAGTTGTTGGCTGTCCAGGTCCCCGAGGATCCAACTTCATGTCTCCTTGAGAAGACCTGATGATCAGTCTCTAATTACACCTCCCATAAGTGCATATGAGCTATTCCCCAGTGTGAGAATTGAAACCATTTCTGTGGTATGTCTTAGTGCTCTTTACCCATATGTGCATTAGATGATGAAAGACACTGCGCTTATGTTGAAAGTCTCATATAACATCATAACTACCATAAAAGAACCACATCAAGGCATCACTATTCTTCCTTATTAAGTAGTGAGGTAACATTATTCCAAACCAGCCTGAATCTGGACTAGCAA
The DNA here is from genome assembly GCA_037576675.1 of Pangasius sanitwongsei. Classification (NCBI taxonomy): domain Eukaryota; kingdom Metazoa; phylum Chordata; class Actinopteri; order Siluriformes; family Pangasiidae; genus Pangasius; species Pangasius sanitwongsei. Next base: position 7,704,211 of record CM075025.1, on the reverse strand, counting down.
ACGGCTCCATGGGGAGAATTATTAATCCAAAGAATCTAAGAGTATCACTTGCCTCTATCGGGCCTGGTTAAAGCAAAGATTAATGCATTCATTACTGATTAACTTACATTACTGCAGGCTTCGCTCAGCATGTTCAAGCATGAACACATGTGGTTTGTTGCTCTTGGAGGCTTCGCTTTGCGCTTCCTCTTTCCTCGCCTAACGCTAATCTGCTGGCTGTAGCCTGGCCCTGATCCGGGGTTATTATCGGTCATCATGTGAATACTGGAGGCTGGCTGGTGGTCTCAAGGACTGGCGAATTGCCAAAGACTGCCTCTTTCTCAAAAACACACAGAGTAAAGTCCCTAGTAAAGATGAACTTTGTGGCTAAAAGCTGGCTTGCAGTTGAAGACCAAGGCTCAGTCAAACCAATAATTTCACTTTAGCGTTCAATTCCTGTGTTTACATTCTGATCTGCATATAGACAAAACACAGCCCTATTTTGACTGAGCGTCTTCTATTTATAGCTCTACCCACAACGCATGCTTTTTTTTTTTAACTTTCTACCCTGTTCTCATGTTGTGTCACTCGTCTTTGATGTGAGGAAGCTAAGCACAATCGGAACGGTACATTTCCAGTGTGGCAAAAAACAGAAAGTCCTACTCTCATTTCCCACAGTGAGCTCACACTCGAGAAAGAACAGGGACAATATGGCTTCTTGACAAGGATCGCTCTGTGTCGAACTGCTGAACAGATGAAGCCTCGTAGGGAGATAAAACGTGAAAAACACAAACATATGGCACACACTGGAGAGTGATCACAATGTGACAGCATAAAAAAAGATATTTTTATTTTGTAGGTAAACTTTTTTTTTTCTACAGATATATTTATTAAGTCTAATATACCTCAGTGGGGAACTTAATCTACATGTGCTGATTATCTACTGCAACCCTGCAACTGCTGAACAATATATTTAGACTTAATTCAATCAGTCAATATCAATTCAATTATCTTTTGATAATTCTAATTAACAATTTGATTAGGCTACAATTACCGATTTGTAATTGACCAATTGACCGATTGACCAATTGACGTATACTGCCTAAGTGAATCATTAGGCCACTTGAGTTTTAAGTTTTATTAGCATTAGAATGGCTTCAGAAAAAAGAAACAGGGCACAGACAATTTTCCCTGACTGTGACTCCATCACCTCAGCTGCAGCTGTATCACAAATCAATGCCAGAAGCCACCAGACCAACACATCAGTTACTCACGAGCTATTACAAATGGAGTTATTTTACAAAAGTAGCTGTTACTAATCACAGGAGCAACCGTAACCTGGTGAGGGTGTGTGATAATGCTGGAATTTGAGGCTAAAATTGATAGTAAGTTTTATTCCGTCAGTGACGCCACCACTATCACCATCACCAGGTATTTAATGAAGTTAGCATATCACGCTCAACTGGTATAGCGAATGATTATGTGTCTCTGGATTAACACAGAAAAACAAAAACGTGCTAATCCAGTAACTGTTTATTCCTCTTGTATCAACAATTGCCAACAATCACAATTTGTTAACTTTATTTACTTTGTTTATAATTAAATTTAATGCTGTGGAACATTTGTGAGGTAAGTTAGTTCCTGGTTGTTGTTTTTTTTAAAAAGACAACTTAGTTCCTATGTCTTTTTTTTTGTTAAATTACAAGAAATTTTAAACTTCAGTCACCCTTCAGTTTCGAGAATTCAACAGTGCAATGGTATAATGACGTTTACTGTACATTTGGCTTAACACAGCTACCAAAATCGTACAAGTTACAATCTCACTTTTGTGTTTGAGCTTTTCGGGGCAAGATATAATCACTGGATTAGATAGGTTTACCTATTTGTCTGTTATAAACCATGCTGTTTTTTTAGTTGCTGGATTCAGATCTGTTTTTGTTGTAACACCGTTTTCACAATCTCCCCTGCTTACACGTTACGCAAAAACAATGATCAGTTGGTTGTTTGCAGTGTCAGTTAAATGGTGTCTTCCTGTGAAATACAGCAATTCTTCTCAATGTAGAGCAACACCAGCCTCTCTAACTGCCTTGTGAGACTAAGTTCAGTGTTCAGACGATGTTAAGTGGTTTTATTTTTTAAATGGGCCATGGTACTACTCATTCTGTGTGGTATCCTGAGACAAAGAATGCATTTGTGAGGTTTAATAGGCAGTGGAAATACGCAGCATTTTCTCTTCTAAGCAATCCACTCAGTCTCCTTTTGCTCCTAAGGAGGAGAGAGAAATACATGTCGGCGGTGTGAACAAAGGAAGAAACTGAGCAAGATATTACAAGCTCTAAAGCAGCTGCTGCTCCTACATCAGTGCCAAGTGCGTAATAAAGCTGACCTGGTGACACCCAATGCCTGCATGACTTGATTTCTGCAGTCTTTTAACAACCATGTGATATATGTCAGCATGTGCTGATATTTGGACATATTACCTTTTTCCTAAGTAAGGAAGGGAGTTAAAAAAAATCCTACATCCTTCCATCTCTCTTGTGAATAACCAGGACCAGGTCACCTAGTGTACAGCACCCCCATGACCTCTCTTGGTCTATATCCCACAAGTTGGATATAAAACCCTTTTCCTTTCCATCCTCCCTTTAACCCTTAAAGAGTCATCTCCATGATGGAGAGAGAAGGGGAGGTACACTCCTCACAGCCCTGTAGGGAATAGAAAGTGGTTCATAAAACACACTCGCCCTTCACCAGAAGAAGCCAATGGGGGAAGGGGCATTATGGCCTCTATCTAAGATCATAATCTCCACACTGACTTAAGGTAAGACAAAAGAACCCGCCACCTCAACTCACGGAAAGACGGTCACTCTCAAACAATATGGTCTGTGAGTGGTGAATTATGGTGAGTCGTGTTTTATACCTCACACACCTGACACAAAGTGGTTCTTCAGGGCATAGTACACATTGCAAGAGGAGTGTTAGGGTGAAGAGCTGTCTGAGATCAGAAACTGAAACAACAAAATGTTTTCACCCTGTGGACACGAACATATGATTCCTTTACCATCGTTAGAAGAGACTACTCGACATGACCAAAACACTCCAATTTACCCAAGATGTTGGCTTGAGGTTGTGCCAGAGTTAATGTGCTCCATGAGGAAGCGAGCACTGAGTGTCAGCAGGTGTGAGATGCAGCACACTTACACCTTTTGGACCCACTAACAATTTAAGCCTTCTTTATGCTGTTTAAATGTAGACATAAGGAGGAGCTGTAAACTGAGCGCAAAAAATATCTGTGAAAATGCAAATACTGCATGCTTATTGGTGGCTTCAGTGCTGAGCACTTCATTGTGAGACAATCCACTTCCATTACATGGCTTGCTTTTACTATTATTAGGACATGCTGTATACTACTGTGATTCCAGAGCTGCAGGCATTGCTAACAAGAAGATCCTCGTAGGCAGAGAATGTGCACAATGCAACAACAATAAAACAGTAAGAGACAAAAGCTGTTGTGAGTCTGCTAGAAAAGTCAGCTGCTAGTTAATAATAAACAGCTCCTCCACATTTATCAGTCAAAAAGATCACAGTCACATGTTCTTGGTTTTTATTGGTTCATGAGGCAGAGTACTAGATTTCAAATTAACATAATTATCATGACAGGAACTCAGTATATCTGCAATATATTAGGCTACTAATATATACCTTCTACTCATTTTGTATGTTATCCTATTAATCTAAACATTGTTTTTTAATAAATGCCTTTTATATTTATTTTTCTTTTATTATTCTGCTGCCTTCTGCTTACTAGTACTATCATTCAGAAGCAAAAAAATGTTATCAGCATTTAGTCTACATTTTCTATCACCATTTTTGGAGGCTTAAAGACAAGCCCTCGTGTTAATGGGGGTAATCTAGGCGTTACTGAATATCTAATTTAGTCATGAGCTGCAAACTGGTAATTTCAATTGTCTGAATGGGCTGCCTGGAAAAACGAGTTAAGCACCTGCGTAAATAAGAGCTTAATTTAAACACACTTTCAACTAAAGAAAGTGTTCTACTAAAATATGTGTTGCACAAAAACGTTTATTGACGTTTATTATTTCCCTAACAACTACCTTTAGACTTCTATTATATGTCAGCTTCATGTAAACAAGTTTTCTGTTCTTTTATCGTTACGGGGAAACGTGACAAAATGACGTGGCAAGCATGACAAAATTGCACACAAGGTGCAGATGTGGTAGGTGGAAATTAGGAGTATTCTTTTAATGAGGAACAAAAGAGAATAAACAAACAACTGAGTAAAAATGTACTGAGGTGGTCTGTGTTTTGAAGTACTGACAATACTCAGAATTCTCAGAGAGAGTGTGTCTTGGTGTAATTTATCACAATATTAATATCATCACATATCAATATAGCCTTATTGACAGCTGATAATGTAGTTACCTGACTATGTTTTGAATTAGTAAATCACCTGATCCACTTTCTCTTGAATGCAAATAAATGCAAACTGAAACAAAGCTGATTCGAAACACCGCATGATCAACAACCACAACAACAACAACAACCTGTCAGAGACGCTGGTGCTGCAAATGAGCAGCAGATGTGCCGGTTAATGTGGCCGTTCCTCCTCAGCATCTTTGTGTGTGCATGTATGTGTGTGTGCGTCGGACGGCATTACACAACGCACAGAGGAGGATTAACATCTCTCCTGCAGAGCAGAAAAACATGCGAGCAGGAGACAAAGGGAGAGACGGAGTAAAAGATGGGGTGGGGCAGTGAGAGGGGCTCGTCTGCAGGAAGGGAGGTGAGGTCACAGGGAGAGAGAGAGAGAGAGAGAGAGAGAGAGGAGGGTCTGGAGCTCTCATTGTCTCTTAAAGCCTGCACAAGGACTGTTGTTTTTATGTCCATCATGTCCTGATCCCCTCGTGCTGAGATGGTCACTCGGTGTAAACATTGTGAAAGTGAATGTGGAAGTGAGCAGGTGGATGTGATAATGAGCTAAGGCTGTTGGTTTACACAGCAATACGAAGACATAAGCTTTTATATATAAGCTTTTATTTTTTAAAAATTAAATGAGCAGAAAAGGTTTCCTTTTGGTTACTGAGGTTAGGGTTAGGGTTAGGTTTAGGTATAAGCATAGCATTAATTAGCTGCATTAATGATTATGTCAATGGAAGGTCCTTACAAGGGTAGTAAGACTAACATGTGTGTGTGTGTGTGTGTGTGTGTGTGTGTCAGTAGGGGAATGAGATGGAAACCCACATAAAAGTGACACCGACATGCCAACAAAGCTGTCAGGCACATAAGCGACAGGGTGCAGCAAAAAAAAAGAAAAAGAACTGACAAATCAATTAAAAACAAACAGCACAGAATGAGAAAGTCGGGTGAGCGAGTGGCGCCATGTTTCCCGTCCAACCAAACTGTGAGCTAAAGCCAATGCCAGAACTCTTCTCTTTTCACTGCTCCTTTACTTTCACACACAGCTCTCTGGCTTGGCAGATAACACACTGCATTTCTTCCCAATAGAGCAAAGTTCAGTGTGTGTATATGCACAAGAGCTACACCCCCCACACACACGCGCACACACACACATACTCGCACAGCTGCTGCTCATGTGACAACTCCACTGTTCACTTCACCGAGCTAAAGGCAGCTCGGTGAATATTCCACCACACGAGGTGGCTTGAACATTCCCTAAAGGCGAATAAGGGGGAAGACGGTGGCAGTTGTCTTTGCTACAGAAAGAGCCTTCAGATAAAAACACTCCACATTCAGACTTTTCCCTGTCTCATGCCGGATCAGCAAAACTGTAATAACAAATCACTTGGAGAGAAGGAATAAAAAGAGCATTCATTCACATGAATGTGCCGTAGCAATCCATTTCAGTGTCTTAGTAGTCTGAATGAGTGAGGACAATAAAAGGCATAAATACACACTAGAAAGTGAGTTTAAAAAAATGCGTGCCCCACATAACCATAAGCATACCCATAGATAGATAATAACCACCCTAAAGCGACAGGAGAAAGTAGGTTCTTGTGTGTGTGTGTCAACTATTTCTACATTTGAATTTTTTAAAAATGGTGTCAGAGATTATTAAGGCCGAACACTTTTCTATTATTTGTTATTTTTCTCTTCACTTTCTGGCTATAAAATATCTGTTCTGAGCAAAAGCTTAAGTCTCCGTAGCAGTACACATGATTTAAACCATAAAGGACAAGAAAGCTCCTCTACTTGCCTGTCAATTCAGACAGCCTTCTGGTTATTATTATCAGCGTTTAGAGGTTTCTAGGCCAGGTTGTAGCTCTAGCTGATGTGTGCATGTTTTGAGGGCATGGCTTTGGTGTGAAGAAAAGTTGTATTTTTTTGGATTTTGTGTTTCAAAAGGTAACCTCAGCTAACCCCTGCCCAAATCACTGACTATACCTTTAACACCTTCAGTTCACAATAAATATTTACAGTGCACAGAACACCTAAAACAGGCACAAAGACATTACAGGGTTCTTGTCCTTTTTTCATGAAAACAATCCAAAACTTTCCAAGACTATTTCAAGACATAAAATATGTAATGCATTTATGTAAGTTATAAAATGCTTGAGAGCATGCTGTTATAGGAAAATAATCAACAACAGGGTGTTTCTACCCCAAAGATCTTCCAATAACAGCATGTTTCATTCCATTTGTACCACAGCAATTTGCCAAAGATTAAAATTTTTATTTTATTGAACAACTTCATACTTTTTAATTGTTTACAGTTACATCTAATGTTCCACAGTTAGGTCCGGTTATAGCAGCTATAAACATCCGTTCCCCCAATTTCTCTTAAAGATACTTAAGTATTTACTTAAGATAAACAAATGCAGCTTGTTACAGAAAACACATGAAACGCAACATGGTGGAAAACGGTTACAAAGTGCTGACACTGGAGACTCCTTCCAAACATGCTAAATAAACATCTCCATACAGAAAGTATTGCTTAGACTTTAATTAAGACTTTAGATTTAATTAAGACTTTAATTAGTCTTTACATTATGTGGCACATCCTCCATACAAGTCTCTGTGTATGAGTTGTTACTATAGAAATAATGATGTATTAGAACAAGTGAATTTAATATATGCCTTTTGTTTTAACAGCCAGAACTTTTATCAGAGCTGCTATTACAGAAAATATATCAGCACTATCTGACCAATCTAAACATAAAGAATTTACATTGTCTGTGGTTTCAGTATATACTACTTTGAGAGTAGGAGATAGGAATTTCAGGCAAAATAATTTAATAAAAAAATAAAAATCAAAACTTTCAAGGCAGCATTTGTAGAGTATGGAGGAGAAATTAGCTTCACTTTGCAGCACCAAGTGATTTGTGACACAGGGCTAAAATACTGCATGGTGACATGTTCGCAGTCCAACAGATAGGCTGGGTGGCCCAATGCCTTTTGGTCTTAAAATTAGGGGGTTTTTTTGCATTTTTTTCCCCAAACTGCATCTGGAAAAAATAACCTGTCTGCTGAACAGCTTTCAGCCAGTGAGTGTGTCTTGATGACGGACCAACTACGTTTTGAACAAAAAGGACTTGAACTCCTCGCTGATGATGTACTTTCGTGCAATCTTTCTAGGCCACTTGTGCTTACTATTAACCCTTTTTACCAGTACACTGGCTTTCCATTCTGCCGGCGGAATGGAAATCGACTTATCAGACATTTTCAACCAGTGTAAACAAATGAATTATTTTATCACTGCAAGTCTGTTATAAGATTAGTCAGGACACTCTTGGCTTTCTGTGTTTAAAGTATTGTGACTCTGTGTTTAATAGTCAGAATCTCCTAATCTACTATTTTAATTTTTAACACTCTCTCAAACATGGAATAGTAAAATCCTGATTTGACAACATAATATTCTTCTAAAACATTTTCTGAATTTCCAGACTTAATCTGGTTTAAGGTTAAGTGCGATTACAGCAGTCTTTTAAGATTAATACTCATTATTTGAAGATCCTCGAACAACTTTTACATAACGAATTACATATTAATAAAAATACTATTTTCTGCTTAAGTCATCAATCAGTGCAATCCAGGCTCATGGAGAAAATGTAGTCACATAAACACAATGGACTTGAGGTAACAAAGATATTTTTTGCTGTTCATAAGCATATGTTGTTTGCTGTTCATAAGCATATGTTTTTCTGTTGTGGCTACCAACAGAAAAACATATGCTTATGAGTATTGAGTTATTTGAGTTTCACATCTTCCCCTATGCCGTCCTACTATTGGCGGCTTTCAGACGAGTGTCGTAGGAGCACTCACACTCTGAGATTTTAATAAAAAATTTTGTGAACTTTTTGGCCACAATGGCACAAAATCGGCTGCTAGGGAGTGTTCTAAGAACGCTGCACAACTCATGACCAAACAGTTTATGATGTGTGATTTTTGTCTGTGACAATAGAATTAGGCCAAAAATCACACGGTTTAAAGCCGCTTTATGTAGATCTGCAGAAGAACCCTGATTTACTACGGCAATAAATGTAACCCCCTCACACCCTACACCTGTTCTAATGCCCATTAAAATGCATCAGTTAAGGCAAAGTCCACTGCTTGGCTGTTAGAGACTGCTGGCTATACATTTCCAAATTGAGCTTCACTAAGTGCAGTATAAAAGTATAAAATACTAAATGAAGTATAAAAACCTTTTATTCTTAACATATATATTTTTACATGCAGCCATCATATTTTATCTACGTAATGTTGAGGGTGAAATTAATTATTTTCAGTAATAACTATCTGTAATTTTTGTGCCTATATAAAAAAGTGGTTGACTGAGAATGTGAGAATGTACATGATGTTTTCCCTGAACAAAAGAACAAACCATTTAAGCAAAGGTTTGGGCTTCACAGGACTAAAATCAATACATATAGTGCATACGGCCCACACAAGAAACATCATGCATCATCCCACCTTTTAATTGGGTGCATATCTGTTTATTTCTATCTGCTCATATTGACCTTTATTGCCTTCATACATATTCATGTTGTTGCCAGTTGAACCGCCTCTGTACTAAAGTAGGTTTTTAAAAACAGTGAATCTCCTTCATAAACCTCCCCTTCACACATTGCCAGTAAAAGTGTGTGAACACCTCATGTTGAGTTTTATTACTGTTTAATCGCTCTCATTGACACAACCAAAACCTAACTTCACATAATTAACATAGGCAAATTAAATCACATGAAAGGACTAAAATCTGTGTATTTATTATCTTATAACCTGGCCATTTTGGGACACTAATTGGACTCTAAATTAGTTCTTTATAAATTCAGGTGCACTTTGAGGATAAACTTGTAAGCATATAGACTAAAAGTGCTAGAATCAAATCTAAGACAAATAATATGCTGTTTGTTACAAGTGCCTTATTGGCATGATCAAGATGTTTTTTTTTAATGTTGTTCATTAAATGTAACTACCAATGGGTGAAAAATCAATATAAAAAATTTTGTAATTGTTAGCAAACTGCTGTGATATAAGAGGAACAAAACATTTCAGGACATGCTGTTATAGAAAAATAATCACCTGTTGGATGGTAACAGCCGCAGCCTGACACAATGAAGATATTTCATCATTTCAACCTTGGGTAAACACATGAAGCCTGTTTGTGTGATAGTGCAGCAGCTGAGAACTATAGGCTACACTAAGAGTAGAAGTGTACTAAGGTGATATCACATGGTTACTGGGGAATGCCGGTGGTTTTCTCAATGACACGGAACCCATGAGTACAATGGGAAATATAATGAGATTGAAGCACAGAGGATGCTGTGCTACATTTAAAGCATATGGCGTCCCAGCAGGCTTTCCTCCAACATCTGGCGCATCAGCACTCTGCTGTATATGTTTCATCTGCAGTAAGTTCTCTGCAGACTGAGGAGTTTTACGTCTTTCAGGAGGGTAACCTTGACCTTCTGAAAGGTGGTCCTCTGGTGCTCGGTCCATGAATGTAGTAACGTCATGTCTGAGTTATGGAGTAGCATTAACCCAGCACAGGGGGATAAATCCCGCCCATTAACACAGTGTTTAGAAAACATCTAGAGCACATTGAGCACATGTTAACATTGGGTCTATATCTACATTAGACAACAGTATTGATCTCTTAAACGCTGATTCAATTAGTGTTCAAGTAAACCAATATGGTCAGTGACCTATAACCGCTTTCTATAACTCATTACTACAGCTAACGCAGAACTAGTGAGGATGTAGTGGATTTTAAACACCCCCATCCCCTTTCACTTTGAAATATGTCAAAAATACCAGAAGTGGTGTTAAAGAATAACTGTCATCTTCAATATCCTGCCCAGTTTTTCCCATTCCATATGAAAACGGCTGCGTTTCTGCCAAGAAGAGCCTGAGAAGTCAGAGCGCAGCTGCTTGTGGGTTTGAGTCCTGGATAAAGTATCTGTCATGTCAAAACACAAAACAGTGTTAAATTTGAGCTCAACGCTGTGGGCTCCTCACTATTTTCTCCTCCATACAAAGTTCTCACTATGATAACGGAGTTCTATGTTGAACCCTCAAGGGTTCTTTAGCTGTTTAAGGGTTCTAGCTTTCTCAATGGGTTCTACTGGGAACCAGTTCTGTTGTAGAGTTCTTCCCAAAATAGACTCTCAGAAAAAAAAATCCACAGCAGTTATCTAGATGATTAACTATTCTAATTTCATAAAGTGGTTATACTAGGACCCTTCTCGTATATGAAAAGTCTATGGAGAACCTTTAAGGGTTTGCCACAGAGGGACATACTGAAAGACTTTTAAGGCTTTTGTAAGTGTACACTCATAGAAAAAAATGCTTCCTCAAAGGTTCTTTAGATGGTTAAAAGTTCTAGCTTTCTAAAGGGGTTCTACTTAGAACCTTTTCTGCAAGGAAAACCTTCTGTGGTAGGATTCTACACAGAACCATAAAACGTTCCCCCAGTGAGACAAAGCAAAGAATGTTTTAGGGTGCTAGATGGAATTTTTTTTCTGTGTGTGTTTTGCTGATGCAAATTTTTTATACCATCAAAACTTTGCATATGTAATCCTGTGTAATCAGAAAGGTTCCCCAAGTACCTGAGTGGTGGTATCAGAACCAGAAACGCTGGTTATCAGACAGGATGTGAAATTTTTCTGATCTACTAATGTATTTTATGGGTGGCGTGGTGGTGAAGCGGGTAGCGTTGCACCTCACAGCTTCAGAGTTCCAGGTTTGATTCTGAGCCCAGATTACTGTCTGTGTGGACTGTTTGTGCATGTTCTCCCTGTGACTACCTGATTTTCCTCCAGTTCTCCAGTTTCCATAGGAAATTGTCTTGTCTTGAAACATGTTAGTATCATGGCCATGACGCAGAGCAGAAGCTTGCAGAGAGTCCTTCGGTTACACAGAGGGTGTCAGTATCGGATCAGTATGGGGTATTAAAAGTGGGGGGAAAAGGGACTGGTTCAGACTGGTGCAGTCCTAGCACCCTCCCTAGGCATCTGTTGTCCTGAGACCCATCTTAATCTTTCATTCTCATCGTGCTCAACCGTGATAATGAGAAAAAATATGAGTCGCCAGACAATTATAACAACCACCTGCAGAGAACTTAATCAGTACATCTCCATTTTAATTAATAAAAACTTTCAAAGTGGCCGAGATCAATGAATCATGTCATACATGACATGTAATGATAATAATAAATGATAAAAAATTATTATACAGGGTTTGCTTTCACAGGAAACACACACACGCCACCATTTTGACCTGCTTGTTACCAAACCAGAGTGCATTATGAATAATATACATATACAGAAGACACTATTTTGCATGTAGAGATAATTTTTCATTTAAGCTAACATAATACAAAACACTTGTGTACCTTACCAGTACTTTTTTTGATCAAAGAGTGCCAAAAGCCATTTTGGAGTGTTAGTATCTAGTTTCTCAGTGTGACAGCTGTAATAAAACATCTGCACATCTCCTCCACATACTGAGAGTGATAAAACTCCAGATAGTTATAAATTAACCGGGCCGAGTGACTTTCTAGAAGTTTCTTTTCCTACAAACCCAGATGTTTGTGTCACAGTTCATGATGTGATCACATTAATGGATCATGAAACTTATTTACAGGAAACTATAATCAGGATACTGTGGCAGATGTTGATATAAAGCGAGCCTCCAGTGAAAAGAGCATGGAGACAAAATGATACAACCGACAGCAATTACATTTTTTTCTGAGAAGCTCTTTCACACCATTCATCTTTTTATGATACCATGAAGTATTTTCTCCTGGTGAGCACTCAAACAATTATGTGCTGTGAGCAGCAAAATCACACTAAAAATCGTAGTGTGCAGTTACGGTAAAATGATCAGATCACTGCAGTGTTTGTTGAAAAACAGCAGGAATTTGGGGCTGGAATGCTCACGGGGAGGAGGAGGAGGGAAAAACACGATCTTGCCGATCTTGCCAGAACTAAAATCACCGAGTACTCCAGCTCGCCATGTGAAAAGAAACCCCATCCAAATGCTCATATTTGATCTGATTAACATAATGTACATCTAGCAAATAAAATGAATTCCATTACTTTTACTTGTTCATGAATACAGTGAGGATACAGATGTCACAGAAGCATGAATCCATGTTTCAACAGCATATTAGTATTTGTAGTAATAGGATTTTGCCATTCCTCATTAGTAAGACTGCTGAATAATTTACTGTCTTTTGTTATCTACAAACAGGTGAATTATATTTCTTTTTGCAGAAAAGGACATACAGATATTTTAATAAGGAATAAAACAACTGATGCATGCGGTAATAGGAAAATAATCAAGAATATTGACATGAAGCTGAGTTACTGACTTTCCACTATCAAAAAAGAATAAGGTCACATCTAAAGTGCCAACACTGGAGACTCCTTCCAAATGTGCTACATAAACATCTCCTGACAAAAAATTACACAATTACAGTAGTTTTTTTTATCTGTCTAGGTGGACAGTCTGCCGTACAAGTCCCTGTGTAAGTCGTGACTACAGAAACAATAATGTATTAGAACGCATTACCGCGCATTAGTATTAACCTGTGATTTGTCTTGCAGGTGGAAATTTGTCTGAGCTGCTGTTATAGAAAATTAAATCAGCACCTTTTAACCAATCAGAAACAAGATTTCAAAAGTGCTGAGAAATAAGATTTAATAATGTTTCATAGCAGGCGTTTTTGGCTTAGTATGTTAAGTTGTCTTAACCACTGAGCCAACAAATACACATCACATCATGCTATGAGGTTTGAGTGGCTCAGCACACAGATTCTAAAAAGTTACCAAACTTTTCTCACAACTATATATGCAGACCTACATCTATTGGATTTAAATCTCATTACACGGCCTTATGAACTTTGCCAGTCACACAATAACACTGTATTCAGTTCCACAGGATATCTGTGCATCACATTAAGAGAGTGCAAATGTAGCCGATGGGCAGTACCTGATCTGTGTTATAATCTTATTAGAGACCTAATATCTATATGTGGCTTACTGACAGTAAGAAAACATGTATGCTAGAGCACATATTCATCAGGCAATGAATCAAACGCAGCAGAGGGTTTTTTTTTGTAGCATATGCTATATGACATTCGATCTACAATTTCTTTTGCCTTTGGATTATTTATTATGATACTTAAAATCAGCTTATCACTAAACAACGAAGCAGCTTTATCAAAATCTGCTGGTAACGTTCTAACTTATTTGGTGTTTCTTACTCTGTGTTGATGTGCTGTGCACAGTGGTGGCCCGTCCAGATCAGCCGTATAACAAATATTATTCTTCATAAAGTCCTCATTTACATCTCCATACATTTTAACTTCTGCTGAAATATTAATTACCTCTTTCGAGTGACCAACTATTTTTAAAAAATGTTGCTATTTGACAGATACAAGCCGATGTTCCACTGATGCCTTGCTTTTTCTAGATGCTTCCCTTCTCTAGATGTTGTGCAATTGTGGGGTGTTGTGCTCACTGCCCCATTTAGATCCATAGAGTTATTATTGCACTTTGTGTTTAAAAATGAGAACTGCAGCAAGCGCAGGTCCACTGGGGCAGGAATCTAGTTTTTAAAAACTACTCTGCTGCCGCCAAAATCTTGTTTTATAATAATCAAAATTAAATTTAATACATTTCCATAACCAAAGGCAAAGTAACTACAGACATCTATGGTGTATCTATGATGTACAATAACATTTCTATTGAAAGACATGCTGCAAAAATTGGGAGAGGGGAAGGGGGGATTATAGCGTGGATAATGCAAAAAATCCCATGCAAAGGCTGACAAACACAACACAACGTGTCTCTCTTGTCTAATGCTAAATTCTTTCGGCTAGTTTCAAGTCTTTAGTGTGGTACTTGAGATGCGGTTGGACTGGAAATTTAACTGGTGGCCCTGGTTAATGATATTAACTCTATTGTACATTAATACTGCTGTCCTGCCCCAACATAATCTACAGTCACGAGCTGCTGCTTGCTGTATATAAATAGTTATGAAACTTACAAAATAGTTTCAAATCAAGTTCCCTCTTTAGAATCTTTCTAACCTCATGACAATATCAAATCTCCAAATGCTTCACAAACACACTGCACCTCACTGAGATTACAGGACTGCCTGAAGATAGGAATGAAATGGCATTGTTAACAATGCGGGGGAAATGAACCAAAAATATTCTTCAGTGAAAGTTTTGGGATTGTGTCAAAATATTATTCAATTACAAGTGAACAGAGCTTGAGCTGTATTTGAGTGAAAGTGTCTGCATTTAACATGGCTTGAGTATTCAAAGTGAAAAGGACATGATTACGTTTTGTTTACAACATGTTCTCACAGCCGCAATTTCTTAATAATTCATACAACTCAATTTGTATGAAACGTTATGCTTTTCATACATGCTTTTCCATACTTTTTCTTTTTTTTATAAAATCAGATGAATTTAAACCACATTATCCTTGCTCATGTGAATTTTTCATGAAATCAGGTTCTTACTTTTTCTTTCATTACAGAAGCATATGAAGAGAATCAGTCCCTGCTATAGCTGCATGATACGGACAAAGATATATGATAAATGTCGAATGAAATGACGTGATAAATCAGGACTAAAATAGTGTATTAGCGTAGTGTATTTTTGCAGTTGTTTTAGATTTTTTCAACAATGGATAACTATAATGCCAATATTTCTCCCCTTCAATCAAATAAAATTACTATAACATGTACAGAAGAAGAACATCAACACATATTTCAGTAGGAAAATTTGTTTATTTATACCCCACCAATGACAAATGCCTTCCTATTCAGTGCTTTGTAATGCTGCAAGAGTACATTTCTTATTTAAGGTAAAATCTACTCTTACACGTAGAATTTATTTAAAATCCTAATTAAAGGTAAGGGGCCACTACTATTTTTCATGTTTTACACAAAACCTGGGACTGAGTTGGTCATTTTGTTTAAAACCAAACTACAGATGTGCTTTGGTTTTTTGATACCAGTTCTCCCTCAACTATACCCTGCAGCATTCATCTTTTTTCAGCGTAATAACTAATAATACTGGGTTTGACTGTTCGTGTGTGTGTGTGTGTGCATGTGTGTGTGTGTTTTAGCTCTGGGGTTCTAACCCTAACGACTTACCTATTGACTCACACACACACACAAGCCTACAGCATGATGAATAGTATAAACAGTATTTAGAATAAGTAAAAATAATAGTATAAATCCACAAAATTGAAGAAACTATGCACAAACACTTAAATACTTTTCACCTCATGTTTAGCGTATTAGTAGTTCATGTACTCTGTGTATAAATAACTGTAGAGTCATAACGCAGGTGAAGACACTCACTTTCCCAGCCCATTGCCACCATATTAAACACACAATGGGTCCATTCACTTTCTGTGATTGTGCTGTCTATTTTTAGCTTTTCTTGCTTGTAGCGCCAATCTGATACAGATTTTAAAATATTTAGAATCAAGGTGCAATTCAGGGAGGTTAGTTGAGAAAAAAGGAACTACATCCAATCTGATAAGAGTCCCGAGAGCTGTTAGCTACTGAGAGACGCTTACTGTGAGTGAGCTGGACTATGTCCGACCTCTCCAGGGTGCAGAAAAAGAGGTGCTTTTCAGATGCTAATCACATGTTTCCTAAAGTTATGCTCCAAGCCCTGTCCCTCCTCGCAGGGGAATTATTTTCTTTGGCACCCACACTGAGCTGCTCTTCTAAAACAGCACACTGCTCGGCCTGAGCTTCCCCTTTTCCTGACTGCTTTACACTCGCTCTTAACCCCACTACCAAGACAGCAGAGAGAAAAACACAAAAGAAAAAGGAAAAACCTTGGTGTTAAAACCAGAAGACAGGAATAACAAAGCCATAATGTTCTTATTGCCTGAGCTGGCATGAACTGTGGTGTTTTAGTTTAATTATTTCCCTGATTTTACCACTGTGCTGAGAAACAACAGGATCAGCAAAGGGGATTTTGGGGGAAGTCCATGTGATATGCACCCTACAGATCCTGATTTGGAACTGTGCCATGTAATTACTCCTGCGGTTGTTTTTTCATGAAACCATAAATGAGTCAGAGCTTGTACTCTAAATTGCAGTGGAAAAAAAAAAGTGAATTTATTAATTATCATACTCAGGTATATAAATAGTATAATTCCCCTAAAATGATAGCACAAAATTTTATTAACTAAGTATAATTACTTAAAAACTTTTTTTGCTATCTTCTCATTAACCTTTTAGTTAGTTGACTTTAGTTTGCTATTCGGCTAAAACGGAACACCCTTGCTATAAAAAGCTTCAGAAGATTTTGGTCTTTCCCTGATTGTACACAGTGCTGAGAATCCGCAGGATCAGCAGAAGGGGTTTTGGGGGAAGTAGATCCTGATTTGGAACAGTGCCAAGTAATTACTGGTTGTTGTGGAGACACAGTTAACATTCTATGTAAACCTTATTAAAGTATAGTTATTTACCAAAAAAAAAAAAAGGGTACAAATCTCTAAAAACAGAGAATACCAAGGAGTTACAAATGAAATGTGGTCATATATATCTTGCACCAACTCCAACTTTCAATTCAGTTTATTTATACAGAGTTTTTACAACGGACACTGTCACAAAGCAGCTTTACAGAAATCCGCATATAGATTTACACCAAGTCAACAATCCAAAACTTCATCAGCAGAAAAGAAGTTAAAATTTTGCTATGGGCTCGAGACCTGGTTTAAATAAGGTAGTGTAAGATTAAGTCTGGTAGAGTTATAACAGAAATATCATAAAGAATGGCTAAAAATTGGACACAAAATCTGTCACAAAATTTTTTTTTTTTTTTTTTGTAAATAAGCCAGTTGAACAAAACAGTTTGCAACCCCCCAATACCCATACCCAAGTGTAAGACTGACTCTGGTGGAGTTATAACCGAAATGTTATAAAAAAAAATGGACATAAATCTGGCTTAAATATGCCAGGGATATTGCTAAAAACAAAAACATATATGATTTTGAATAGAAAAGAAGAAAAATGTACCTCCATTTATCTACAAATAAAAGAATTTCAAACATTTAAGAGTGAAATGTGGGCGTATCCTGCGATAAGACAACAATCCAAAACATGAGGAAAAATCAATAGAAAAACAGTTTGAAAGAACCAAAAGTAATAAGTTCACGTTTGAACAGATATCATTTTGATTGTTTGCTATTAATATCCTAACATTTTTCTTACTTGTGATAATGAAGGGATTGTGACTGTGGTCGTTTTCATTTTGTCTTAAGGGTGTGAAAACTTTTGCACTCAGACGTATGGTAAATAACACAGTCAGTGAGTCAGAATACTAAATAAACTGAATTACTTTTTTTTTTTTAGCACAGCTGAAAGACTTTCTGGAAAGGCCTTGAACTTGGCAAAGGCCTGCTGCTGTTTTTACTGTTCGACAACAATCAGGGTCGTCGGTACGCCCCCTAAATCATACTTCACTTCCTCTGCTTGCAATTAGTCCTCTGGAGGCTATTCGTCAAAATTTCAGAGCTGCAGCGCCACAAGTCAGATCGCCAGCTTGTTACAATTGGCTATTTCCTGCTATGGCTAAAAAACATAAACATGAAAAGAATAGCCAGAGCCCATATGTGCTGCAGAGGAAGGACACAGGGATCTGCAGATTCTGAACGCCTCAGGCTCTCCAACACAAAGTAACACAGCCGGAACAATAAACCTTTAATGTGACTGTTTTCCTATTCTCACATGCATCAATTTAATAAAACCCTTTGATAAAACTTTCTCTGGTGAAGGCAGCCAAATGGAAAAAAATATGTGAGTCAGCTGTCACAATGTCAGAATGCTTATGCTGATCTAGTGTGGATCAATCATCAGAAAAAAGGCTATTGGTTTCTTTTTTGCAAGAGCAGTCCGAGTGCTTATACTGAACGAGTGTAAACAATTTTGATGAGCTAAGCCGCTCTGCTCAATTATAGGGACTGAAAAAGCTGACGAGGGAGTGAAAGGTGCACCTCCAGCTCATCCCGCTCCTGCGGCACCACCTCCACACATTCTTCTCCATTTCACTGTAATTGAACACACTCCGAGTAGCTGTATGGCTCAGCCTGCTGAGGTTCAAGCACTCGCATCTAGGTTACTGTTGATGGGTAAGCAATCACATGCTCAGGGGTGTGTGTTTGTGACATTGGTCTTTTTAATCACAACCTGAGAGGGCAAAGTGCACTTCAATTTCTCATGATCGCCTCCCCAGATCTCGATGTTCTAATCTCTGTTCCATCTAAATTCCTTCCACTACTGAAAAATTACTCCTGGGATCAGACAATATGAACTTGAACATTCCTCAAGGGTCTCAAACCATTCATTAATTCTAGTAATTTCACACAAAACAATAGAATCTTAAGAGTCCAGGACTACATATTGATCAATGTCCATGTGAGACACACTTAGTGTGTTCTGTTCTATAGTACTCATGTCTCTGCACACACATGAGAGGTTTAAAAAGAGAAACAAGACATAAACAGGAGAAGCACAGTATTCATTACTCAATCTATGTTTGCTCGTTGTTTTCTGCCAGCAGAAAACCACAATAACCCATGTGGGAAATTTTGATATAGTGCTGTAAACCGTCCAAAACCATGTCTGAAACACTACAACAGCTTCTGTACACATATTTTAAAGATTTCTGCTGTCCAGCAAAGCCAAGTCCTCTCTGGTGAAGTCTGAATATGGCAGAATGAATGAGCTGAAATGGTTCAGAGAATCAGGGTACACACACATCTACAAAATGCACTTCAAAATTGCTCTGGGAAAGATCATCAACATAATGACATGTTATTATGGACTGCGAGCCAAACGAAACATGGGAGTGAACAGCAGGAATGATGCGGGCTGACCTGCCAGACACAAAGCCTGAAAATGGTACACTTGGCTCAAAAATATTTAACGATATG
Source organism: Pangasius sanitwongsei (assembly GCA_037576675.1). Classification (NCBI taxonomy): domain Eukaryota; kingdom Metazoa; phylum Chordata; class Actinopteri; order Siluriformes; family Pangasiidae; genus Pangasius; species Pangasius sanitwongsei. The sequence goes on along the minus strand of CM075025.1, from coordinate 7,684,781 downwards.
AGACTGATAATTGCTCTGTTGTAGATGTTTGTTCAGAGGAGCATTAAAGTTGTCCGATACATTATATAGAAATTACTTGTTTTTATAAATATTAAGTAAGGAATAAAATACGATAGGTGGTGCCGTTACAGGAAAATAATCAATGATGGGCTGGCGTGATTATTTATCACAGTTCACAAAGTTACTAAGTAAAGTATAAAAGGCGAGTGAAATTCTTATGTGCCAGGATCCAACAAGAATGCAGGGGGGGAAAAAAACGTCACGAATGTTTTATTCCTTTTATACCACAGCAATTCGTCAATGCTAATAATTTTGTTTCCTTTTTACCCATTTATAGTTACGTTTAATCTCTCTCGCTCGCTCTCTCTATCTCTCTGAGTTACATAAGACAAATATGTAGCTTGTCATATTACTGAGAAACCAGAAAGCATGAACGTCTTTCCCTCCTTAGCACTTCTCCATATCAGATAACTTAAAGATACACTTTTTTCTGACTGTTACATAATGCTGACACTGGAGACTCCTTCCAAAAAAAAGCTACAGAAACATCACCTCACAGAAAACTTCCCCATATTAACAATTACACACGAAATTTTAAATCTGTTCATGCCATTCTGCCACACAAGGCCCTGTGTATGTTTTAACTGGTACCATAATGGCAAACGTATTAGAACGAGTGCATTAATATAAATATACCTGTCAGAGCTGCAGTTATAGAAAATGAATCTAAACCTTCCATTTCAAGCACTATGGTACAAAACAAAGTAATTCAGTTTAGTAAAACGTGTCTAATGTAATACGTAATCATTTAAATGGCAGATTCCTTCTTGTTACACAAGCTGGGTTTAGACTGTTTAGACTGAAGTGCCGTTTATAACACAGGCCTGTCTGCTGGGGATGTGTATTTAGAATATCCTCCAACGCATCATTACCCCTAGAATTTAATGTGTTTTGGTATTATAAACCAAGGACAGAGGCTATTGTTTTTCAGCACACAGAGCATCCTAAAAATAATCGCATGGAGTAACATGTCATTCAAAGGTCTCTTGGTAGATATTTATAAAATGTATGCGATCGGGATTCGTGATCATTTTCAGTCACAAATATAGGCATTATCTTTCTGCTGCAAAACCAATCAATATGCATAATATATGTACAGTATAATGACTATAACATTCAGTGTATATTATTCTTTAATATTGTAAAGACTATGATTCTTTGATATTCTTGATATTCTGTGAGTTCCATGCAATAACAGATTCCTACCAGAGAGCTCTTTAAATCCCCATAAGTTATGGCTTTGCTGTATCTGTAAAACATGTCTTTATATTGGACAAACAATACGAGTAATAATTACAAAATGTATCCCTTATTTCTAATATTTCAATCCACCTTAGACACTGTAGGATGATGAAAGCTAAAAAAGAAGCACAACACCACCTACACACACATGCACTCACACACCAGCTTGTCACTTTTTTATTTCTGCCAGTGTGTGTCACCGCTTATGCACTGCAGCCCTACCTGGCATGTGGTACGTCGATGCTGGACGAGACGACCTTGCGTTTCTGCTCGAGCAGCGACACAGAGCGTGTGTTGTCCTTCTCCATGTCTAGCGTCCGGCCTGCTCGCCTGTGCTCCGGTGCCCGCAGCTCCTCCACCCCGTTTGTGTTCTCGCTTTTCTGCGTGCCACCGTTCTGACCCTGTGCTGGCACGTCACGCTGCCCGCCGTTACACAAACTCTGCCAAAAGAGAAAACACACACACACAGCCCACTGAGTGCAGGAAAACATTCTTCTACAACTTTTGTTTCCATACAAGTTCAAAAACAAGAACCGGTCCTGAGTGAACGCAGTGGAACTTGGGATTCTAGTTGATTTCCACCAACAAATGGAACGGTCAACATGATGACAGTAAAAGCGAGAATCTGCGCAATAACAAAATTAAAATGCATTTAATTGCAAGTAATTGTAGATAATACATTTGATTTAAATTTATACCTCCATGAAGTCAGACAATCATATCACCAGAAAGTGTTTCTGATCCCTTACACTGTTTGGCAGTAAAATTTATGCAGGCTGAGAAATAAAACAGTAAAATGAGGCTTTTGAAAACACAAACATCATCAACGCAACACCAGTGTTTGTCTGTGTGTTTGGTGCTGCTGTGTAATGCTTTATACTAGAGTTGTAATGAGATGCCACTATCTGTATCTATACCTGCATTTGGCTGTGAACCAGAAGTGGATGTGGTCTAACCTAGAAGAGGAGTGTTTTTGTTTCTTTGTTCGATTTTTTTTTTTTATGTGAATCCTACCACTATATCCCGGAACCACTGGAAAAAACGACAATTCTACTGGAAAAAGACAAATAACAATAAATAGCAATTTGTAGAATATAACTTCATTCAACTCCATACAACCTCAGTTACTCGAGTTCATAAGTGGTCTCAAACAAGCACGCTGTGGAAATTTCTGGCAAGATTTACTTCAGTTTTTATTGTTTGTTACATTTCAGAAAGGTCTGAAAAGGTCCGTGGACACACTACAGTGCTGCTCCAAGTCAAAATGGGGTCCTGTCAGTGGCATTTCGTTATAATACGATTTTCACTTAATAAAGATGAAGAACGATGAAGCAGAGAGATTCTGTACTGTGCACGGTGCCTGGTCTGTGTGGGCTATATGGAGTGGTGGCTCTACAAATAAATTCACAAAAATTTTTTTCAATTGCGGGCCGGTTTGTACAGACATACGGTACTGTGCAAAAGTCTTAGGCACATGCAAAGAAATGCTGTAGAGCAAAGATGCCTTCAAAAATAATGAAATTAAA
>CM075025.1:7652417-7681853 GCA_037576675.1 Pangasius sanitwongsei | reverse complement strand
AACTAATGTTTGGAAATCTAAAATGTTTTTGCACTGAATCAATAATGTAGAAGTCATAAAATAAAAATCTATAACAACGTTTGGACTTAAAAAAAAAGGGTGCCTAAGACTTTTGCAAAGTACTGTTTGTTAGAAATATGGTTTTATTTTGGAGCTCACTAAGGCAGTGTTTAGGTCGGGCTAAACTACTGATGAAAAAACAAAAACACATTATCTGTTCATTCCTAATAATCTATTTGTATCAGGTCACATTGCTACTTTATACCCAGCCAATCAGGAAGGTACAGTTGTGCTAGCTCCCCCCCTGAGTACCAATAGTTGGTATCATCACCAGTTACCAAAAACCATACAAATGGAAGCTTTGGAAGCTTTGGCGATGTAAAAGCACATTTTCAGTTCTCCGGTGCCAAAATTCCTGGTACTCTGAGCAGTGGAAAAAGGCATATAAGGCATATAAGGCATTCTCACCTCTGACTGGTGCCAAGGATCAGAAGAGTCTTATTTACATCGATGGCAACGTGTAATACCACCTGCAGTGTGTTTGCAAATATGAGACTGACACAGACACACAACAGCGGATGCACAACAGCGATTAGCCTGTTTGTATTTAATAACTGCATCCATATTCAGACTGGAGCCACAAACTGGATCATGATGTTTCTGTTCAGTTTGTTTGATGAGGAGAAGGAGTGTGTAATCTTACCCACAAATACTTGACACCCTGGTGCAGAGGATCGGTGCAGATCTCTGTACATCTCACACAGGAAGATTAAATCTGTTTGCACTAGCACTTCCTCCATTGCACAGAAATCCCTGGTGGCTATGTTTATACACAGACGAACATGCTTACTCTCCTACATTCATGCTGTACTCATATGCTACATATATCTCTACATCTCTACTATCCATCACGACTACAACATGTTGAAGAGATGCTCAATACAAACGCCACAACATACTGATTATTATCTGCCAATAGCTAAGTATTCGATTACTCTGTGCACATAATGCAAGCATTAAGGTCCTGTTCAAATGTATACAGATATCTTTGACCCCTCTATATTCAAAAAGATTTCTGTCCATATGAACAGCAGGTTCAAAAATATCTCCATCCACACGAAAACGCAAAAACAATAAGCACACCAGACCAGTAGGTGGTGATAATACAAAGGAGTAAGAATAAAACAAAGAGTAATTTAAATATCAAATATGAAAATACACACCACAAACTAACATCCAGCCATTAGAAACAAAGTACCAGTACATTCAGTGTGACTTTTCCATCATTAACTATTAAAGGTGACAAAAACCAAACATTCAGCCTCTAGACAACTGATTGATATAATTAATAACGCTCATGCCTCCGCTAATCCACACAGGTAATAAAATCAAAATCATAACACAGAAATGAAGCAACTAATCACATGAAACTGCAACAAACTGCTTCATTAAAGTACAATAGTTTCCCATCAGATGTCACATTATTTTCTACAATTAAACTAAGCAAGCTCCTTTTTAAGGGTCAATGCACTGCAAAAATGTCACATCACAACATTTTACAACAGCAAATGCACAAGCCATGATAACATCTAACGACAATCATAATGGCACAACAAATGAGTGTAGCTTTATTACAAAAAAACGATTCTCAAATGTTTATATTCAATATTTACAAAAAATGTACGTATTCAAAAAGGAAAAGGAGGGAAACTGAAACTGCGGGTACAAACGTAGATTTTAACATTTAATCAGTGAGTAATAATGGAGTTAAAAGCACTAATCTCTGACCAAACCAACAACATTTAAAAGTGTATGATGTAAGGAACATAGCACTTTGGGATATGCTGTTATGGGATATAAAATAATCCACGACAGCATAGTGTTACAGTCAAGGTTAACAGTGGAGTTACTGTTACCACCCCAAAGTTCATTATTTTCCTATAGTAGCACATCTCATAGTGCTTCATTCCTCTTATACCGCAGCAATTTGCCAACGCTAACAATTTTTGTACATTTATAGTTACATTTAATGTTGTGCAACATCCATGAAACAAGTTAGTTCCTGTTTTTCTGTATCACTTTCATTATAGCTATAAACAGCCTTTTCCTCAGCAGCCTCTCTCAAGAAACCTGCTTACTAACACATCAGCTTTACTTCAGAAAACGCTTCACCCTGTTCACCATGCACAGTACACATTTATTTCTATTAAAAGTTAAAAAGAGGTGAATTACTGTACTGCACAAAGTATGACTAATTTAGAAGAATTATGTTGCCAGAACAGGCATTATATTGTACTTTCACATGTTTGATTTGAATAAATTATCCTTCACCCTCCACAGATTTGGCAAAATGCTACTTAATAATAATGTCACGAGCTTTACAGTCCTGCCTCTTATTCTTGTATGCCTTGAACAATACTGCAAAGTACGGTTTACACTCTCACATTTAAATTTAGTACACTGCACATCTATTTATCTTGCTCTGACTGATGTGTGCTTTTAGCAGCTACTCTCAGGGTGACATGCACTGTGAAACAAACATGCCTAGGGGTTATAATTTCATTTTTTTTAATCAAGCAATTCATAAGGCAGTGTGCACGGACACATTTCGTTCATCCAAACAGTTTGGGGGCTTCAATCAAATTAAGCATATCATAATTCTATAAAATTAATTGGATTGGAGAGCATGAGGGTTCCATTATTTGATTGGATTAAACACAAGGAAAACATCCCCCACTCTTTGCCCTGCTTCTGTGGTTACTATACAGCAGCTCACATGCCACACAGCTACTATATTACACGTCACTAGGGGGAAAAACAGATTTAACACCGGTCACTGATCACCATGTTCCCTGCTTCTGCTCTCTTGAAACAAAGAACCACATGAAACCTGCAACTATATGTTTATTTCTCCTCTTGAGGTGAACCGTGCCCGTGTAACGGGTTACAATCTGTGGTTAATCAGCCTTTAAAGGCACTTCAAGGACTGTAGTAAACACCAAGAGCACCTCTGCTGCCTGTCTCAGAACGATCAGTCATCAATCATGAGCGAATCTATGCAGGACACCATGCTACATGGACGGCACTCGGCCCTATATCACATAATGCCACAGAAAGCATTGCTTCATTCGGAGATTCCTTAAATGACAGTAGAGAAATGGATAGAAGAAAACCTCCTTTGTCCTCAGGGCCCATTCTTATTGGCACATAAAGCCCCTCCCTACAACAAGTCAACAAGTGGCATTCCCTCAAGCTGAATAGGCCACCATTAGGAATCCTGGCACTGTGCCAAGGACCACAGATTCAACACTTGTCCTGTCTGAAACTTTATTTCACCAACTGCTCAGTGGTGATCTGCCCCACCTGAGGTTCACATCCTCCAAACACACCCTCCTTGTTTGCAGTTCAACTTTTTTGGCCCTCTGAATGGGACATAGCTCTGATAGTCACACTTCAATGCAAGGCCTGAGCAAATGTCTTAGTACTTAACACTAATTCGCTGGTTGAGTCAGGGGGTAACAACGCTGCCTGGAAAATAATATACAAACACCACATTTACTGTACACACTGTGACAGTGTCGTCATAAAAATATAAACTTCGTCACTCATCTATTTTGGACGCATCACTCATCACCTATATAATCATCTATCATTAAAATTATATATATATATATATATATATATTCTTATTACTATTTCGATAAGATAAACTATTATTATTATTATTATTATTATTATTACAGGCCATCCTACCAGATCAGCAAGAAAATCTGAAAATCTCTTTCAATCATGGACAGATGTACAACAGCTTGTGTTGCTGTTCTGTTTTGCTATAAGCTATTTTTATTTTTAGATTTTCATCATCTGTGTTTTCATGCAACTTCAGACTGAAGCCAACTGACGTCATTGAAGTGAGGTAACTGACAAAGCTTTGTTTAGATATCAAGTCTAAATGAAGCACCATCTTATCCTGAGTGAATAATGCTTTACTAAGAATGGATAACTTGACCATGTTTTTAGCCATGGTTAATTTATTATAAACAGGTGATTAAACCATGGCCACAGTGCATGCAGAATGCAGCAACAATGGATTAGATAGGCCTATCGGGCAATAAAGAAATGTACAAACAGCCGGTCGGGGAGGGAGGGGGAAGGACAGAATGGAGGTTGTCATGAACCAGTACATGCACATGCACACACACACACACACACGCGCGCGCGCGCATTTTCTCTCTCTCTCTGGCTTCCGCCAGTGTGCAGAATGCTGCAGAGCGGGTTGGTTTCGCCATGCTTATGCACCACAACAGGTCAAAGAAAAACAATCACGCCCGTGCTGTAATAACACGGGTTGATATTATACACCTATTAGACATTATGCATTAAGCATGCATGTGATATGAACCGTTAACGCGCATTTAATAGCCCCGTGCACTGTAAACAACATGCACTCTCATTGTTTGCGTTCAGCGGAGCCGGGGATGAGGACGATGATGGTGACCGACATAGCAGCCGGTGGGGTTCAAAACAAAAACAAAAACAAGCTCGCCTCTGCAGCACACACACGCACACGCACGCACACACAAACACACACAGACGTAGACCCCCTCCCTGAACACACACCTTTAAGCTCGGCTTCCTTGCTCCCTTGACAGCTTCTTCCTCTGTGTGTCCGCTCGGTACCGGCGCGTCTCTGCTCTCGCGCTCTCCCGCCTCCCCCGCCGCCGCTCCCGAGCCGGGCGCGTACACGCGGCTGCCGATCAGTGAGCGCTTCACCAGGCGCCGGGCGTGCATGACTCGATCGATCACGGAGATCTAAAATCTCCAAAAAAAAACCAAAACAAAACAAAACAAAACAAAAAAAACTTCTCTTTACAAATGAAAAACGTCGAAATCAAAAGGACAAGCCTGCAACTCTGCAAATGCGTAACGAGCCCGATAATGCATTTTCAAACATTTCAGGCTCAGTCGCGCGCGTTCCACCGTTAATCAGGACGTCAAAAATGCATATTTAATCGCCTAAATAAAGCTAAATGTGCTACGTGGAGGTCGGACACACGGATCTCTCGCTATTCGACCGGCAAGGATCTTTTTTTCTGTAGGGCTGTTTGTTTTCCTCGCGGAGACGCGCACAAAACACGGCACGGCGCGCGCACCTCGGACGGAACACCTCGTAGAGGTTCAACAACGCAAAACCGGACACTGATTGTATATTAAACTGAGTGAGGGCCCCTGAATAAAAACCTTTCACCAAGACAGCGAGCAGTCTCCTCAATGCCTGTCGCCTAAATCCGGTGCAACTCGAGTGCAACTCCGTTCCGTGCCGGTCTTCCTTCCCCGAGCCCGCAGCCCGTACCGGCGGAGCGCGCGCTGTAAACATGTGCGCTCTCGCGCCGGGATCTGCGCTGCTATTGGCTAGCAGCGTACACGCCTCCGCGTCTTTCCGCTCTCCTCTCTTCCCTGCATCATCTTCCCTTCTGAAAAATGGGCCGCTTTCCAACCAGAACGCGCTCCACAGCCCCCTACCTTATAGCTAGTGTTATTCAAAATCTCATGCCAGCGTACACTGAAAGGTTCCCGGATGTAACACTGGCACACTGCTTAGGGCGCGTCTCAAACCGCATACATCCATATGACTACTAAATGGTACGCGGTTTTGCATGCAACCACAGAGAAAAAAAGGGCTAAAAAGGGAGCGCTGTTCAAAACAATGACGAAATGCCGGTGAAGGGAGGGAGAAACCACACTAAGCCCGTACTGGACAGAGAAGGTGAGTATATGGCATGAAACCACTGCAAAATACCTGCAGTGTTTTTCAACAGGCATACCATTATAAAGTGTCCAGACAGTAGCTTACTGATAAGATAATGATATGCACATGTCAGTGTAAACATCAGGCATATCATTATAAAGTCAATAGCTTACTGATAATATAAAGATATGCACATGTCAGTGTAAACATCAGGCATATCATTATATAGCGTCCAGTCAATAGCTTACTGATAACACAATGATATGCACATGTTAGTGTAAACATCAGGCATATCATTATAAAGCGTCCAGTCAATAGCGTACTGATAACACAATGATATGCACATGTTAGTGTAAACATCAGGCATATCATTATAAAGCGTCCAATCAGTAGCGTACTGATAACACAATGATATGCACATGTTAGTGTAAACATTTGTCTAATGGTACACTATAGCCAGCAATTTTGGTGTTTTATTTGAAAGCCAGCTGTTTTAGAAATCAAAAATCAAGAAAGAAATTGAGACTTACCTTCATTCAGTCCCTACAAAGCCTCCACAATACAGCCATGTGCTGTCTCAGTGCTAGTGCAAGAGGAGGAGCTTTCTGAATTGACAGACATGACTGGCAGGCAAATTAATATGCTACATACTGTATGTGCATGATGAGGACATATGGGCTTTAGGATTGCTTATGGTTTTAATCATTCATTCCTTGTCAGTAAGTTCTTTATTCTGGTCAGGGTCCCAGTGGATCTGGAGCCTATCTTAGGAAGCGATGGCACAAGTGGGAATCCACCTAGGAAGAGATGCCAGGCATACACTCATTCATACCTAGAGGCAATTTAGCATAGCCAGTTCACCTCCTGGTATGAGTTTGTTGGAGGAAACTAGATAACCCAGAGGAAACCCATGCAGACACCAGGAAAACTTGTGAAACTCTGCACAGACAGTAACCCGAGCTCAGGACCAAACAGGGAACCCTGGAGCTGTGAGACAACAACACCACTGTTCAACCCTTATGCTTTTAATATTTCCGTGAGCTGTAGACAATATTGTGTGGCAGGATATTCACAGCCTCTGACAGTGTTTAGGCATTTTACATATTACCTCAGCTGTCTATCGAATTGACTGCTGGAATATTGACGCTGGGGTCGTTCCACACATTTCTGGTTCCTGTGCAGATGGAGTCTCAGTTGGCCCCCTTTCCATCTCTAAAAATACTTAATTATTAGTTCAGGCTATTAGTTGTGGGCATCTTCCACTTAGGAGCCGTAAGTAATCAGTTCCACTATTTTCCACCTGCTGTGATGCCCCTGATTACAGTCATTCAGTGATATACACTGACACACCTGACACAAACATTTCAACACAGTAATGCAAATATATAAGTTCACACTATTCTATCTACTAGCCTTGCCAATAAGGACAGTCCTACAATTATGAAAACACATAATACATATCTACTTGCATTTTGCTGATGAATTTTGACTGCCGGTTTATGATGATAGGTTTGGATGACAGATGGCCCTATTCAGCGCATGACTTAAGAGTTTGTATTATCCCAGCTGTCTGAACAAAACATTTCAATAGGATTTCCATAAGTTACTTTATTGTAACTCTGTTTTATGTAAAGATGTGCCATAATGTTTTCACTTCATCAATGAGATAAAGGTTCATTTGTTTCAGGGCAGCTATGTTGTGATGCGCAACACACACAGAGACAAATGTGTGTCAGGAATAAATCACATTAAATTGTGCCTGGATGATACCAAAACTCATCCAAATCTTCACATTGGTTATGATTCGGGTCACTTTAAAACAATTTGTCTCAAGGTCACGATAGTGGATCATCAAAAATGACTGACAGTTGTAACCCTTCTACTAATATATTTTCGATTATAATTCATTCTTGAAATAACACATTACACAGACTCTTAAAATATTCTGGAGTCATGCATTAAGTCAGGCCATCTGGCATCCAAGCCTGTGATCATACACTGATGGTCATCTGCAAAATCTGCATGTAGGTCAGTGTTACATGTGTTGTCATGTTTTGGCATAACAAAGAATTGGTATGCCTTGAGGACAAAATGGTGAGGATTTAAATATTTTTTGAGATTGCCTTTCACAGAAAACTTTGCCCACAGAGTCAAAAATGCAATTTAACAGATTTACCTGCACATTATTTCTATGTAATTCACAGCTCAGTAAAATTAGTAAACAAATGAGATAAATAATATGCATATTCACTATCTGAACATTGGACCTGTGAACAGATCGTCTTTTCAAGAAAGTGGCCTTGTGTTCTGTCAGGCCGGTAGTGACTGGAGTATGTCATGAGTCACTTATGGAAAGATCCTAACAGCATCAGAATAACAGCAGTAACTGTTATATGTAAAATTATTATTCTATTACTAATAGCCTTTTTTATAGCCAGGTGGGAGAATGGCTCAGAAAAAAAAGACAATCGTCAAGCTGTTTCTATAGTTCACCTGGTTAGACTCTTAGCATCACTATAAACATATGCACCGTACAAAAAAAAAAAAAAAAAAGCAAAGCAATATACATACAGTTTGTGGAAGAGTGATGGCCTGGGGGGCCAATAGTAATCTTGGTGACCCAAACCCCCCCTGGTGAATTTATATCTTCTGGACAATTTTTAGTTCCCTAGGCTCCCAATCCAATTAGGGAATCATCCCTACCTCCCCCCTTCACAGCACCTCTGGCTATAGCATTTGCAAACATCATGCTCTCTAAAAGATGGCAAATAACAAATTTCCCTCTGTGGCAAATCAGTATTCTGAGTGTAATAAAACATATGCAAAAATTAGGGAGACTCAAGGAATTCTGTTTTCCGTAAACTGATCCTACAACCACAGGATTTGTATAAAATGGCAAAGCCATTCTCTGAATATACTAAAGAGGATGGATTTGGTACATTGGGGAATAAATTGCACTTTTTTGCCCTGCTTTTTGTTCTGTTCAAATGTAATGGAAAACAGCAATGCCTGAAACACATCACCGCCCACAACATTCAAACAAACACTGAGCAGTAGAATACTGCCATAATAGCACATACTGAAGAATAATGTTGCTGCATTAGTGTAGACATGGTAAAAATTTCTAAAAAGCAATATTGCTGACTTGTTTTTGCCTTGTGGAAGCACATGAGAGGACACTTTCATGCCGTGTCTAACTTTAGAAGTGTGCATCTCTTGAAATCACCAAAATGGTTTACCACCTGTGAAACATGTAAGAGATGTTTTGTTTTTTTTCTTCTGAGAACAGCACCAGACTTTCTATTTGCCATCCTTGGCAATAAGTCTCTTCAAATACAATGGTCCTTTTACTATGACTGATCTAGAGGGGTTTCTTTATATGCAAAGATTTTTTAAATGTAATGAGTACTGATAGACATGGATGTACAAAACACACACAAGCTCTATGGTGAGTCCAGCATGACTGTTTAATCGGCAAATTACATTTTAAAAAGATTATGATGATACAAAACAAATGCAGTGATATATATTTACAAAAAAAAAAAATGCACTCAATTCACTATGACCCAAATAACAATATTATATCATGATATTAAATAATGGATGTACCTTCACAATACAGAGCTTGTACCAAGAAAATGTACCAACATTTTCACCAAACAGGACCCACTCACAATCACATCATATGCCATGGGACCCTCTTACAAAGTCAGCATCCTTTTTTATATTCTATAAACTTTCACAAATTCCTTTTAAACAACCACAGCACTTAAAAATTCCACACAGACTCCTGTGCTTTATAAGTCCTCAGAAAGAGATACATAATTAAAGCCTTCATTGAGAGAGTAGAGAGCTCAGGCACATTATTGAAGTGGTATGTAAAATCGTACAATATGTTAAAAGTTATGAATAAAGTTAGAAGTATTTACAAGTGTCTTTTGGCATGTCATGGTCACACATGCAGTGTCTGTTGTATTTCTTGAAAAGCACTTCATATTTGAAGTTTGTACATGGTAGTAATAGTGCCATGGAGAGTACCTATTGTGCTTTACAAATATATGACTCTGTACCTACTATAGGCTATGAGAATGCAATTTATATGATTGATCAATATTTAATTAATGAACATAATTCATTTTGACACGCTGGTAACCAGGTGCTTTTAACATTAAAATATTCTTCACATCACAAATAATTTAGAAAATTCCTACATCAGCAATAGATATGCTTTTTTTTTTTTTTCTGTGATTGTTAGCATTATGAATTGATGTAGTAGGACTGTACGTACCACAGGAGATGATTTTTATCAACATGATCCAGAGGTGCCAACATGCTAACAGGAAAAAAGCAATTTTACCACAAAAACCATAACATATGTAAGTAATATTGTTAAACTGTACTGAACAGCACATTCTACCCTATGCTTTTACCAACAAAAGAGACGACAGCCCCGCCCCCGTTATCTACTGCTTCAAAAAACCCGGACTTTAGGAAATTCACAGGTCAGAGTTCATCAAGATAAAGTGTTGCACGAAAGCAAATGCATCTCATATACAGCGCCCTTTCCCCTTCAGTGAACTGCCTTTTCCACTGAGCGAATCTCATTCTCGTGCTTTATCTAAAAAAAGGATCGTTTTCCATAGCAAGGGGTCAAATATTGTAAATTATACAGCTAAATTGTACATGTTGGCATTTCTGTATAATCAACTTATCTTACTATAAGCTCCTGATTATGACTGCGAATGCATGTTGTGCATATTTCTTGCATCTTGATCGCTGATTCAAAAGCTGCGAGGTAATTAAATATATGCATTTTGCTACAGCGGTGTTGCTGGTTGTCTTTTCTAAGTGTCAAGCATCATAATGAGAGCACTGCAGTGACTATAAATTATGGCACCCAAATATCCACCATACTGTACATACATCCTCTTTCGTTCCTTAAGATGATTGTTGCAGTATATCTGAATCCCCCTGAAACTAACCAGAAGTCTCTATAACATAATAACAAGAATTCTTTAAGACAATTTCATTCATTGGTTCATCTTTAGTAACTGCTTTATCCTGGTCAGGGTTAGGGTGGAACTCCGGATCCTATTCCAGGAACACTGGTTGTTAGGCGTAAATATAACCTTGATAGGACGCCAGTCAGTCACAGGTAGAATGACTGGCATGTACTCACTCATTGACAGCTGGGGCGATTTATCTTAGCCAGTCCACCAATCGGTGTGCTTTTTGGGATGCCAGAGGAAACCGGGGAACCTGGAGGAAACCCACACGTACACAGGGAGAGTATGCATAGCTCCATACAGACAGTAACCCCAGCTCAGGATTGAACCAGGGACGCTGGAGCTGTCATGCAGCAATGCACCATTACATTTAAATGCCATTACAAATATGAATTGTTTTTTCTAAACCTTTACACCATAAGCGCAAGTGACCCCATATTTATTTCATTTACTGGAGTGACAACATTCCAAGTAAATAAGTGCTAATCTAAGTCCGTCTGAGCCACTGCTACGTCACTCAGATTTGCTGAAGTGCCGTGTGACTCTCAGTCAGAGACGGGACGTCTCACTATTCAGCCCCAGCTCTCCAACATTTGCGTAGTCAGGCTCCACAAGCCCATTATCCTGCTGGCTTTCATCCTCTACGCTCTTTGCAATCTTGATGGTCTCGTACCCGTGGTCTGTGTTCTCCGCAGGCTGCTCGGCAGGGGGTGAGGGATACATGTCTCTCACCGTAGCATACAGCTCGCTGGAGCTCGACTCCACCACCATGCCTCTGATCTCGCTGATGCTGCTGTAGTCGTTTTCTTTCTCCTCCTCCATTGCTGGCTTACCTACAGTGTAGTACAGGGCCGATAACTGCAGTGGGGCAGGAAAGGAAAATAAGAAGTCTTATTATACAGTGAAGCCATTTGAATTTAATCTGAATTTTTAAAATTATTTCATTTAATACCGCCACCATCTGGTTCTAACTCAGTGTAAGGTCTGTGTATTTGGTCAGCATGAGAACTGAAACAGAATAATGTGGATAATTAACCAGTATTGTTGAGAAAGATTTGCTCTGAGGTATCTGTAAATTGTTCCCACAATTGTGTTTGTATGTAAGAGTTATTACAGATTACAGCCCAGAGTAGACATACAATTTTATTAAATAACTCCAATATGTGATTTTTATGTCTGTGCATTTGAATTTATTCCCAGCTATTTAATTCCTTATATTTTTTTAACTGTATGATCTACACTATATGGCCAAAAGCCTCCTCACCCAACATCAGTGCCTGACCTCACTAATGCTCTTGTGACTGAATCAATGACAGTATACAGTGTATACAGTAATCGGGGTGAATGGACAAATCCCCCCAGCCAAGCTCCGAAGTGTGAGTGGAGGTTGTTATAACAGTAAATGGGTGACTAAATCTGGAAAGAGATGTTCAAAAAGCACATATAAGTGTGATGGTCAGATGTCCACAAACTTTTGGCCATATATTGCAAGTTAACGAGATTTATAGCTGAGTTTATACAGCTATCAATAAGACAAACTGTTTTATTGTGGGATGTTATCATTTTTGTATAGCACCACTGACTCAGAATGGACAAGATGTCTGTTTTGAATTTAACACCGGGAGAATAAAATCAAATAAAATGAAAAATCTCTGAAAATCTTTGAAAACTCTTTCTGACCTCATGTCTCTAGCCCTGTAGCTAGTCTCTGGTCCAATGAGTATCTTTACATAATTTACATAAAAGGATGTGATTGGATAAACAGCAACAGAAGCTAAGCTACAGAAGTAATGATGGTTCATGTTTAGATATCTGGAGTCACTGAACTGTGGCCAGTATTTTTCATATGTTTATCGGTTCTGCTACAGTATTTTTCCTTCGTACTCAGTTTGGTACTCTGAAATACTTTGCTTGGCCGCAAAATCTGTAGTCCAAAAATCAGTAGATGACCCCTTTCGTAGAAAAAACTTTAGATCTCTTTATGCAGAGCTTCCGTTTATATTTCTGGTCCAGAAATTAGCTCCACCCCCAGATAGGACAGCACTGTTTAAAACACACTCACGCTCAGGTGAAAAAAAGATGGGTGATCTGTTATCAATACCACAGCTTTCCATTCTAACCCGATTAAAGTGAAATGTCGCATCTCATTTGCTAGTTCACAGCGTGAGATGGATGGAGTTCCTTTCTTGGCAACAGATATGGTATATTTACAAAGCGGATCGGTACACAAGTCATTAATTAAGAAACCAAGTCCTGCAGTCAGTCAATACTGAACACCTCGGTCATCTGGGAGGAAGATCATTGTATAAGGTAGTGATTTTTCTTGCAGGACGTTTGTGGTTAAGTTTTCAACATGCTAAGTTTATTTCTATCTTCACAGGCTTAATATGGAAATATACAAAATTTAATTTACGTGAAGAAGTGATTTAACCACTTTACCTCTGTAAAGATTTTGATGACACATCTTACTGAAAGTGCACAAGCTCAGAAGTATTGTTGCTCTAATATTGGTTCAAAAATCAAACCAATATATTTAATAGCATATGCTTAGCTGTGTCAAAGAAAGGACTCAACATTATTTGACAGACAGATGACAGACGGGCCTTTTACAATGACAGACTACTGAAGAGGTTAAGAGCCCTGTGGCATCAGATGCTACATTCAGTCATGTCAATAAATGAACATTATCATCTACCTTATGAACGCATACTCATGTACAGTGACAGCAGCACACTGCCGTGTTGACATCATGACTTTGTGTCTGAGTGCATTACAGCGTCAGGCTGAAAAGTGTTTCAAGCTCTTGTCTTCAACACAGAGCTTACCCTGTCATCCTGTTCATGTCAGCAAGTCACACTCTTTATGCTTCAACTCATATTATTCAGTATTTCAGACACGCACAGTCCTTAAAAATTACTGACATGATGGATTTGGACAGGATTAAAAACCCAGAGGTACTCCATTAATAAGTCCATTACCCCACCTCCCATTGTAAAACTAGCCCAATCTGAATAAGGCTATAGACAGCATAAATTCCTCTGCTCTCTGGGTAGCATTCCTCTTCCATGTTGTTCCAGTGCATCACTAGCTGATCACTGCCATCAGTTAGCTTGTATAAATAAAAGTTCAGTCTGGTACCAGTTCAGACTGGTAGCTACTGTGCAGTAAAAGAGAAGCAACTATTGAACGGGTATTTTCACCAACTAAACAGGAAGTAAAAAAGTCTAGGGTATAAATAAATACATTTTAAAAAAATGAAACTTTTTTTTTAGCACTCCACAGCTTTGTGACTGTTATCTTAGTGGTTACACTGGTTCAACAGTCATGTTATAGTAAATATCCAACAGATGGGTGCACCTGCCCAGCGTGACACAACACCCACAAAGCAAGCCTTGATGAGGGCTTTCACAGAGTTGCATTTGTATTAGAAACAAAACAAGAACATCCCTTTACATGCTGATTACCTGTTGAGCCGTGCCTCATTAAGATGTGCTCCTGCTGGCACAGCACACAGCTGTATGCTAAAAAATAACACATACTGCCATGATGGACCCATAATTAACTTAACGTAAAATTGTTACTGTTGCATGTGTATGGATAGGGGATGGGGGGTAGTATGTATGTGTGCACAGCACATGTGATGTGTGATAGTACATGCGTGTGTCCCACTGCTACCTGACTCATCTATCAAGAAGTCAAGCTGTTGCATTGGCAGTGGACACCTGGAGCATACTGTGCTTACTGCAGTGCAGAGCGCTCTCTCTCTCTCACACACACACATACACACAGACACACCATCATGCCAGCTGTTTCCTAACCCCTGGTGTGTGTAGACTTGCATTTAGCCACACACTCACCTCTCTGGGGTAAATAATGAGTTCTGAATGGAGTTTATCAGCTTTGATATAGAACAGCTGCTTTTCATACAAAGATGCAGTAGCAAACTGGGAGTACATGGTTGAGGCATTGAATAAATTCCATGTAGCTAGGAAATTAATTTGAAATTGAATAAATCATAAATTATAGAGCCTTAACATGCGACCACCCTAAAATAATTAGACAGCAGATTCTCATGAATCAGGCTGGTTAAAACTTGTGATAAGCAACCAACCCTTTTACATTCCTGTGTTCTCCATCGACACTAAATCTGCCATCCTCCCTCTGCACTTTGAGAGATTTAATTTCTGTTTTATTACATGTGCTAATGCAGCTAGTCATTTCTTTGACTACCTTTTAGAATGTAAAGCACTCCACACTGATGTGGTGATTGGCTGTACCTAAAAATATGGCTGTGTAAATTAGGCCAGATTAAATTGCATTTTGTTTTTCCATTGTGTTGAGAGTAATATTAATCTACAGAATCCTAATGTTAAAATACTGAAGGCCTGAAGTGGCATTTGTCCAACTGCAAAATTCTAATGACTGGTTAAATCCACTACTAATCCGCTAATTATGTTGGGCGTTAGAAACAGTCAAAACCACCTTGGCAACCCGAAAGAAAAAAAAAAAACATGAATTTTGCTTTCTATATATTAATAACATTTAATTTAATATTTAATTTTATGTGTGTATATATACATATAAATTTATATATATATATATATATATTTATATATATATATATATATATATATATATTGTGAGAGAGAGATAGAGAGAGAGAGAGAGAGAGAGAAAGACCCAAAGTCTTGAAAACTTATTTAACTGAAAAAGACTGATCAGTAAATTTCTTACAAATAAAGTCAGAGTAATAAATATGAACCCTAACTCCGCCCCCAAAGTTAACCCCAGCCTTTGTCCCTTTTCGACCAAATTGCATCCCAAAAACAGCTACAAATCAGAAAGACTCCAACATTAAACTTTTATCCGCTGATGCTTTTCTCTCATAGTGTGCGTCATCTGTTCTGGATCAAAGATTGTTTCTCCTCACCTCATTATCTCATTGCCTTTTTTACTCAAATATTTGTTTTTGAATCACGTCGAGTCCCTTAATCTTAATTTGTCATTTCCTGCTCAGGGTTTTCTGTTGAATGGTCCCCAGTTTGTAAAGTGTAAACACACGTCTTCCCACATTATTCTGCAAGAAAGTCTGGGTTCTTGTATTTTCTGGCCAAACATTAGAATGAGCTTAAACATAAAACTGATTAGCAGAAAGTGAAACTAATGTGCGAGAGTTTTCCACTGTTTAGCGTCGAGTCTGTCTGTGGTGAGACTGCGATTTATCTGGATAATCAGCAAAATACTCTGGGCCTACCACAAAATTTATTTACCTTCATGAAGGATCTTTCTGCACTGCACACTGCTCCTAATGAAGTTTATGTGTTAAACATGGTTGTCACATAATTACTTGCCAATCTGAAACATTTATTCCTTATAAACATTTCGACATAAACATGTCTTTTTCTGCCACTGCAACTAAATTACCCACAAATATTCTGCATAACTGCATTGATTCTGTGTCACATTAAGTAAGCAACTAATGACGAATCCATTAAAAGTGTAATCACTTTTTTTTTTCCCGGGGAGACTGAATTAACTGCGATTTGATTTATACAAACAAATATTTGAAAAGCCTCAGCGATTGGCCTTCGCTTTAGTAATTCTTGGTTGTTGGCCAGCCTTATTTTAAGCAAGGCAGTGTTTTACAGCTGCAGGTTTTTCTACACTTGTTTCTACATTTTTACAAGGTCATTAACTCCTATAATGAACCTTAAACCCACCACAAACAGCGTTTGATTAGAACCATAAGAACACACTTTGTTTCTGTATTTAATTTTCGCAATTATTCCAGTGTGTTATGATATGTTTTCTTTTGCTTGCATGTGTGTATATGTGCATGAGCTTGTGCTCCCTGCATACACAGAGAGGCGGCTGGGTTTCTTTTCTTCTCCGAAACGCATTAACGTGCTGGACTGGATATTGTCCTTCAACACAACAGATGCTTCCTTAAAGGGGCGGCTCTATTGGGGCAGAACTTGGCCCTGCTACAGCCCTTCCCCCACCTCCCCTTTAAATCCTGCTTTCACAGACATTAAAAATAGAAAGAATCTGGACAGAGGACAAAAAACAAAACACAGATAAGGACAGTAAAAAAAATATGCTGGAGTCATTCTCTGGTAAAAGCCTCTAAAAACACACGCAAGGGTCATACTAAGTAGATCCCTGGGGATATGTAGCGATTTTTCCTTTCCTTTTTTTAATATAGCTCTGCCACCACGTATATTTCATTTCTGTTGTTGTGTTGGGGCTTGTGTCACTCAAATATTTACAGGTTAGCTCTGTGCTATAACATCTGCTGTAATGCTGGCCTGCTTTGTAATATACAGAGATTAAATACTCACAGACTTACTCAAAGCTATGACGTGTGTGTGTGTGTGAGTGAGAGAGAGAGAGAGAGAGAGAGAGAGCATGAGAGAGAGAGAGAGAGAGCATGAGAGAGAGAGAGAGACCTACATTGCCTAACATTAGATTGGCATATGCCCCTTTCCTTTCCCATAATTCCACATATGGTCCATCTACACATAATGCATTACTGATAAAAGGGTGGAGTGAGAGCTGAAACACAGAACTAGTAAGGATGGAAAGATAGCGTGTTAGGTTTGTTTGTGCAGGAAATGAGATAAGTTTAGATTGAAACTCAGCACCTCTGCTATATCTAAATGTAATCTTTGTGCAGGATGAATGGAATACAGTATCTACAGCCAGCACTGACATGTGCGAATGATATCGAGCAACGGAGAACAGACACTGGATTAAATATCACACTTTTACGTGCTACTTTATAACTTACAACTTTTTTTTTTTTCAGGATTGATTTTTATCATGCTAAATATGTTTTATTCAATCTGTATTGTGAAGTTGCTGGCCGTATCTGTGTTTTATCACAGTAGAGCAAACTTTGAGATGCATCCCCGTTGGGAGAGTTAGTTAAACTTAAAAAAAAAAAAAAAAGAAAGAAAAAAACAGAAAAAAAAATCAACTTAAACTTTTATAATTGAGAATTTTTGTTAAGGGAGCCATGAAGTTAGGAAACGAAAGGAAACATGGCTCTTCTACACTCTCAGGCTCTGTTCACCATCCGTCTCGAGTGATCCGATCACAAGTGGACAGCCGAAACGCACAGTCGTTTACACCTGGCATCATGAATGCGTCTCCAGTGAGCGCTTGTGATCGGATTTCATACATCGTTTCCACAGGAGGAAGGGCGTCATGCAGGTTTATTACATCAGTCTTTCACTGCATTTGTTTCAGGCAGAAATGTCCTGTGTCTCCTATATCTTGTACCTGTATGGGCTGTTTCAAACATTTCATATGTTGTGGCTTGCTAACAAAACTTTTAAATGAATGAAAGATGAGATGACAAAAGAAACTGTGAAAAGCAGCCGCTTTCATCTCTGCTATCATAGCATCGTGTTTATCCATTAGCCTAGCGGTGGTGAGCCCTACCATTCAGCGTGATTTCCAAACAGTCTCACAATGATTACATCAGATGACATCAGAGTGGTGTGGCTGCGAGCATATTATATTACACAAGCATGCTTTCATATTTTCGGGCTAGGGCAATGATGTAGTCGATTAGTTGGTCCTTTGTTGCTGTCTAGGACACACTGTGTCTAGGACTAGGACATGTGCATCCCAAACCACCTTCGAATGTGCTTGACCCCATTCACACCTGTACTTATCTCTTATCTTATCACTTACGAACTCATCACCCAGGATGCATATTCATGCCAGGTGTGTGCAGGGCCACTGAACTTTGTAACCTCATGGAATCAAGTTTATGTTTTGACAACAAATATTTCATTATCAGTCATTTCAAATATCACCTACACAGCTGGTAGAGGACTTTTGTCCTCGGTTACTCTGAAAAATTGATACTATTTTTACTACATCCTATATATAGTAAACTCACAGGAACACCTGTATATCAACTCATTCATGCAATGATCGAATGTATACCATCATGCAGATGTAGGTCAAGAGCTACAGATAATCTTCTGACATTAACCATGGCATGGTTATTGGTGCCAGAAGAGTTGTTTTGAGTATTTCAGAAATTGCTGATCTCCTGGGATTTTCGTACATAACAGTTTCTAGAAGTTACATAGAATGGTGGGAAAAACAAACAAACAAAAAAATAGCGCGTGAGTGACAGTTCTTTGGATGGAAACGCCTTGTTGATAAGAGGGGCCAGAGGAAAATGGCCAGATTGGTTTGAGCTGCCAGGAAGCTGCTATAGTAACTCATATAACCACTCTTTACAACCATGGTGAGCAGAAAAGCATCTCCGAATGCACGTCAGACCTTGAGGTTCAACTTCTGTCAGCCAAGAACAGAAATATGAGGCTATAGTGGGCACAGGCTCACCCAAACTGGCCAGTTTAAGATTAGTGGTTATGATGAACGTGTAAACAACCACAAGAAAATATAATATTTTTGTACCTAAAATATAGATTTACATTAATTATTTCCAAAGGAATGGTGCATCAACTTTGTGTCTTTTTTCAAATATATGTTTTATATATTTACAATTTACCCCCACACAAGGGAGGGCGTATTTGTTTTTAAAAAAAAAAAAAAATTGAATACCACTGGATTTGAGTACATTCATGTCTAAGGAAATATGTGGATATAAACAGGATTTGCTTTTTTTTTCTTGACAGTGGAATTGGTGCAATTTTATGACAAGATTCTTAATCTACCACAACATGTTACACCCCTTTTTGCCCTTTTTTATGTAAAGTAATGCACTAAAGCTTTGACCTTTTGACCTGCAAATCAAAACGCCTATCATGGACCAAAAAACTGTGTCCTTATTAAACAAGCCACTGAAGGCAAATTGACACAGTAAAAGAACTCTTCGCATGTTCTGTACACATACCTCCCAATTTGATTATCGTTATTAATTCTGCCGACATTGGCAGTCCTGACAGCATCCTAGAAAAGCAATGACTGTGGAATCTAATTTATCCCATGCGCAAATCCATCATTTACAGAAAGTGCCGCATCTAACGGCGAATAAAGCACCCGAACCCTGCAGATTTGTCTCCCTGACAAAGAACGAGGAGGAGAAAACGACATGAAGGTGCATTCTAATCGATGAAGGAATCTCACGGATTGAGACTAAGCCTGAATATTTTCCCCCCAACTTTGCATTTTTTACTCTTCTTAGCGAGTCGGGCCACAGGGGAGCGGCTTGTTTTCACTCTCAGCCTCATCAATAGCTAAATCCTGGTGAACAAGTGACATGGAGAAGCTGGAATCAATAGTCCCGCCTGCATTCTCCCCTCCTTCTGGTCAAATGGTTCAGCACGGCTGACAGGCATGACAAGCCGAACATGATGCAAAATCATTATCAGCAGGCCATGGAGATGAGTGCAGAAAAACATGACACAGGCATTAATGGCCATGGCCTGTGCCGAATAAAGTAGCTCCTCTCTAAAGGATTTGTCAAGTGGAAAAAAGATGCGGGGCCAAACTTCTCCTAGTGTATCGATTCTTGGATGGTATCGAACCACTGGTAGTAAAAAAAAAAAAAAAAAATCACGCTCAATATGATGCCATGGTGAGACGGGGATGTCAGCTGTGGAAATGTTTTAATTTGCTGGAAACACTTTTCACTGCAAATAGCTGCCACAACCGTAACAATAACATGGCAGAAGAAAAGTGCAATAAAGTGAGATGTCAATAAATAGCATTTGAATGCTACACATAAATAAAATCTTACAATAGTCATTTTAGAATCTTAAAGGGTTATTTAGTATATTCTTTAATTCTGTATTCCTCTCACAGCTATATTTCACCTCCTAAAGTGGTGTGTGTTTGCTCTTCTGCATCCTCTGAACAATTTCTGAAGGAATCGCTGCATTTGTTTGCCATGAGGAGCGTCTCTCTTTGCCTTCCCTTCCAGCTGAAGGTCATTGCATGAATTATGTGTTTAGAGCAAACTGTATAAAAAAAGGCTGACGCTATCCGATATATTACACTGAAATCTTTTCTCATATTGTCGAAATACCTCGTGACTGAGTCCGCAGTCAAAAGGTCTCAAATTATTGAATTGCCTTTCATAAAGCTGTTTATCACTTTATGATACACTCATTATTCCAATCTGTTCTTTGCTTTATTTTCTTTTTCTCTTTTTTTCCCCTTTAACGATGCTCAGACGTTTTAGGTGCCTCCCGCTCTTGTAACGTTAATGAACTCCAATGGAAGATGGGGGTCGTTTTAGTAATAACCAATCTTGCTGTGTCAGAATAGGACTCAGTCCAACACTTAAAGAGTTATTTCATCCCATTTCATTACGCCACACTTATTGGCTTTTTGAAAGAAAAAAATGGAGGGGGAGCTCGTTAAGCAGCGTCTCGACTCAATTAAAAATTAAAATCAAATATTTTATTATAGACGGTGAACTATTAACATGAGTTGATGAATATAGGTCATCATAGCACAAAGAGGAAGGGACAAGTGTATTAATTAAATAATAAAAGCAATTCCAGCAGCATGGGCCAAAAGAAAAAAAAACAAAACGAAAAAAAAAAAACAGAATTGTTCAAAACTAGATCCTAGATGTCATCATAGGATTATAAGAAAAGTCTTGATTGAAGAGGAATGAAAATAAATAAATAAAAAGCCTCGATTAGTCCTTCACACTGGGACACAGGCCGTATTAGATGCCTGCTTAATCCAGGTTAGAGTGCAATAGGGTCATCACAGAAATTAACTTTTTGTTCATTAATTTGTCTGGATTAGTCGAGGGCAAAGACACAGCAAATCTGCTCCAGTTTTTCTTATGGAAATCATTTAAAAGTGTACATCAATTGTGGCTTGTGGGTGACTTTGGGGTTAATCAGGCTGATGTGTCCTTTTAATTGCTTTCTATTCAGAGTAAATTCATTAGATAATGTTCTCTTCAAAATTCATGAATCAATTTAACTGAAGAAAACCACATTAACAGCTTTGGTTCCATTACCATGCGCTGACATGTCAGCAGACAGAAAGCTCGCTCTTCCTTTAGGCAAACACCTTTTTATGTCCCGTGATTGCTTTAAAGAGGGATTTATTTCAAATCCATTTCTTTTTGCCCATTACTGATTTACCCAAATTCAATGCCAAATTATAACAAAGAAATAAGCCCCGCAACCCCTTTTAATCAGCAAAGAGAGCTGATACACTCAAAGGGACAGGATATGTAGTGCTGGTTGTTATTTGTGGTTAATTTGGACTGATTACATTGTGGCTAGACTTTGGCCTGGGGCAGAGACAGGCTGGTGAAGAATGGCGATACCTCGTCTCTAATCTCACCACTGCTGCACGAATATAAAGGAGAACACTTGGCATTGTGTGACGTGAGAATTTCGCAGGCCTAAATATGTCAATCACGGTTCTACGGCACTTAGTTTGAGTCATTAAAAAGTGTGATATCTTGGTGGTTGTGTCTGAGTGATTTTACAATGACAGAGCGGATTTAGCCGCTGGGCCCGAAATGATGACTAGTGCTGCTTTATCAGAGCCATGGTGAATCGGAGATAGCGCATCAGTCCTTCTGAAAAAAAAAAAAAAAACAACATTTAAATGACAGTGAAACATTATTTATTTGCATCACTGAGTCTAAATTTGTTCTGGCGTTTGAAAATCACTCCGAGACTAATATGGATGTTAAATTTATGCACTCTGAGAATTTGATAGGAGCTTGATATGAAGTCCATTGCTGAAAAAAATGTCAACTTTATTAATTTGCATAAATTTAGCCTTGTGTATCAAATGGCATAAAGGAATTAAAGAGGCAGAGCAGCAGTCTCATGGCAATTGACACTCGCTGTGTTCAGGTTTGTTTTGATTCTAATTAATTCTCTAATGCTGTCATCTTTTGTACCACTTAAAAACATGTCCCCTCCGTCTCCTCCTCTTTCCTCCCTCCGTAAAAATTCATCCCCTACCCTACAGCCACCCAGCCCCATGCCGAGCCTCCACATAATCAAGGTAATTTGCCTGAACTTGGGGGAATATTTACAAAATCCAGGGCGGCCTGGCTTGATTGATATCCACCCATGTGACTTATTAAGCTTTGTCAGAGCAAAGGCCCTGCGGTGGTGTTAAATAATTTTTCATTGATAATCACCCTGTCATTGCTATCAAGACAACTTTTTGAAGACTGAGCTGACAAAGAGGGATTGTAAGCACGGCGAGGGGGGAGTATTAAAGGGGTAGAGACGAGGCCTCTTAATTTGTTAATAAATGCTTCTTTGGTGTAGGACAGGGATTAAGGCAGAGAGAGCTGTCAGAGGGACAGGTGAGAGAAGGGCTGGCAGCCTTTAATTTCTCAGCTAGGAAAGACAGAGCTCTTTAGGGACTAATCTCCTTATCAACACTGGGCTCTAGCCCCCCGCCATTCACGCTAATTCGTGACCACTTTTCTCCCCTCTTCTTCTTTCCCTGAGCTTCCTGCTCTACGGACCCCCCTCTTAGTTTGAGTGACGGAATCAAGAAAGAATCACGTTTTAGCCTCCCAGCTATTTAAATGAAGGATGGTCAATGAAAGTACATCCACTAGAGGCAATGAGAGCTTTTTTTGTCCAATTTGAGAGAATTGGATTTAAATTATTGCTCTACCTGAAGCGTAACGGAATTCTGCTCCTAACATTCTTTGTGCACTGCTGTGAAACATGCTGTGATATTAAGGTCAAGGTCACATGTGTTTATTTTGTGTCTGCTGACATTGGGTTCAACTCCTTGACATTTTCTGTCTCACTCTCCGAATTTAAGTTCCTAAAATAAACGCAGTCGTAATGGGAAAACGTTAGGTAATTTGTAGTTGTGGTTAATCTATGGCATGGGAAGACATTTTCTCATATGGAGTAATCATATACCAACATTACAGTCAGATACTCACATTACATCTAAATATTAAAGTGGTCTCAAGTCAGTAACACAATACAGTCACTAGTACAATGTAGAAACTTTTTCAGTCTCAGCTGAAAGGAATGTTTGTGAATGCAATGGTTGAGTGATCCTGATCACATAAAACATAAATAGGAATTCTAACAAGCTAGAAAAGTTACGAGTGCTTACCCTACCCCTTACCCTGACCTCAACCTTCACAACTTTTCACATTAAATGAGTCATGCAAATAGCTACAAAACATTTTGGGCCAAAAATTGCCTTACCGACCCCTGCTCTGCTCCCCAAGATACAAAGCCAGAGTCTAATGCTTGTTATTTTTTGTTTTGTATTCAATATTAATGACTACAAGAGCATAGTTGGATGCAGGTGAGCATATTTGAGGCAAGGAATTTTAAACGGCATGCTGGGCTACTTACAGTTGCTGCTCATCTCCCTCCTACTACACTGTCATTTTAAACTGTTTCTCACAGATATAATCAGATAACAATTAACAATTAAGTAATGCATAACAGCACTCCCCAAAATGTCTTATTTCTCATACCACAGCTATTTCTCAATAAGATAAGATAAGATAAGATAAGATAAGATAAACTTTATTGATCCCACAGTGGGGAAATTCACTTGTCACAGCAGCTCACAGACAGTTAAAGTGCAGGAAGAAAGAAAGAAGAAGGTGGTGATAAAGTGGTTTTATTTATACGAATGGGACACACTTTTTATCCATTTATAGTTACATTTAATGTTGTGAAAGTTCCTGTTATCACTTATGTTATAGCAGCTATAACCAGTCATTCCCACACTTTCTCTTAAGGTAATGAAACATGAAAAAGTGCAGCTTGGTATCAAGAAATAGCAACATCCTCTGTCCCTGGCGGAAAACTTAAAATTACAGCTTTACCTCTGACTGTTACACAGTGCTGACACTTGAGACTTCTTCCTTAAATGCTAAATATGCGTTTCCTTATGGAAAGCTCCTCCATATCAAAGTTCATGTTTTTTTCTTTGTTAAATATATATATTTTTTAATTTACTGTTTATGTGGCACATCCACTATAGAAGTCCCGATGAATTAGCTGTTGCTATAGAAATGATAACATATTAGAATGAACAAATTAATGTAAACCTGTGACTGGAATTATAGACAGCACTACTGCTGCTATTATAGAAAATTACTCAACACTTTCTAACTGTGAATCTAGTATTCAACAGTGCTGTGGTATAATGATGTACAAGTATTGTAAGTGTCTTCACTTTCAAATTTGCTATAATCAGTATGTCTAAAAGGAATGATTTTTGGAAGTGGTGTTGTTTTGCACCCATACGTACATGGGTGCTATTTATATTGCAAAGTAAGAATTATACCGATGACATTATAACAGTTTCAGAATGGAAGTTCTTTAAACGCCAAGCAAAACTTTGTCGTGTGGTCACAAAAGGTCCGGTGTGGAAGACTCACTCCAGGTTTGTCTGTAGTTCATGCAGGTCTGCTTTGGACCAGTCAATCTTCATTACGATCTTTATTTCAATCTTTTGGACTTGCCACCCATTTAGTTTATTTATTGTATTTATTCATTGCATTTCTATATACTGACATTGCTTTCTGGTTAAAATATTGCCTAGGTGAATTTGAATAAAATCACAAAGCATATGGATCCTGTCAGAGCTTCCACGAGTCTGTTAGAAAATGTCAGAAATGCAGATGTTCTGCTCAAGCCAGGCATGCTCGCGTTCTCCTGCCTTGATCATAATCTCAGAGAGAAATCTATAAAAGTCTCTACAGGCCTTGTATTGCACACCTGTATATAGGTACCCCTGTGCACTGAGCATTCCCTACAGCTCTACGCTTGTCTCTTGGGGTTCAAACAATTTCTACACTCAGCTAAGCTCCAAGCACCTCTTATTTAGGCTGTTTGTGGTGGAGCAGACTGCAGTAATCTCCCATACTTAATGAAAAGTTTAAAGCACATGGTGAGGGGTCAGGACCTCACAGCGAGCCAGAGCACTGGTGTAAATTGTTTAACCAAAGTGCGAGTCGACCCTCTGAAATGCTATCCCTGCTAGGAGAGGCAGTACATGTCGTAAAGACGCTACAGCTCATTAAACTCCTCCTCAAAACAGATTACACTGCTAGTGGCCACCGGGGAATCGGCGGTGTCCCATTGGCTGGGGCTGCATTTGTCCGTATTGATCAGGCAAAAACAATCGCCTGGGTTTATGTCCACTATTGTGGCAAGTATTTATGAAGGAGGCATTAGCCAGTCACTGAGCTCATGTAATGGGAGAACACAGCTGGGGCCACTTTAAAACCATGCTTTTATTGGAGGAAAATAAAGCAAAGAGCATGAACAGAGCCTAAATCATTGGTGCACCTGCTTCATTCATGAGTGTTGAGGATATTTCTTTAACTCTGTTTGAGCAAAGACAATTATTTTTACTCATAAATTCTTATCCTTTTCTTGTTGAACAATGATTTGACGTTGAAATTCACACCACTTGGCCACTCATTATGAACTCCCTTACCTGTAGTAAGACTTTCCCAATTTCTTTCTCTACTCATATATCTTCCAATTAAATTACTGTGTGAGCTTATTATTAGACGGTTTCTTTCACCCAATCCTTCCGTTCATTTTTTTTTTTCTGATGTGGAAGACCCTATGTGGTAGTCCTTTGAAAGTTTGGTGCTCTGAGGGAGTGTGACCCCCGAATGATTAGCTCAAGAGGGGAGCTTTCATTTCCTCACTTTCCTTTAAGATCACAGCAGAGGAATCGCAGCACCCGTTCACTTATCAGCTGAGAAGACGTGATTAAAAACATGAGAGTGAATAGTGCAATCTGAGGCCTTAACGGACCCCTCCTCTCCTCCTGTCTTCTCTCAGAGAGGTGCTACTTACCTCCATTACTGGCTGTATGCATCATTGATGAGAATAAGCGGGTGCATAATTTGTGCATTGTTATGCTCAAACTAGCCTCATAGTCCCTTATGCTACACCACATTCAGTTCCTCAGTTCAAGATTCTGATAAAGGATTTTCCTGATGTGTGGATACAGGTCTTGCATTACTAATGAATTATGGCATGACCTAAAACTAGCCAAGTTTTGCAGGGGTTGATTAAAAAAAAAGAAGAATGTGCACTCAATAGAAAACAGCCAAAAGCATGATTCTCCTCAATACACTCCTGCGGTCAGAATTTATGTTTGCTATTAAAGAGAGACAGTGACAAAAAACAGTGCAAGATGATGAAATCAGCAGCAAAAAGATCCAGAAAATGTGTTCCTGCTAGCAACAAATATAACACAAGCAATATCTTCAAGTTCAGATTAAGTTTTTTGTATGGATGTGAACTCAGGGTCACGGGGAGATTCTAATGAAATCATATGAAAAGCTTTGAATACTAACCCTGCTTATGGTCAACCTTACTGAATTTCGATTTATTCATCTTCAGTAATGGCTTTATTTGGTTAGAGTTGCAGTTGACCTGGGGTCCATCCCGGGAAGACAGAGGGTAAGCTGGGAATACACCCTGGGTGAGACAGATACTCACTTTCTCATTCATCCTTAGGGGCATTTTTTTTTTTTTTAGAGTAGTCAAACCATCCATATTCCAGCATGTTTTTGGGAGGTGGGAAGAAACCAGAGAACCTAGAGGAAACTCAAGCAGGCACGGGGAGAACCTGTAAAACTCAAGCTCAAGAATGAAATCCTTATGCGATTTTGGTAATTTAAATATTGAGTTGTGCAAAATATTATAAATTTGCAAGTGAGTCCATGTTGGAATTGCATAGTGAGCCAGACCACCATATTAGAAGCATTTTACCTATTTTAACATTTTTTTTTTCCTGATAATACAGTGGTATGACAAACCAACTATTCAAAATTCTCTGTTCCTTCGAAAATGCTAATAGTCTTTGCAAAGGAAGCACAACAACTGTGCAAACAGTGAAGCATTTTCTGTAGGTTAAAAAGCCATTCAGACACAATGCATCAACTTTGAGTCACTGCTGAAGGAATTTCAATAGACTTCAGTTTAGCTTGGGCAGTATTAGCATGTCAGAAAATGTTGACTCTCCCAACAACTCAGACACTTGCTCTTCCTGATTGTTGATGAATCTAAGAGGTCAACAATCAGATCCCAGGTTTACATATGGGAAGTCAATCCACTCTTGACATACTCCCACCTGCTCATGCATATATTCCTGGTCTGAGAGTGGGACCTCAGTGTGTTCTGCATACGTGCTTATTCTCGGAGATATTTATAGATGTATGTACGTATAGATAATCTCCAGAGTTTAAATGCAGTTCTACTTCAGTAATAAATGTCTAGGTAGCAGAAACTGCACCATAGCATATAGAGTTTCCAGAGAAACAGGTCATTTTTGGCAAAAGTTCCCTGACAGTTGTTCACGCAAAGTGCTTCTCAGTCTGTAGGAGGTGAAACTATCTCTATTTTTTTTATAAGTAAATATTTAAAGTATAAAACCAATTCCATGGTGGTGTTACTGAAGTGGCCAGTAACCTCAACACCGACGAACTTGCCACTAATGATGTACTCTGTTTTCGGGGGGGTGACAAACTCTATGAACCATTAAGCATTCTAGATTTTTTTTTGTTTTAATGAATTAACATTAATAGTAGTTACTATGGCAGTGATGATGTGAGAAACATCAAGTGGAGAGAGTGATTTTTATGTCAGGACAATTTTTATACAATTTGGCAAAGTTCCTCTCACATTCTGGCATCAATAAAATATCTGCTCTGAGAGGAAACTGTAGTGTTTGTGGAGCTAGAGGTTCTGAAAATGGGAGGAAAAACTATATGGACCACCAACGCCCAACGAATCAGGACCAGGAGCGCCTGTCAATCATACTGGCTGTCAGTTCCCGAAAGGCCCCCTAATGCATTAGTATTCAAAAGTTCTAGCCTTGGCAAGCTTTTTGGGGATATGGGTTTGGAGGAAACACTGAACAGAGGAGCTGTATTTGTTTGAATTTTTGAATTTCAAAACCGCAGCTTTCATCATTTCAACTTTCAGCCAAGTCACTAATTGGAGAAAAATGAATTTACTTTCTCAGCACTGTGAAAGCTAGTGGAATGCATGCTGTGCAGTGATACAAGTATAATCTGTTTGTGAAGAGTATTAACTTGGTATTATTATTATTATAGCCTGATTAAGTCTAAAGAGGAAACAGTATTTATTTGTTATAAGGTGTTTGTGTTTTTTTTTTTTTTTTAATATTAAAGCTGTAATGCAATGCCACTATTTATATCATTATCTGTGCTCCAAATGTTCATATCAGTATTCGGAAGTGACCATGGCCATGACCTCACCACTATGCTCCTTGAAACAGTGGAAAAATACTGGAAAGATATTGTTCATTCACAAAATATGACAACACATCAGGGAATGATTAGTTATAGTCGATAACAATAGAGAGCTAATAATATTTTATCAGAATAACTTTAGTTTTAGGGTTTGTAACATCCCAAAAATGTAGGACGCAGTGCTGTTGCTAGTCAAAATAAGGTCCTTTAAGCCACGATTCATTATAATGACTGTATGATTTTTAGAGAAGAATTTATTTTAATATTGATGGAGAACGTTTATTTAAGATTGATGAAAAACACATGCACTTTTCTTTAGTGAATTCCGGGACAGTTTGTAATGAAATATGCGTTGAGACTCTTCTCGGTTCTGGCACCGAGGTGTTGGAATGAACTTCCCTTAGATGTCCGAACAGCTGAGTCACTGGCAGTCTTCAAACGACGTCTAAAGACTTACCTCT
>CM075025.1:7609278-7652317 GCA_037576675.1 Pangasius sanitwongsei | reverse complement strand
ATATATATATATATATATATATATATATATATATAGATATATATATATATATATATGTGTGTGTGTGTGTGTGTGTGCGCGCGTGTGTGTACATAAACAGTCAAGTTATAGTGAATTGATTAAATAAATAAATATATTTTTTAGATTTTTTTTGAGGCATATGTAATTTTCAGAAGGATTAGAAGGGCCTAAACCCCATTTTACACCAGAAGTGAAGCATCACACACCAGAACTGCTCTGCAACACTTTTTTTGTGTACTGGGGGCAGAAAACGAATACGCAGGGAGTTGACCAGTGATTTTTTTTTTTGGCTTTCTTGCACTGCATAGTAATTGTAGCATGTAAATATTGTTCTGACCATCAGATCATTATGACATTGCATTATGACTGTATATTATCACAGTTTTTGGCTAAAATATAGCCCAAATACTGTTGATTATGGGCATTGCCCTCTGCAATGATACACGGTTAAATCTGCAGAGTATTGAGTGTTATATTTTCATTTAGGATGTCATCTGTACATGAGACATTTGAGATATTGATATAGATACTAATTAATATTTTTTCCATACAATCTGTAAATCTGTATGAAGCTCTGCAGCTGGACTGTACTCTAACTCCAGCACAAAGACGAATAATTCAGATGCTAGAAGGCTTCAAATGGACAACATCTGGTGATTGTTACATTCTCAGGAGATTAATAGATCCCCAAGACACATACACCCAGTTTGACAGATGAGACAAATTACCAGTGGCCTACTCAGAGCTGAGGTACATACAGAGTTAGAAGGGTCGACCCTAAACCAAGGCCATATGGGTACTGGGGGAGGGAAAACAGGAGTGTGAGATGGTGGGTGACAATAAATTGCTGACTTTAGATTTGAAGGCTGCAGGTGGCCTGAATGTGCACAGAGAGAGGGCAAACCTGGCTGCTGTACACACCTCATCTTCATTACAGATGAGCTAATTGGCTGTAGGGCCCAAGTCAAAGGAAGCAGAGATGCAGACAGAGAGGACAAAGGGAAGATGTGAGTAGAGGGATGCATGTGTGTGTGTGTGTGTGGAGGTATGGAGCTCACGCTGCGAGCAAACGGCGGCTCAGCCTGCAGGCACAGCATGAGCTGTCCACTCTCCTCCACAGATGGCTTCATTTGTATGCTACGGCTGCACAGCCCTCCAGAGCAACCCACCTAAAAGATCATAATTAAGCAGGAGTCGCTGGCTATTGTTCCCCTCCTGTGTCTAAATTTAGCTCTTCCCATTGCAGAGAAAAAGGGACGGCTAGCTTTAGGAGACATAAGCTTTATAACTTTTAGGATGCAGATTAGTGATGACCACTAGAATTCAAATAGGACTTGTTTTACAACCACTTAATAGATTTAATAAAGTACTAATGAAAATTCTTAAATTGTTTTCTTTGGCATGACAAAAACCAGCCTGACAGCTTGCTATCCCAGGATGATTTTTCCACCGCTTACTGAGTCCAAATTACAGTGAAATGGTTACTTTAGTTACACTTGCTGTTTAGTTTGGCTCAGTTACACTAAACATAATTAAACAAACCAAGTGACATTAAAACACTGGCTGAGACGTGTGTAAAGGGGCGGGGCTGAAAACTAATTTGTTCAGTGGTCAGAAAGGAAAAGTATAAACAATCCTCTGGCAAGTGCATGTAGAAATTACAGAAATCAGCCAAGCACAGCGAAACTGAGCCAGTGTTAAATAAATGAGTAAATAACACCCATTGCAAGCCAAAGGTGCCAATACTTTAATCTTAACATGAATAGAGAGAATGGTGAGTGCTACTTTTGTCAGAAGACATTAAAGTCTAACAAATATGACGTCTAGTAAGGCTATATTTAATTTATGTGTCTGTCACAGGAATTATAAAGGGCATGCTACTGGCCATGCAGCGTAGAACTGTGTAGGATCTACAATGCCATTATGTTATATTCTATGCACTCAGCACACATAGTAATTAGGAAGACATTTGGGATTCAGCTGAAGAGTTTTGCTGTTTGTAAATTAAAAAAAAAAAAATCAATAACATTTCATAGTAAAATTATGATATTGACTCCTTGTGAGTCAATTCTTTGTTTAACATTGCAGCAATTTTAGCTTTTTTATGATTTATGCACAATGAGTTCTTAGTGTAGCCCTTTGGTAATGCTTTATTCTATGGCTATGTAAAAGTACAAGCTCATTCATATTCAGAAATATTTTCAAATACACCAAGATATTAATTCATTTAATCAGCTGCCTCATTTTTACTAATTAGCCTAAGAGGGAAATTTTGCTTGGTAACTAATTTGACACAGACTGTTTAATTTAAATATCAAGTAATTGATTACTCATTTGTGATCAACTACAAAATGACTTTACAGAAACTGCTCTTTTCAGATACTTTTTTTTCCCCACTGCACTTTTTAAATGAACTAGATTTACTAAGAGTGCAGCTGTTTTTTTTGTTTTTTTGTTTTTGTTTTTTGTGGGTCTCTCTTTTGGAAGTAAGTTGGCATCAAAACATTGAGAATTCAGAACACTCCTCACCTCTCCATTCTGCAGGGTAGTGATGTTTTGGTTATCATTCTCATCCAGCACTTTGTCAGGTATAGGTGGTGGATTGTCCTCTTCAGGTTGCTCTACAGCTGAGCGCTGGGCCTCGGCTTCTACACTGTAGCGGCTCTTCTTCTTCAGGTCGATGGAGGCATACTCAGCGCCGTCGGTCAGCGGGCACAGGTCAGGCGTGCCAGGGCTGGGGCTCAGGTGCCCATTGGGCTGGTCAGTCGGAGGCTCGTCAGGGGTCAGTGTGCCGTTAGAGAGGCATGCCTCCTTTAGCTCTTTTACCGTCTCATAGGGTGAGTCTTCTACAGCATCATGTGAGGCTCCGTCCTTCAGCACCTCGTACGTGCCGTCCCCAGTGACTCTGCATTCTTCAGAGGCTTCAGCCGCTACCCGCAGACTGTTGGCGCAGGGAATGCTGGGTAACTCGCGGTCCTGGGGACATTTAGAAGAGCGTTGCTCTGACTGGATGGACATTTCTTCTGAAGGGTGTGGGCTTGTGTCCACGGTGTCTGTGAGGACTGACACAGAGAGGAGCAGAGACAATGAGGAGTGCTGCTGATTCAGTATCAGCCTTATGTTCAACTTACAACAAAGAGAGGCGAAATGTGCCAATATTAAATAACAGTAATTGCCTAACCTTTAATCCCAATTAACACATTAGGTAATTTTCCCCATACCTGTCTCTTTAGCAGTTATCAGCATTTTTAAAGGAAAAAGAAACAAATCATGACTTTAGCATAAAGCTGTATTTGGGTTAAGAATGAATGGGAGCTAAAACCTTATAATGTCACAAATGCTGGTAGACGGTAAACACTATAGCGGCATCATGCATCATCAAATCCACAACACTTTGCATGACAGTTTACTGACAATTGCTTTTTATCTTATACAACTATGCTGTTACCGGGTTAGCTCTTTTTTAAGCTGACCAGTATAGCTAGCTAGGCAACTAGCCAATTTAATTAAAAACATAATTTAAATATTGTTCTTAAGGCCATAATTAGTTTCCTTAATAAACAGACATCTTTACAACAGAAAAAGACTCTTTCTTACACTTTTATCCTCCACACCTCCTTTCCCTGTTAAAGTACTGTTGCATGGCCTGCATTTGCATATTGGAACATAACTGGCTCTCATTTTATGATTTAATAACATTTGGCTGTCACATAAGGGTGGCAAAATGGCTGCAGTGACAATTTTTGCACTTATTCTGCACATTCAAAAAAAAAAAAAAAACCCCACTGCAATGTAAATGTAAAAATTGCTAGCACTCCCTCTTCCTTAGTGAACTTTAGTCATGGAAGCAATTTCTGGAAACCTAAATAAAACTCAAATTGATTGGTATAGTGTTGGATACAAGACATGCACTTAGAGGGCAACAGTTTTGCCCACCATGTTTGTCAAAATTAGAACCACAATAACATTAAAAACTGTATTAAATACAGTTATTGTAATCAATTATCATCACTTGTCTAAAGATGGTTTAATATATTATGTATATGACAGTAAACTTGAACATATGAGGTATTTTACCTGTACCGCTTGTAAGAGGCCCATTGAAGGAGCCACTGGCCACCAGGTCAGTGCCATGGCTGCCTGTATCTGCCGTTTGGCTACATGTTTCCTTTTCTGACACCTGCACAGAGACAGAACAGAGACAGTTCATATTAGCAAGGACAAATCAAGACACATCTTTACTGTCAGGAATTCTTAGATTCAGTGACAGCTGATAGTGATATTAGATAGGAGGGCTAAAATCTAATCTCTAGGGTTGAGCAATATATAACGGGGTCTCATCGATGACATAATAAATATGATGTGAATGTCAATTATAAATCACAAAATGCAGCTGCCTGTCTGCCTTTATGTGGTTTAATTCTGTAATGTCCAAAAAAGCTGTAATTCTTTCATCCAAAACAAAAACACTAAGCTTGCAGTTCTATCGTCTGCCTGTTCTATAAATTGTACATTGATGTGTGCTTAGTCTATCTACTTTTAATTCGTCCTCCAAAGCATTTTGGGGATAAAAACAATGATGTTAGAGTAAAAACTCCACCTCATTCACATTAATTACAGCCTTGACTCTATTTCACAGGCCCCTTATCAATCACTGTCACATCAGTCACTGATAGGCTAAATGAGTCTACGCTTCTCCATACAGTTCTGTGTATTATTATTATTATTATTATTATTATTATTATTATTATTTAAAACAGTTGGGGGTGCTGGTGTGCTTGGTTCCACAAGAGTCCAAAATAATCCTCTTTAAGACATTTGTTAAAAGCACATAATCTGATGTGGATGCCAAAAATGAAATGTTACACTGATGTCTTTTTCTTTGAAAGATGAGGGGCTTAACCCTGCAGGCCCACTTATACCAGCCAAAAAAATAAAAATAATAAAAATAAATAAGTAGATGGAAGTCTTTGTGTTTTAGCACAGCAGAATGCAGACAGTTGCTTTTTGGCGCCACCATGTGGTGGCTTTGTGATCTCCACCACAATCAGTCTGATGAAGTCCCACACCCTCAGGAGCCAGTGTGCTTGTCGTCTAAAGACAAAGACCCCATTTAACCTGTCAGCCCATGACAGGCACTGCCATTTAAGTGAAGATCTCTTTGGTGTTTTCCCTCACAAACCGAATATTATTGTGTAAAGGTTGGCTTCAAGATATTCATCAAAGTTTAAAGGAGTTCCGGTTCCCTGGGGTTTTGTGTGCACATGTGACAGGGTATGATTACAGAGAGATTATGTCAGATTCTTGCCAAAAACTTGCTGTTTCCCTACATGCTCGATTCACATTACTCTGACACAGCCATTCATGCATCTCTTGCGTCTTACTGCATAAATAACAAGCTTAGTTTGACTAAACTATTTTATTGTGTAACTAGCATGTTGGCTGACATTAGCTAAATTATATTTATTTAAATATAGTCATTTAAATCAGTGTCCAAGTTTGCCAAGTAGCTTAGGTTAGGTAGACTATACTAATGTGTAGTTGAAATCAGTCTCCAAGATTGTTTAGTAGCCTGCTTACATTAGGTCAACTGTACTAATGTATAGTTAAAATCAGCCAGGGACTCCCCCGGCACAAATTTAATTTATGAACATAATCCGACTATTCAAATATTATACAAAAATGAACAGTATAATATATAACATACAACAAAATAACATATTCTGGTTATTTATTTCCAGAGAGAGAACACACTTGGTACAAGCTAACATTATTTATAAGCCGGATTTGTTTTTGACTAATTGAAGTTTTTTAACCTATTTAACCTATTTAGTTGAAGTGATCAGTCATATTGTCAACTATAAGAAATCCATAATAAATATACCTCTGTGTGTGTTAATGCTCTTTATAGCATTTTTTTTGTACAAACGTTTAATTTCATTATTTTTGAAGGCGCCTTTCTTTACAGCATTTCTTTGCATGTGCCTATGACTTCTAAGATTCTGTAACAAAATAAAATATTTACCATATTTACATTAAAGGAGAAAATCAGTCAAGTAGTAAAATCAGTCAAGTATGGGGAACTGGCTAAACAGTACAATAAAAATCAGAGTACATGACATTAAAAGTTCCGATTGTTTCCTGAATGATGCATGTAAAAATGCCTTCTCTATTGTTACACAAGGAAATCAAAATCCACATGCACCAGCCTGGACATACAGAAATCCAGGCAATGAGCCATGAAGACAAGTTGGCAACCATACTGAAACATGGCTACTAGCAACAATAGAAGCTTAATACTTTCCCACAGTTGTTTGTGTGTATCTATGCTGTGCACGTGCACATCTCTGTATACCCTTCAGTTTCAATATGCAAGTGCATTCATCACATGACAAGTCAAATGAGATTTTCATAGATGCTCCCTGCTTCTAAACTACTCTGAACTCCTGACCTTTTGTCTCACATGATAATTTCCCAGCCTCCATGCAGAGGGCACATGCACAGAAAGGCTCCCCATGTCCCCTGGTGAGACAAAGCAGCAAGTCTGCCTGCTTCATGTTTTCCTCCCACTGAGCATGAGCTCCACAAAGCGCCTTCAGTGTGCTATGTCCTGCCCCGTCCTCAAACTACAAAATAAACCATACACCATCTTCTAATACTACACATCAGCTCTCTCCAGAGTAACTCCGAGTCAGCTAAAACAGCTCTCTGTGAGAGCTGTTAAAAAAAAAAAAAAAGCCTGAAAAATGATTAAAAGACGCTGTGGGGCTCTGCTTTGAGTCTCAGTCATGCATAGAGAATGATGTGAAATGCAGAAAATCCTTCACATGAAAAGCATCCCACTAACGTACCCCATTCATCAGGTTCTCATGGTCTCCAGGGAGCCGGCTTGCTTTCTTCTGCCTGGGGAAAAAAAGGAGAGAAAATGCATTACTGATTTTGTTTTTTGTTTTTTTTAGTAACACTGCATGTTTGAACCTATGAAGTACTTATACATGTGGGCGATAATTAATTACGTGGATTCATAAGTCTCAAGATAGACATTTTACGAAATGTATACCAATTTGCCAATGTGTTAATTAATTAGACTGACTGCAGAAATAGTGTGCAAGAAAACAGGTTCCATTTATAAAACTGGTAATTATGTTAAAGCAACTTTAATGTACATATGAATGCTACCAGGGCAGTTGGTATAAATGGGTTAGCAGGGCTAAGCCCAATGTCTCAAAGATAATAAGACACTGACAAAGTTTTTGGTATCCACATCGGATTGTATGATGCTAACAAATTATTATGATTATTTTGTATTTTTGTGGAGCCAAGCACTAAATGGTCATAAAATAAATACACAGAGTGGTATGAAGAAGGCTGGAGTTAGAGCAAATAAGAGACAGTCAGGTGATTGCATCTGATATTTTTCAGCCAACTTCACTGACACATTCATGACACGTCATCAGCAGTGATTGAGAAGGTGTATGTGAAATACCTGAACGAGGTGAATTATTTACTCCATCATACTTTTCCCCAAAACTGCTTTTTTAAAACACAGATGGACTTACAGCCTCCCTAGTATCACGACTAGTATCACAACTAGCCGTCAATTAATGCTACAGCATATTTGCAATATTTAACAGCCCAACCCCAGGAAAAGCCGAGAGAGTGTGATGAGGATGATGATAATGAGGTACTCACCCTTGACAGCCGGCGCATAGTACCAGCAGCACAGTGAGCAGCAGGAAGGCCCAGAATGCTGTGAGCGTGCTCACTACAGCCAGCTCACCACTGATCTCAGATCCTGCAACCCCTGAACCCCATAGAGCACTCAATGCAGGAGCCATTACACATCACACCGAGCAGCCGCCTACATTGGACACACACTGCAGGAGCTAAGGACAGAGAAAGAGAGAGAGAGAGATAGCAGTAACGTGTCAAGTGCAAGTCAACATCAGCTGTCTAAACGTGGGACTTCTGTATTTACCAGCCACAAGCAATAACACTAATAAACACCTTTTCCTGTGTGAAACACTACACCATTCACACTCTTCTTCCAGTAAGATAGGAGTTTAAAACAAACAGATTAATGCCTAACATTGAAACAAACAGATAAACATGTAAAAGGAAAATCTACATCATCATGTTTCCTTCTCTGTGCTAATTTAAGATCATGTTTAATTAAACATCTTTGAAACCATTAACTGCTGCTTGTATTTGAATCATTATCATGACTTTGGCTTCCACAATTAAACTTAATCAGCTCTGATTTTGGAGATCTTAGACAAGGTTAATTGGTTAAAATTTGATTTTAGCCTTTATTGACTTAAAGGCTAAAATTAACTACATTTTGAGGTTCACATTTATTAGTTTAACTGAATTACTGTGGTATATTCATTCATTTAGAGTTGAATTTTTAAATATTGACCATGTAAAATATTAACACCGTGTGAACATGTAGCAGAAGCTGTTTTTTATACTGATTCACGAATTTATACATTTATAAAAATATAGGCTTACAGTTAAATGCAAAAGTTTGCAAACGAATCTTTTTACTTTACTTTCAAAGGTATGCAGACAGTTGCACTCAAGTGACTAATGGACAATATGAAACAAATTGTATCATGTTCAGACAAAATTCTATAAATAAATAAATAAATAAATACTTTTTAAAAAGTGAAACTATAGATTTGAAAGACACTGTCAACCAACTTGAACATCTTGATACAATATTGTATATAGCAGTGTCAATTTCCTCCAGAAGGGGGTGCACAAACACGAATATGCAGTCCCATACATATTCCTCACGCATAAGACTGCAGTCTGACAATCTGTGTAAACAAACTACTGATGAGTGTTTCAGCAAGTAAGACCCGCATTGATCTGACAGTCAACCAGGGGCTTAGGCTGAATTCAGCAAAGCCCCTGTGTGGAGTTATTTTTAGGCAGGAAGGGAAGCGGAGTGCACCCCACCTCCACAACTTGAATGCGTAGATAACAATCAGATGGCTGGCATCCCGGAGAGTGGCATAGAGCCTGATTCTTTTGTGTCTGAGGAGTCTCTCAGAGGGGAGAGTCTTTCCTCTTCACTCATTCGCACTCACTCAGTCTTGGTCTCAGAATAGAGAGCTTTGGACTGAAAGTCCTGGCACCTCACAGTCGGCAGCCTTATTTGGATATATTTTGCTGCTCTGTTCTTAAATAGAAAGTGTGTGTGCTGTAGAAAAAAAGCCAATTGTAAAACTAACTGAAGGACTGAAGCAAATAAACAGTGTGGTGAGATTAGAGGATTAGGTGTGTCCTGTTGTGTCCCGTTACAAGTCCTTAGAATATGAACTAAGCATTATGACACCCTACCAACTGTCATGTTTATGCAAATTACCCCAGTGTGTGATTCCAGATAAACAGCAAGTCAGTTTCAGAACAAATCTGCCCTAAAACGTCTCTGTTTACAGTGAAGAAATGGCATTAAAATATGGCAATGCATCTACAACAGTGTGAATTATATGCAGTTTCCTGAAATTGCTATGGGGAAATAAATGCCATCCTACCTGGGCATTTGGCACTGGCTGTCCCTGCCTGCAATGGAACAGATAAGAAAGAGGGATAGATTAGAGGCTGAGAGCACACAGAAACAGAAAGCGAGTCATATGTCTGCCCTGGGAGAGGCACACTGATGGATGCTCTGATATGATACAGACCATGACATCATTCGCCATCATATATTTCATGATAGACTGTGGTCTGTGTGCACACAAACATTTCCTTTAGAGAACAGAGGTTTGAGGTGTGGTATGAAAATTTGGCAAAAATTTATGGGAGTGATATAGACAAAAACTGCCTATATTTTTGTAGTCTACAACCAGTTTTAGCGATATTGGCTATTTATCATAATAAAATAGGTGGCATGGTGGCACAGGTGCTTCACAGATGCAGGGCTTGATGCTGAAGAGTGTCCTGTTTCCACCGTTACTCCCACAGCCCAAAAACATGCTGGTAGGTAGATTGGCTACTCTACATTGCCCCTAGGTGTGAATGAGTGTGTGAGTGTGTGAGGGACTCTGTGACGGACTAGCATCTCATTTAGGGTGTGTTCCTGTAGTTCCGTGAATGAATACACAACAGAACATTCTAAGTAGAGCAAAGCCTTCAACCAAGAATAATGAACTCTGATGGTGCATCAATTTCATAATATAATCAACGAACATATAAAGACTGAACCTCTGATTCTCTTCGACTAGTACATTTATTTATACACACGCACGATTGTGGAATCAGCTCAAATAATCATGATTAGACCGTTATATAATATTTATGACGTGCCTACTGACGCACACTTTCAGCAAAATCCATCTCAAATATGAGATAATATTTTGCAAGGAAAATGTTGAATATTCTGGCAGGCAAGATTTCTGTTGGTATATGTGTAGAAATATAAATAATAGTTATTTGTATAAAACTTTTTACTTACTGGAAAGATTAGAAGATTACAAATCAAATAAATAATATTCAAAAATATGAGCATCATAGACTATTAAAACAACTATTAAAACAATATCTACAAATAAGCCAGGGTAAACAAGTACATCTGGTAAAACAGCTTGCATTTCTAACATTCTCTTTTAGAGTTAAGGGCGAAAAATAAGAAAAATATCTTCAACCAGCTATGCTGTGAACGATCCTCAGCTGAACAGCAGGCCTGCCTTAGCTCGACTATACTGCTTCAGGAGATCAGCAAGATATACTGCAGTAATAAATTTATTAGGTATGATCTTGTAGTCTATGTGGACTTAATATATAACTGATGTAACTTATATAGGCTTGGGATAATGTGCACTAACTAATTTCCTGTAAGCAGACAGACTTCTGCATTCTGAACTATCTGAAGCTTAACTTAAAGAGGGAGCAGTGCAACCAGTCAGAAACAACTTTTGGTTTCACAAAAATGACCTCAAGCTCTAGAGTGAAACTGACAATTGTATTTTGAGCAGACTTACTATCGAACAATCAGTATTTCTGTTTTATTAGGAAGTTCCTTTTCATCTAAGTGTTTTATCTCTGGAAATTTCCATTTTGTGTATCTGTGATGCTAAATTCAGCCAAACTGCTACATAAAGACTAATTGAGCATTATCAGGGCATGAATGAGTACTAACACTGTGTGCTAATGTGTTTCTGAGAGAGAAATATCAGACAAAGAATGTCCACTGGTATTCTTACTGAACTGCCATTCACATTAATGAACTGCGACAAACTAATCAAGCTTTGTTCAATCATTTGCACTAATGAGTGTGCTGTGTGGTGGAGGAAGGAACCACACATGCATTCAGTCCAAAACATACAACCCAAGACTTAACAGAGGAAAGATTTCTTTTCCTTAGAAATACTATAACTGAGTTTCATGCCATTGAAAATATGAGGATGGAAAAGCCATTTAAGGAGGAATGTATTTGGACAGGCGTCACTTCCAGACTGGAATGTTGAAGCTGTGGCCCTGCTTGCTCACTCTCCTGTGCTCTAACTATACAGATCATACGCTAGAATGGCATCTCTCTGTAACGCCACCTTCACACACTACCAGTCTTGACTTCTGATCTGTGTGTGTATGTAGGCATTTCATTCTCATGGTTGTGTATTGCAAAAACGTATCACGATATTTAGTAAGGATGAAAGTAATCAGGTGATACAACAAGTAAACTGTGCTGTAATATAATTTATTACAATATCCCAGTTCTACCATTACATTTCCTCTGTTTGTGTGTATGTGTAGTAGTAGTAGTTGCAAGTCGAGTAACACTCAATTAAGGGGAAAACCATCTGCATTTCAGTTTCTCTATGGATTTCATACCTGTGATGTCATGAGCCTCATTAAGCTCCCATAAATGTCCTTGAATTATTGACATGAGAACTGGTACGAAAATACCATGCTTAGTGTTAGCACACTGTATGCATTTGACATAAAGCCAACTAGTACCACCACTGGCAATAGAACTACTACTACACATTCAACATCTTTAATGACTGAAAAGCTTCACAGATATGCTTCATATTTTGTGTCTGTATTTCATCATAGTGTATTCTAAATGGCTCGACTCAGCCCAGAATAAAAAGTGTGAAAATCTAGCCTGCTTATGAATGCCTGTGGTATGTGATTCAAGCCCTCCACAGAGGAACAGAGCCATAGAGGGACTTTAATTTAGTGAGAACACTCAGTCTCTGACAAAGCATCCACTGGAATGTTTTCAGGCACAAACCACAGGCATGTCTTAAATAAATAAGTGGATTTTGGGGAGGGGGTAACTCAATAAGGAAGTTTTTGGGCAGCTTTGTTATTAAAAGATTTTGTGCTGACAGAGACTGGGGAAAGGTTGATCTGTGT
This sequence comes from Pangasius sanitwongsei, assembly GCA_037576675.1. Taxonomy (NCBI): domain Eukaryota; kingdom Metazoa; phylum Chordata; class Actinopteri; order Siluriformes; family Pangasiidae; genus Pangasius; species Pangasius sanitwongsei. The sequence goes on along the minus strand of CM075025.1, from coordinate 7,639,927 downwards.
TCTAATAATAGCACTACCATGATGGAAAAAAGCAATAACTCTAAAACTGTACAGTGCTGTAAGATATTATAGATATTAAGGATTCATCTAAAGTTGAGGGCAAAGGTTTGCATTCTCCATGTTAGAATGCACCTCCACTTTACAATTTATCTACAAAAAAAAAAAAAAAAAACGAAATTTCAAGTATTTTAAAATGAAACATGAGTGTATCCTGTGACAATCCAAATAAAATTGCAAAAAATGGAAAAAATAGTTTGGAAAATGGTTTTGCCATGACCCTCAGTCTCTAGACCTGATCTAAAGAAGCTAGTGTTTGACATGTGTCAGCGGCCCAAACCTGTCCTAGCATGACAATGCCCCTGTGCACAAATTGAGGTCCATGAAGACATGGTTTGTCAAGGCTGGAGTGGAGGAACTTGAGTGTCCTGCACAGAGCCCTGACCTCAACCCCAGTGAACACCTTTGGGATGAATTGGAACACCAACTGTGCACCAGGCCTCCTTGACTAATGTCAGTGCCTGACCTCACTTATGCTAAGAGTGGAGGTTATTATAACAGAAAAGGTGGGACTAAATCTGGAATGGAATGTTCAAAATGCACATAAACGTAAGTGTTATGGTCTGAACTTTTAGCCATATAGTATATCAGAAATTATTACAACTAAGAGGAACCAACAGCTGATCTGGTGATATGAGAGAAGCTGGAGGAAGTTACAGATGAAAAGGGTGGGCATAAAATTTACTAGAAAATATTTACATCACAATTATTTTAACTTACATTATTTGACCATTTATGTTACTTATGTTACAAATGTTTATCTTGCTTATTTTATCCTGGGGTGTGCAAAATTTTGCACTTGACTGTAAGAACACTGGCACTATGGTTAAAATTATCCTTAGATATCAAACCTCTATTTTTTTTTTTAAAACCAAGATTCACTAGCTGTAAAATATCAGCAATATCTCACCTCAGGAAGATCAGAAAATCAAAATAAGTAAAAGCCAGAGTTCTTTCTGACCCACTCTATCACGAGGCCTTTCAGGTTTACAGCAGATGTTTGTCTCTGGAAAAGTAATAGATCTCTTGTAAGCCTTCGCACATGACATGCGCTTGGTTTGACATGTGCTTGGAAACTTACAGACAGAAAAGGCTTAACAGACAACATTAACACCTCTGAATTCACAGAGCATGACTGACTGTAACTGGACTACATCCAGTTCAGTGGCACATATGATACAAAAGATGTTACTACCTGTGAGATCAGATATAGCTGATCAGCCAAGGAAGGATTTATAACCGAAGTTCGCTTCTTTAAAGCATGTAGTCATGAATTCAGAATGGCTAAATAAATCATTCAGAATCTCAAACAGACCTGCTTATGTGGTTTCTGACACTATAAGACACACTTGTCTACAGGAATAGACAAAAGAACACTGCAGAGCAAAAAAACAACAACTCAGCAGCCATTTTAAAGTCAGAATTCTTCCTCAGCACATAGTTTGGCATCCACACCAGCATCAGAAGTAGCCCAAAGTCTGAAAAAGCAGAATTGTATTTTAGAAGTATTTTAGCTGATAATATCATGTCAAACATTTCTGAGTAGGTTTAAGAGGTTTTTTAAAACTCAAAGAAGATTTCAGAATATTCTGTATACTAGCTAACAGTAGCAGTCAAAGTTGTAAACACTTCAATAAACACAGGAATGTCACTTAAAAATCAACTGAGAAATCCTGTCAGGTTATCTCAGATTAGATAGTTGGTTAGCAGTAGTGGTGAAGATTAGAAGTATTTATGAATTTGACTAATCCTCTCAGAAATCCTGTCCAGTTAGCCCATATTAGCTACTTGGCTATCTTTTGCAGTTAGGATTATAGACACTTACGAATCTGACTAAATATTCTGTTAGAATTCTTGTCAGGTTAGCACATGTTAGCTCTCTTGTTAAATTCTGTGAAAAAGCATGTCATAGCCTATGGCTATGAGTCTTCCTACTTGAAGATTTCCAAATAAACTCATTTAAAGACATTCTCTGTAGTGTTCTGCAGGCAAACTTTTTTGAGAAAATTGAGTAAATTTACTTTATGAATGAACTACTCTAAAAATGATTGATTGTGTACCTCCTAATGTCTTAGGCAGAAACAGTGAGGAAAATGATAGCTATGACGTTAGTGGGCGCTTTATAATCACTATATATTGTCAGTTATCAGCACATGCCTTCTCAGATCCTTATCCAGGTCAAGACAGCTGTTGTGCGCTGGCCAAAGACCAAAGGCAGCGAATCAACATCACACCTATATCCTGTGCCTCATATGTGGACAGGGGCACGTTCTCTCGAGCCCTGTGCGCAGTCTCATCAGGGCGGCTAATTGACTGTCTCTGATTTTACTGTGATGGCCGTCTGTGTGGTCTGGAAGTCAAGAGGACGGGGAGACCATCGACTAGACCCTCTAGCAGCCAAAGCACCAATCAGCAGCTGCATTGCAGAAGTGCTGCAGAGGACACGTGCAATAAAATCCCCATGATAAAGAAGTACCTCCATGTTTCCATGGCAACAGTTCTCATCATACAGGTGAATTATCTACAGATCTCTGGTGGCATGTGAGAGATGGGGCTTGTGTATCTGAAAGTTAGGGAACTGTGAAACTGGCTTTAGCTCTGCCATACTTAGCACAATCACGTTATATGGTATATCCCTGAAACAACTAATGCTAATAAATACCCAATACAATATATACACAGAACAATGAACACACAGGACAACAGAACAGTGCTGTGCACCAGTAACCATGTGGAGTGAATCTGAGATATTGAATTCAGTTTTGTGGAATTCTGGGAATAGCTATAATGGAGCAGCCTGGTGTGGGAAGCACAGTTTCGTGATTACACTCCGGAGGGACGTTCTCTTTTTACACAGTCCTCTAGAGACATAAACATTTCCTGTCACACATGACCTCCCTCAGACTGAACACCAAACACAGATCACACACAAGTTCCCTTTGTTTAGAGCAATATATTAAAATGTGAATTGGTGGTTTTGAACCAGGAAAAGAAAAAAGTTTCAAGGAGGAAGTCTAACATGAGTTAATGTTCTACTAGAAGCTTTTCACTGCAAATCGCCAAAGTTAGGACTGCATAACACAAAAGTGGTGACTGATTAAACAAATAATTTAACATTCTTTAAAAGATGTTTAAAGCCATAGGCATTTATGAATGTTCTTTTTTTCCATCTTTTTGTGCTCTCCAGGTGCTCAAATTGGCTGCTGCACTACATTAAAAAGTGTGTTTTTGCAGTGAGGCAAAGCTTCAGTGTGCTCCATCTGTATCTCTCATTTTCTCTCTCTCTCTCACAGAAAAAGGGATGCGATTAAAAACAAAATGAGTCAGCACTCAAAACAGAGTGCAGAAGCAGGACACTGACGTCTCCCCCGAGCCAGAGAGTGGCAAAGTGCTAATCATGGACCACTGCAAAATTAGCGTCTCATTCTGTGGCATTTGGCAAAGCAGCCATGTGGATTTATTATGCTGAGCACACATATGAAAGATGAACGCTGACACACTGCCATAGGTCCAGCCACTGCTCCAGTTCCTTCATGTCTTTACCCTGGAACACATTTAAGTCAGCTCTAATCCTTTAAAGTCTACTAGTATCTTTTTATTAGTAGTATGCTTTTTATTTTGGTTAGGGAAAAACAGCTTCCATAGATTAAGGTTAGTGTTAAGGCTTTTGTACAGTGGCTGCATAATTAACAGGCAAAAGATTCTATCTGATGCCTTAAATACTGTCTGACCAATTACAAACAGCTCTTTATCATATGAGCTTCATTCGGCCATGGATATTGACAAGCATAATTTGTGATGTTAAAACCGAGATTAAGCCAAAGAATCGCTGAACAATTTAGTAATCCAAAATGGTGGCTGTTTTTAAATGTTTTTAAAAGACCTAGCTTGAGAGTGTAATAAAAAAGTTCCACAGTTTAAAAATATAATAAAAAGAGGCCATGTCACATTTTCTACAATATACAGAAGATATTTCTAGAAGGCTAACATCAGTAGTTAAGGGTATGTGAGTATATTATGGTGAGGTTTAGAGTCATTAAGTTAATATTTGAAATTACAATAGTGCATGTGCATATATGTGTAAGTGCGTGTGGTCGGACGCCTGAGAGAAGCAGTGGATGGGAAAGAGACTGTCATTATCTAATTCCTGCTACTATATGACTATACCTGAAAAAATCCAACTTCTACATTTTTTGGCAGATGAAAAAAAATAGAGGTATAATGAGGAGGCACCTCATGTCACATCACCTTTTATCTCTCTACCCTCATTTCACAGAAAGTGCACTTCAGTATCCTGTACTACACTAACTCCTTCATCTTAAACGATCAGAGTGATACCCCTCATTAAATATCACTAAGAGTCTGACAGCAGGGAGGACTGTCTCAGAATCCCTGCACATCTCCTCTCTCTCTGAATCTTTTTAAATCGAGATAGAGATCAACTCCAGCTGAGCAAGCCTGTGCCATGATGAAAGGTGTAGCTGGGCAGATAAAGGGTGAGCCGTGTGTGAGAGGGTTGTGCAGTCTGCAGAGATGTAAAGCCACTGTGTGGATTAATTACAGCATATCCTGCAAAGCTGTGACAGTATGGCTGGGTGATATACCCTCTCTGGCCTGCCTGGGAGTATATTATAATTGTAATCATCATCACCAAACGGAGTACCTGGAGAAAACCCTCATGGATGTGGGGAGAATATGATACTCCCTTAAACAGACACTGTTTAAAAAAAAAAAAAATCTAACCATTGATACATGTGCAGAGACAGAGGCTAATGCCTGCATGCAGTTATGCACTATCCTCTAGAGCAAGATATTCTGGTTTAAATACTGAAACCAGACATTTTGAAGTACATTTTTAAAACCTAAAACATGGGGAATCTGAAAACTGAACAAGTTTGTCCATCTTTGGTCACAAAGGCGCCAAATCGGTGGCATGCAGGCATGTCATATTAAGTGATCTAAGACCATGAATTTCCTCTCACAACCAAGGAATTCTCTTACAATTTGCGTTTTTTGTCTGTGACAGCATTATCATGATCACAGCCTGGAGAAAATAGGAAAGCACATATGCAGGTTTTGCCAAACTGAACTAGACCAAGTAGCATTCTGAAAATGCTAACATTACATACACAGACCTATCTAGCATGGAGCACACACAAGGTGGCCACACCAACGGATGAGTTACAGTCTTTTCGAATAGGAACAATTTTCCTCACAACTATCATTAACAATAAAATGTTGTTAAATCTCAAAATAGTACCTCATTGTCTGAATTTTAGGTAGTGCAGGAACTTGTTTCTGATGTCCATTTTGTTCAATTCAATTCAATTTTATTTGCATAGTACATTTAACAATAGGCATTGTCCCAACTCAGCTTTACAGAAATAGATGTAAATTTAGATCCCTAACGAGAAAGTCTGAGGCAACAGTGTCAAAAGATAACATGAGGAAGAAACTTTGAGAGGAACCTGACTCAAAAGGGACCTTATGCACTTCACCAGAGGTTTAGAAGAGGAAAAAAAAACAAACAGTAATAAGTTTGTTGATATGGCATTCAGTATGAGCATATTGTTAATAAGAGTCCTGGGACGAGCAAAAGGCAGTCCTTATGATTACAGCAGCGGTTACAATGCTTTGTGTGGTAGATGGAATTGCAGTTTTTTTTATTAATCTTAATAATCTTCTTTAATAGAATTCCACATTAAATTCATTTTTAGATCACTCCAAGATTCCTTCTGGCTGCACACTTGTAAATATCATCATGTTGTATTAACCTCTTTTGCTGTTGCTGTTAATCAAAAATTTTTTCTGAGAAACAGCATAAAAGCTTATACCTAATAGCTTTTACCCTTTCAGAATTGGCAGACCAGCTCCAAGCATTAAATTCAGTCATTGTTTTCAATAAAGAAGAAAATGGCTAAATCCTGCCTCTTGCACCACAATTAGCACCTCCTGCACCAAAAGCTATGCAAAATCCTGAATTCTGCCAAAACCCTGAGGCTGAGAGATGCAATACAGTGCTACAGAATGCTACTTGAGCTACAGAGATAGTTTTATGACACAGCACCTCTTTTTAATGTCAGGATAACTACAGTTGAATGGAGTGTTACTGTACAAACGCGGGCAATATGGGAATGTGACACCGCTTTACAAGAACTCTCCAGTCCATTATCACTGAAGTGATTTATTAAAGTAATCTGAACACTCTGCTGGGGCCTACAGTTTGTATTGAAGCTATAGCCCAGCCTTGTTTAAAAAAAAAAAGAAAGAAAGAAAAGAAAAAGGCCCCAGAGAGTCAAACACAGTTTACTAAGCTTAATTCTCCTAAATGCAGCGTTGCAGTTAGGTAACTGATTAAATAATAGACATGGTTCATTTATAGTTGTGTGTGCATTCTGATGTAAGAGAGGATATCATCATGTCTTCCTTGAATTCAGAGATGAATGGAAGGTCAGTCTGTCCATCCCCCTCCTCCATGGTTGATTTATCTGATTTCAGATGAGGTGGGTGGAAGGATGGGGGTAGTCCAACTCTCCACCGAGAGAATCTCTCCCCCATGCCTGATTTATTTGGTTTGGGAAAACGGGATTGGGGTGTGTCAGAGGAATAGGGAATGTGTATGGTATGTGAATGTGGTGCGTGTGTGTGTGTGTTTGGAGGGAGTGTTCCTGCATAGCTGATGCTTACCATGACCTTTCCAGTAAACCCATTTATCAAAGAGCCTCCTCTGGGAAGGAAAACCACAGTGTATCTGTTTTGATATGTTTCTCTCCTAAATTCCTTTAAATATGCATTCACAAATAACCACATTTACAATCCTTAGTAAAATATGGAGGCAGTAGAGCTATATCATAACAAAGGGTTCAATAAATGATATGGGGGCTCTTGTGGATTAACAAATCCATTTGATGGCATATTTATGTACATCTGACTGATGTACAATATTTATAATGATAGAAATTCGCTGAGGTTTTGCTAACCAGCAAAGTACCAACAAAACAGTTTTATTACAAAAAAAGAAAAATCTACAAAAACTAGGTGACATCATTTACAAAAATATTTACAGAGGAAAAGAGGGGAGGAAATAAAGTGCTACATTTTGATAACAGTTATTTGTTGCAGTAATGATATTCAGAAAAGTATATCAATGTTAAAATAGTGCAATATCGATATTACTTCTTCATATCATCCAGCCCAAAGAATTAGTGCACAGACAGAACTGGTCTGATAAAATGGAGTCATTCCCACTTCCTCAGTTACTAGACATCTGGTATCAGAATAGAAATGAACCAATTAGAAGACTGCCTGCCACACAGCCGTGGGTGAGCACCAGAATATATTAGCAAGTGGTGATGGCTAGAATGACTGCAGGCAAAGCCGTGAATTTGAATTCAGACATGGCTTACACAGCAGCGACGACTAGGAAATTCATTCTGAGTGAAAAAGGGGCTCCACTTGTCTATATGTTTGCACTGGAGAAAACCTCCTTCCATTAGCAGCAATTACTTCTCGGTCTACCACCATGACTTCTTCAGCCAAAACAAAACAAAACAAACAAAAAAACATTAGCCTCACATTAAAATTAACACAGTGCTGGGAAAACACCAGCACGCACATACACACAATTCTTTCCTCTTCACTTCGACACTGACGTATAGCCTCATCATAAATGTCTGGCTGAGTGCCTGATCACTCTATCAAGACTGTAATTTGAGCTCAACCTGAAATTTCAGAGTCGTTAGAAGGAAATATGATAAACCGCCAGAGTTGATAGAGGTAGCCATTTTTCATGCGTCTCCTAAACCGTCCACAGGGTCATCAATAATTCTTGCAGAATATGTCCATAATGGCCATCACACACTCATCTGTCCAGGGGATGGGAAAACTAATCTAGACTGAGGCTGTGGCCTCAATAAAGAATGAAGGCTTTTTTTTTTTCAAGGACAGGCCTTGTTAAAGGTGGAATGTAAAAAGGAAAAATTGCATCTGGAATTTCCTACAAGTTGCTACAGAGAGAATGTACAAATTAACTCTAAAACTGAGCTATAAAATAACTGAAATTTGGGAATAAAACCACTCCTGAAGTATCCTCCTTCTAATTATTAATTTATTCATTCATCTTCAGTAACAAGTTTATCCTGGGAACACTGGGAGCAAGGTGAGAATACACAGTGGATGGAACGCTTGAGTCATTGCAGGGAACCATGCACACACATTCACACCTAGGGAGAATTTAGTATAGCCATTCCCCCTACCAGCATGTCTTTGGACAGTGGGAGGAAACAAGAGAGCCTGGAGGAAATCCATGCAAACCTATGTGAAGCTCTACACAGTGACAATGTCATTTCTTCACTACCACATCACCTCAAGTCTCAGCTTTCAGTCTTCCACTCTATGAGTCTGTCTAGCTGAGATTAACTTCCTAAAGAAGGTCTTTCACCATTTTGCTCCTCATGAGTTCATCTAACTCATGTAAGGGCACATGCGAAATCAATTTCATTAAAGAAAAGTTTCCTTAGTCATCTCAGAACAACTGCAGAACCGAAATATATAAACTAAAACCTTGGAAAAGCACCACGAGTAAAATCTTTTCTAAACACACGTGTATACATTTAAACAGTATGGTCAGGCCAACAGACCTTTCAACAGCTGTATTGATTCGATTCCATACATAGAAAGCTCAGCTGCTCTGCTTTGTATATTTGCCCATTAGAATTCACTGGGGAGCTGGACTCATAAAGACAAACAGCATGATAGATGTTCCTCACAGAGTGTTTCCTGTCCACAGAGCAGTCATGAGGTCACTTGATTAAATCATCCTCTCAGAACCGCATTCTAGCAGTTGGGTTGCCTTCAGCAACTCTCACACGGTTCACTTCAAACTCATAGGCTTCAACAAGAATTTAAATAAACTTGACAGAGGGATGATCACAGGAAGCCCCGGTCTGCGCCTGGGCAGTCTTCCAGCCTTAAACAGACTTCTCCTGAGAGCAGGACAGGAATAGGAGCTGGAACGTTGTGCAGCAGTCCCAGCAGTATTGTGGGAATGTGGATCCTGTCACATGGCAGCTCTACGGGATTGCCAAATCTGTAAGATGGCAGATGATCTGAAGAAAGATGCTCCAAGAAAGGAAAATGTCTCATCTGATTTTGAGATTACAATCTCTGATTAAGGTCATTAAATCTGATTTAACTAATCAGTAGATCATCAACACAGGCAAGTGCCTAAATTAAATTTCATATATTTCAATTACATTACCTATTATCACAGGTTAAAAAAATATGACAATTTTTTACACATTACCGGATGTTTATCTATAAAAATTAGAAAACGTAGAAATTTAATAAAAAAAAAATAAGTGTAAGAAGACAGAACAGTTGGAATCGACTGTTCAGTCTGCCACAATTCTCACGTGGAACTCTCATCCAGTGATCACTATCAGCGTCACTGTACTTAAGGCGCAACAGCATTATATCTTATAAATATTCTAGTATATTGTGTAACAAACTACCTGTAATTCATCTGCATGACAGTGGTATACACTTGTACTGGTGCACACTACATGGTGTCCCAAAAGTCTCCATGCATATGGGAAATTACTTTTTAGCAAAATGTAACTTCATTTACAAAACATCTTCTACCTGTTTGCCATTTCTCTGTAAACACACACGAAGTCGTCTCTCCCAGTTTGGCAACAGTGTCATGTGTGATGTGCTTGCCATGTTTCCTGCTAAAGTCCATCGCAACCTTGCGACAGCGTCTGGATTCAGCCATGAGAATGATTTATGTAAAAAAAAAAAAAAAAAAAGAACGTATGGAAAAGGCATTCTTAAAGGTTATCTGAAAAAAATATATAATATAAACTAAGTACTAAAAATTTTGGAAGATATTTTGCTAAAAAAAAAAAAAGCTAATTTACCCTATGTATGGGGGGTTTTGGGACACCCTGTATAATATCTGGTGAGTGGTGATCTTTTGGTGGTAACTTTCCGTTGATGCATTTATACCTGTACACCTTCATTAGTAGTACAAAATTATTACATTGCTGCCTTTAGGAACTGACAACAGGATTGTGGTGACACTGTCAAATGCAGTGATACAAAGCGTGTAGAGAATCTGCAAGGATTCATAACCTAGAATCCAAGACTAGTTTGTACAACTGCTAGAGTGGTCTTGTTGAGGACAAAGACAATTTCAAACCTAAGTGCATAAAAAAATAATGAGTTCGGGAACCCTGGAAGTAATACAACAAATGTTCAGAAACAAAACAAGCCATCTCAAACCCAAGTGCATAATTAATAATGCAAATAAATTAAAAACCAAGACACAACAAAACGGCAGTCATTGAAGGTTTTTAACCAGAAAGCCTTTAGGACAAACAGAAACAGCTGTTGTTAAAGAGAGAGCTACAAATTTCTCCTTTTTTCTCATATTACTGTACAGTTGCAGTTTCTGTTCCTACTGTTTAACTGATGCATGCAACAAAGCTCCCATAGAGCCAGAAATGATGTATTAGTTCACCTATACAATCGGCAGATAAGCGCTTAAAATGCTGCACATTTAAGTGTTTCTAAGGACTTATAATACTGCTTTTAATATTCAATATGAAAACCACATGCATGAATCTGATGCTGTAGTGTACTCTATATGATACATTTTTATTTTCATTATACTTGTACAAGTTCAATGCTGTTTACTTGAAAACAGTGATTTTCAAATCCATATGTGCTAAGCATGTATCACATGACTGTGAGGAAGTTGTGCACAAAGCTAATTGGAAAGCTATTTAATCCCAACCAGGTGAGGTGCGTCTGATGGAGTAGGCAGTAAAAAACTACTCCTGCAACAAGTATCGAGGGAGTGCTTTGATGATGGTTCCTTTAAGACGAGCGAGAGCATGACAGAGAGAGAGCAAGAAAGAGAGAGGAAGCTAGCCTCCTGCTGAGCAAGATTTTCCAAGTTTCCGTGGAAACAAGGGGCAGCAGAAAAAGACAGACATGAAAGTGCCACAGCTGGCAGCATTCAGTTCACCAGACACGCCTCACTTCTGCACCAGATACTCCTCACTTCTGCAACAAACAACACATTCAGCATTAAGCAAAGACAAGTCATAACCCTGACACAGAATCTTAACCACAAAGCCTTCACTGCCTCAGAATCACTCATCTTAACACACACTACTTATAATACAGGTCAGAAAAATGATAAAACAGTCCATCCTTGATACTCTGAAGAAGAACTATATTTCTGAGTACACTTAATCACAAAGAAACACCACGGAAAAACCGACCTAACCGTGGGGTCATGGCAAAACAATGCAAACGTGCCAAAGAACCTGAACACATTGTCAGTGGAAAAAGGGGTGAGTGTATAATAATATGTGATTGCATGCATGGAACTTGGCCAAGAATATCAAATCCTTGAAGAGATGCTCTATAGACATGAACAAACAGCCTTAATATTGCAGATGGCTGCCAATGTAAATCTCTCGCTGCTTTCTCTCCTCAGATGGAACGGCCAGTGTGGGGGACAGCAGACACCACTTTTTTTTGCTATTTAAAATTCAGCTATGCATAAAATCAGTATACTGCATAACAACTATGTTCTGCAAGGTTATATGCATGTTCTCTTATAAGTCTGGAGTCATTCTAGGGGGCTCAGCTAAACTGAGAGCACTTTAATAACTGATGCGTGAACACCATCTGCCTTTCTCTACCTCTCAGTGCATATGTATTGAACCAAACAAACAATTCAGCATTAATCAGAGATGAGTCATAACACTGGGATGTTATGTCTAGAAATATCACTTATTTTGGTAAACTCTTGTCCACAAGCCTGACACAGGCATCAGCCAACATACATTTGTGGTGGACATTTGATCCAAAGCTTCTTACAAGTGAAAAATACAACCCAGGCATTCAGCTGTGCAGTTGAGGGTTTTCCTCAAACATCCATCAGTGGCTCTCTGGAAATCATGGAACTTGAACTCACAACTTGAACTTCTGATTCCTGGCACAGAAGTCTCCATTGCTTCAGATGAGTTCTGCAGAATCACAATACTTACAGTGCAGGTAAAAAAAAAATGATAAAAGAGTCTAATCTTCATACTCTAGGGAAGGATTACAGTCCTGAATACACTTAATCATTCATACAAGTAATAAACAGTAAGAAATCCCCTGACCTAACCATAGGGTTTATTGCTAAGCAATAAGAACATGCCAAAGGAAGTGTGCAAATACAGTAACTCATAATAGAACACCAGTGCAAGATTCATCATTCTCACAGCACTGATGTCTACATCAGTGTGGTCACACATTTTGGACAGTTGTTCACACAGTCAAGCACAAAACCTGTGGTTGTCAACATGCCCTTCAGCACCACAGTTACTTGCATAATGTGCAAAAATATATTACTAACTCAAGAAAAGCTATTTCTCTTCGATAGGTATGACAAAAACAAAACATGAGAGTCAGCCACAAATGAAGAGTGACTCTGATAAATGTCTGTATAATAGTCAACTACTTACTTGTAAATGTAATTCATACTTTGTTTAATGTGTATATTTTATTACCAAACTAATGGACAATTTAGAAAATATGTGAAAACACAGAATACCATAAATGATATGCATATACCTATTCAGATTTTTCTATATCTCACAACACAATGGTCATTTAGCCAAAAAGGTAAGTATATTGAAGAATTTCAACACACTTACATTACCTGACTAAAAGTAGAACACAGCAAAATTCAATCCGACATTGTATCTCCCCTTGTATAGATGCACTATAGGAATGGCCAGACCACAGCTGCATAATCTAGATCTGTAGCCAATCACTGGCACCATTTAGTTCCTGCGACAAGCAAACCTTCTGTGAAAGACAGATACCAGCAGTGCCCCAACTCATTCCAGAAAATCCCCGCTGGCTTTAAGATCACAGCTTCAAACAACTTTGCCCAACACATGGCCTGACATTAATCCTTAATCTCCATAAAAATGAACCACAAATAGATACATTTCTGTTTAAATAGAATACATAGAGATAATAGATATATTTCTGTTTAAGTAGAATACATATAGATAATACATGTTACTCAATTTATCATCACAAAATTCTTCCAAATCCACAAAATCTAAAACCAGTCATACATTCAAGAACAATTCCTGGTAAATTCTCAACAGAGAACTATTCTAACCACACATTTCATCTGTTTTTGAAAATGTATTTAGATAAACTATGTTTCAATTCCTTTTCCTTGGCCAGAATCAATGTGCAGACAGCTATGCATGCTCTGGGCTTGACTATACTCAAACTAGGTGGCTTTTGGACGCCCAGAATCCAGTTGGATCAAATATGTCCATCCATCACCTAGAAGCTCTATGATGAATGTACCGCCACAGGATGCAATCGCCAATACAGACAGCCTAGACAGTTAAGGCAAGCCAACATGGACAGGACATAATAATAAGATAATTTAATAAATGTCTCAGTATTTCTCTCAAAAATAAACCAGTTATATAAATGAACTTTCAACTGGCCCACTCCAAACAGCTGCATATGTGCCAAAGCTCTGCTCCTGTCAGAGCCCATAATCTTCCACCCATATGGTGATTTTTGTAATGATCACTGGGCATCTGTTATGACAGTATACATGTTTGGTAGTCACTCTGCCGTGAGGGTCTCAGTGGGATCTTAGCCCAAATTGCACACTCCGAGAGCTTCTGTGTCAATTATTTCTGCTCACTGATGCTCGAGTGGCTGCACCAACTGGGATGGAACATAGCTGTCACATGTAGATTGCAGTGTTGCTCTCTCCTGTTGATATATTGAACAAGATTATAACCATGTTGCTATTTGAGCTGCCACAGAAATCATGCCAACGAGGTTCTAAAGAATTTGCTTTAGCTTTACATATTTTTGCCTTGACACACCTTGCATTTTTCCATATTCAAATCAACAAACCTACCAAATCAAACCAGTCAACCAACAAAGTCAATTAAACTAACCAAACCACTTAACCCAATTCAACCAACTAAAACTGCCTAAACACATGAACCCACTCATTCCAAACAAACAAATTTACCTAAATGACCAAACCAACAATCCAAACCAACCCAATCAAACCACTTAAATAAACCCATTAAACCAACCCAAGCAAGCAACCAACTAACCAAACAATCCAATCAACTACTCAAACCAACCTAACCAAATCAACTCAATCCAACCAAACCAAACTAATCCAACTCATGCTAACCAACCAAAAAAAGAAGAACCAAATCAAACCCAACTCAACAACCTAAACCAACCAATTCGATGAAATCAACCAACAAAACCATGCAAACCAAGTATGCCAACTGGATCTGACTAATGTATGTAGGATTGTACTCACAAATTACATGTATGTGAGGTAAAAAGCCCAAAACAGACCTTGCAGGCTACCATTAATTTTGCTTTTTGTTGCAGTACAATAACTGTTTTTTCCTCTTATGCATATCAGCAAATACACCGATCAGCCTTAACATTAAAACCACCTGCCTAATATTGTGTAGGCCCCCCTTTTGCTGCCAAAACAGCTCTGACCATCGAGACATGGACTCCACAAGACCTCAGAAGGTGTGCTATGGTATCTGGCACCAAGATATTGCACCTTGCGAGGTGGGGTCTCCATGGAACAGACTTGTTTATCCAGCACATTCCATAGATGCTCGATCAGATTGAGATCTGGGGAATTTGGAGGCCAAGTCAACATCTTGAACTCTTTGTCATGTTTCTCAAACCATTCTTGAACAATTTTTGCAGTGTGGCAGGGTGCATTATTCTGCTGAAAGAGGCCACTGCCTTTAGGGAATATCGCTGCCATAAATGGATGTACTTGGTTTGCAACAATGTTTAGGTAGGTGGTACGTGTCAAAGTAACATCCACATGAATGCCAGGACCCAAAGTTTCCCAGCAGAACATTGCCCAGAGTATCACACTGCCACCGCTGGATTGCCTTCTTCCCATAGTGCATCCTGGTGCCATCTCTTCCCCATGTAAGCGACACCCACGCATCTGGCCATCCACATGATATAAAAGAAAATGTAATTAATCAGACCAGGCCACCTTCTTCCATTGCTCCATGGTCCAGTTCTGATGCTCCTGTGCCCATTGTAGGTGCTTTTGGTGGTGGACAGGGTCAGCATGGGCACTCTGCAATGCACTGTGTGTTTGGACACCTTTCTATCATAGACAGCATTAACTTTTTCTGCAATTTGTGCTAAAGCAACTCTCCTGTGGGATCGGAGCAGACGGCCAGCCTCCGCTCCCCACACGCATCAGTGAGCCTTGGATGCCCATGACCCTGTCATCAGGTCACCGGTTGTCCTTCCTTGGACCACTTTTGGTAGGTACTTACCACTGCATGCCGGGAACACCCCACAAGACCTGCCATTTTGGAGATGCTCTGACCAAGTCGTCTAGCCATCACAATTTGGCCCTTGTCAAAGCTGCTCAGATCCTTACGCGTTCCCATTTTTCGTGCTTCCAGCACATCAACTTCGAGAACCTACTGTTCACTTGCTGCCTAATATATCTCACCCCTTGACAGGTACCAGTGTAAATGCTACCCATCAGTAGTTTTAATGTTATGGCTGATCAGTGTATAACAGCTTCTTTTGTTGTATCTGTTTTACTTTCAATATAATGCTGGTGTTAAAAACAGAACAACTTTCAAATTTGAACAAGGAGAGGCTTCAGTTATCTCATGAGGAAATACTCAGGTCATCCACCTAAATACTCATCCAAGACCTGCATATTACAGCTGGGCTGTGGAGATAAGCACAGGCAAAAAAGCTGGTGTTTCTCATCATTGACACTGTGTACCCTTTTATGTCTTGTGTTCTTCCTGACCAATGAGAGGAATTCAAATGGGTTTTTACGAATCACAGCAATCACATAATCTAACAAATGTATGGTAATACTGATATAAATTGATAGCAGTGGTCCAGCCCTTAACATTTCTGCTTCTATAGTTCAATTAGCAAGAGACATTTTCTCTGCATATCTTGTCCCAATATTCTAGCTTATGATGCTTCCTGTATTTTTAATTTGCTCTTGATCTGAAACTCATTGTCTATTTCCATACCCTGCCTAGTCTTCCAACCGTGCCACCACCATTTGTTCTCCATCTGCTGCCACATGTCTACACCCAACCACCCCCCTACATGCATCCCCACCACGCGATGCCACTCTGACTATCATGCTCTCTCTTAACTTCGAGTTGTGCAAGTTATTTCCATATGCCTATTCTTGCAGTGCATGCTGCATACACAATGCCCGAATTGGGATGCGGCGGCTCAGTGGGTAAGGCACTGGGCTGCTGATTGGAAAGTTGTAAGGTCAAATCCCAGCACTGCCAAGTTACCACCGTTAGGTCTATGAATAAGACCTTCAACTGTTCAGTTGTATCCTGTCTAAATCCTTAGTCATGTTGGATAAAAACATGAGGCAAATGTAATTACTTTACCTGCAATTCAGTGATGTTGCTGCGATAAAGTCACCACTTCACTGTTTCCAATTCTACACACTTCTGTACTCCTGGGAGAGTTGAAGAGATTGGTCACTGCTGTTTAGCAGTGTAAGTATCAGTCCAGCAGTCTCACCAATTTTTTTCACCTCCAGTTTTTCACTTCCTCCTGCTCTAACTCATTGAGCTAAGATCAGCAGTTCCTTGAAGACACCACCTCTTCCAACTAGCTCAGTTTACTTTATTAAAAAAAAAAAAAGTTTAACTGCCTCCCCTCTGGACTCCCAAGCCATCTTGCTCCCACACTAGAAGAGAAAATAAAATTTCAAGATGATTGAAAATCCTGAGGATCCAAGAAAGCATTTTTTTTTTTAAACTTTAAAAACTCTACAGCAGTATCTATTCTAATGAGGCAGCCAGAAACAGAAGACTGCAGTCTTTCAGGCCCTGCATGTCTATCACAGTCAGACAGATGAGTGGATTTGTGAGAGCTCTAGAAGCAAGAATAGGTTTTATTAAGCCCCACTGCACACTCACTGGCAAACAGCAGTTTCACTGGGATAAATGATTCTGAGGGAAAACAAAAGAACGATATGCCTCTTATTCACGTAATCACACGGGTTGGAATTCTCTCTTTTAGATTATGCCATTCCTAGGGCATAACTGCTTATTTTGGTGGCAAGAGGACATAATAACAGGATAGAAAGCGGTGGCTGTAATTATAGTAATAATGACTATGAAGTGGTGGGTGTCAGGATGATCAGCATACACACAAAAGCTCCATGAAAATACATATTTCTACAACTATAATGTTCCAAGAAATTTCATTACACCCCATAACTATGCTTTAAATTCAAGGTCATTAAAATTCTTTTTCCGTTTCCAGTTGAGAGTACACTAGAAAAATTTTTCCTGCCACTTATCACCAGAGCTTCTTCATTTTTCCTT
Source organism: Pangasius sanitwongsei (assembly GCA_037576675.1). Lineage (NCBI taxonomy): Eukaryota > Metazoa > Chordata > Actinopteri > Siluriformes > Pangasiidae > Pangasius > Pangasius sanitwongsei. The sequence continues at coordinate 7,622,414 of CM075025.1, read as the reverse complement.
TTTTTTTCATTTTTCTTTTATTTGGATATTTTATGTTTGCTTTTGTGTCTGTCTTTTGTTTTACCATTTTAATGTTATTGTTAATTTGTTGAATTTTTGTTTACTGGCTGCCAGTTGTGGCAGAGCTCCAGATCCAAGCTCGTACAGCTACCTTGGATTTGAGAAAGTTGCACTATAATTTATTACTGAAACACATTCACTGCAGTGCTATTTTCCTTCTCCCTGTTCTCCTTTCTTCTAGGGGTCCATCTCAAACCCAGAGCCTTTGCCATTCAAATCATGCCCTTCGTTGATCTCAGAGTCATTGTCCAAGCCTGGGAGCTCTTTCTTGGCACATCACCAACCTCAAATGTACTCAGTGCTTCATAACACTGAGGTCTTTGGAGGCTGAGTTGATGTCCTTGCCAGATAATGTTGGTCAACAGTCCAAAAGCTGGACACAAAATACAGAAACTAATAAAATAAACAGCCGTAATGGGTCCTAATCACATTATTTCACCTCGGTGCAGCTCTCATGTTTCTGAGATGGAGGAGAGAGAACAAGATGAGAGCTCACCGCTGATGAGATTGGTTTCCATTATGGTACCATTAGCAGATTTACAAAGCTTTCTGTAGCCAGGCCTTATGGTTCATCAGGCAATGTCTGTGAACTGCAGCTTTGTATCCGTGTGGTTTAAGGGGATGTGTATGGAGACACTCTACATTTATAATTACTCACCAGCTTTCCTTCACTTTCTGAGAAGCACCCAAAAGCATAGCAACTTGGCAGCCCCTTTGTTTAGCTGGCTGTTTTTTTTCCAGGCATTTTCTTAATATGCCCTTTCTAGATAACAAGCCCCATTTCCTATAGACGTATGAGGAACAGGAAGAGGGAGGGTCGGCGTAATTGTGAAAAGTGCACAGCACGCAGGGAGGTCACTATGAAAAAAATGTCAGACATGCTCTTTTTTCAAGAAACAAGACTTTTCCAAGACTGTGGTCACCAGAGATTCTGGTGTATTAAAAGTGTCAGTTGCAGGCCTCAGGGAAAGAAATGTGTAGAGCTCTACGGTACTCCCAATCGATGAGAACCACTTGCCAGGTCATCACATTTCTCACCTGATCACTTTCATTCTTACATCTTCCAGTTCAGCATATTAAAAACCTGACCTCTTGTATTTCTGTCTGACAACTCTGAGCTTGTCTAGCTGTGTGGGCAATTTGATGTAATTAAATTAGGCCCTCCTTAAAACAAAAAGGCATTTGTATAGTCTTACAGTCATATGGTACAGCTGTGGGGGAGACACTGATGTTCCTCAATATTGTGTGAATCCCCAAAATACATGCCCATGTCTATCTAGGCTAGACCATCTCTATGTTAGTGAAAGAGGTATAACTTTCTGAATTGACAGGTAACATGATTGACAGGCAGTTAGAGACACCACCTTGTCCAGACTAGGTGGCTATTTCTGGTCCACACATTATTTTTTTTTTTTTCAGTTTTCAGAGCCTGGGCTGCCAAAGAGACCGTTTCCCTCTGATAAGTTATATTCTGGCAGCTGTCAATAAAATAAGAGATCTAAATACACAGATTCTGGTTGAAAAGTTCAGCTTTACAACCTTTTTCTGGAGTAATAACATTAGTGATGCTGAAGACAGCCTATCAGCTATTCAGTCTATCAGCTGTAAACTATGACATTAGCTGGATTTAAGGATTTGTTTTGATATCTTAATATGAACTAATATTTATAATTAGAAATCATTTTTAATGAGCTGAACATGAACATTCACTTTAGAATTATTTTGAGATCAGTTTCATATAAGAGATAATATTCATGAGGAAAACCTCCACTCTGTTACTGGAAAAAGAGGGTGACCCACAACAGTCACACCCAAAGTGAATTATCCCTCTAAAGCATTGTCTGGGTCTTTTTAATGCTACATAGTATGTGCTGGATTACTGGAAAAGGCCAGGCAACCACCAAACCAAGGTTAATGACACACAGGGTGAGTGTGTCAAGAGTTAAACACCGTCCCAAAAAGCCTCCAATTTCCCTCCACAACTCTGCCAATTTGCTTTAATCACATTTGCTTTGCTTATTTTAAAGATTCCACACTCTGTCTACTCTGAAACGCATATTTCTTATTTGAGCTGTGCAGCCCGAGAGCAGCCAACAAAATAACAGCCAATCAGCCAAGTCACCTCTGTGTTGTCCTGACAAAATTGCTATGTGCCCGTTGCTTGATAAAAGAGTGTGCTCTAGCAGGCAAGATCAGACCTGCTGTGTGTCTGGACAACCGGGTCTGACTGCCAGCACTGAACATAACAGGGAGAAGTGGTGAATCAACATTCCTTTATCGTATCAGAGACCTGAGTCATTTCAAGTGACGCCTTGGCTGAACGAATCAAGTCAAACTGTTTATCATTACCACATTTTTTGGTAATAATGACTGTGTAAGAGTTTGTCACTCTTTCTACCCCCATGTCAGTGAACATCAGTCATCTAGATGGTTAAATTACTACTAAAATTTAGCGAGGCTGGACTCAATAATTTAGTGTTATAACAGTGACAACATTTTGCTACTCATCCAAGGAGCTTCAACCGTTCAACAATAAGCAATGAAGCCTCTTCAGTGTTATAGATAGGGTCACTGTGACTTACACATTAGGTCAAATTACAATGACATCAAAGTTACACTAAATGCAAATGCAAGGTTGTTAGTGGGGTGTGACCTTACTCCCCCCCCCCACCCTCTCTTCATCCATATTCTTCTGTTAGACCCCACCTACACTAGCAAAAAAGGTTACATCTAGTACCCTAAGCCAGGGGTTCTCAAACCTACTGCAACCAGAGACCCCTTTAAAACAAACAGTAAAAACAAACAAATAAATAAATAATCCACAGTTCCATTATCTCCACAGCTCCATTAAAATATAATGATAATGGTAGGTTGTGTTTTTCACCTCTGGGTAAACTCTTACCGTTTCTATGTAGAACACTACAACTGAGGGTTTCCCTCTCAGAAAAGGCCCCAAGCAGAACTCTATCTATTGAAATACAAAACCATTAACCATCCAAAATCCTACTCAGGAACCATTTTTTCTAAGACTGTAGTATTCCTCATCCTTTGTTTTGAAAAATTTTCCAAGACTGAATTTCCTTAATAGAGAAATGCAAAAACTGTGTGTATGATTTAAAAGTTTCTATTTTGGTCATTTAAAAGCCTTTAATGTACAAAGTACATTTGCCAGACAAAAGAAAAATGGAAATCTTTAAGACATCGAATATAGTGGAAACTTTCATTAATATACTTTAATTGACATGATATCAGTGGTGGGCTCTCCACATATAAATCAAAATGGTACTCTTCCCATATTGTTGGCACCATGAAAGCAGCAGAGCTCCCACACCAACGCCAGTAGAGCTCCCACTCCAAACGTTTGGTGAATGATTTAGCATCTTTAGTCATTAACCCAGTGAAATACTAAAGAAGCAAATGTTGGATAGATTTGCTACACTTGGGGTGTGACTCGTGTAAACTTTTGAACAAGTTACTTAAGGCTGTCACAAACATTCAGCTGACCTACAGATCATGCAGTAAAGTCAAGCACATGCACCTGAGAGAGGCAGATGAACTCCGAAATGCCAGCCAGATAAATTAAAGGCATTAGCTTCCAAAAAGATTAAATAAATATCTGACATCGATAGAGTGATCTTATTCAAATGTCGCCCTTTGCTAATGAAAAATATCTGTGTGAAAAGTTCATCGAGTTTTCTCAGATTAGCAAACTTGCTTGTTTACTTGACTTAGTAATGTACCCTAAATTTGGTTTTACAAATTCATTCTACATTGCTTGCTTAAAGTACACAGTGAAACTAGTGAGGAGTCAAGCCAGTGTATTCCACTCATGGATTTTATTTTACAACATGTCATACAACAGGGTGAGATGTTTGAAAATTTTGTTGAAGTATATTAACCTTAGAGATGCATTTTTGGCATTTAGTATAGTGATGATAGTTATAACCCAGCGAGCACAAATTGAGTTAAATTAATTAGTTAATGAGCTAAATTTAATGAAAGTTAATGGAACATTTCAACTGAGGAGAAATTCAGCCTCACTCTGACTTCCTTATGGGAAGAAGCATTCAAATCACCACTTCAGTTTACTGGAAACATCATACATGTCAACCTAATTTCAGTACATTTACTAGAGTACGTCACAGTGTGGCTTTGAATGCTGGCATTCTTCTTGTCAGGTATGTTTTTCTAAACTGAACCGTGCTCAATGCACTAAAGTGAAGTCCGTTATGTAAATTAATTTGTGCTTCTTCCTCTTCTGACTCCTTCATATCCTGTATACAGTGCTGGTTGTTTCTGTTGTTTGTATTTCCCCTGGTACTCTAGAAATCATGATCTGACCATGCCATAAATATACATGATGGAAAGAAGTGTGTATTTACATCAAGAACTTTTACAGACAGGACACTCGAGCAGATGACATTGCCCTGTACAATGACCTTTACTGCTTCAAAGCCATCAGCACTCTGTGGCATTTGGAAAAAGGAGAGCAGTCCAATTTTCAAAGGAAATGAAAAATCAATCTAGCAAGGGTCCATCATTTAGAGAGGGTTTTTAAAGTGCACCCACAATGATAGAATCAATGCTTCATCTAATGAGCTAGGGGTGGGGATGATGTGGCCTTCAAATAGTACCACAATATTTGAAATGTTTTTGCAATAAATGATATTCTTTAAAAAAAATATGGGCAAAAATGCACTGTATAAAAATATTTAATTTCACTTATATATATATACACACTATATCTACCACACAGATGACTACGGGCAGAGCAGCAAGTGAGCTTGACCTCAAGAAGCCTAAGAAAAAAATCTTTTGAGATGGAGAAATGAATGTTGCATCAGCTTTGGTCAACATTTCCCAAATTTTCTAACTCTGGCAAACAAACCAAGTTGCTATCAAAGCAAAAATGTGTATGATATATAAAGAGTGTATGATACGAAATGAAATTCGTTTTTCATCTGCTATGCTGTGAAAAGATGTGCTGCGTGGAAAGCTGAGCTTTTATCCATGAAGCAGATAGCAAGCAGATAATATTACGTCTCATAAGACAAAATCTGGTCTCGCACTTGTGCTACTAAGTCCAGAGTCCAAACCACTGGTCTTGTGGAAACCTGCTTGCATCACAGTATCACAAAATGTAAAAAATCATATCTTCTTTAAGGTTATACCTGTATCTTTTTGTTTTTATCTTCCAAAAGCTTCCTGCTTTTGTGTATTTCTGTACGTCAATGAATCACTTCTGAAGAAATTGTGGTTATAAATATTAACATGTTACACATATGCATGCTAATGCTTTCCTGTAGATCTCTTGAACAGTACATGGTCATTTTAAATATTAAAAGTGTAGGAATTTTACCTGAATTGAATCTAGCTCAGACTGACAATAGAACATCATCTGTACTTATTTTAAAATCCCATGATGTATGAGTCTTGCAGATGGTGCACAGGAAGGGCAGAGGTTTCAGTATTTCAGAGTACTTCCCTTTTCATGAACTACTGTGGTACCAGGCAGTTCAACAAACATTCACACACCTGCCTGAGCCTGGATGTTCTCAGCTTTCACTGAGTAATGAGAAAAATGTCTTTCTGAAAGGGCATTACTGTATTCTTTTGCCCTTCTGATGTTCTATTACTCTGTTCTATTTTATTCCCACTCACAGACCCACACAGTGGCCAGTGGCCAGCACCGGGATTCGGTCCAATACCAATATACGGCATGTCCATTCATGCGTAGTGGATAATGCATTCGAGCACGCTATCCATAATTATGTGCCAAAAGCCCACACTGGCAGCTTGAAAAGCTCTGTTAAAGAAATCACACACAGCTGGAGAAGCATCCAGACATGCGAATGCAACTGGGCTTCAGACAAAAAGCCACAACTGCTGATCAGTCGCACAAAAAGATGAGAGTGGGTTGATGTAAGGATTAGACTAAACAGAGTTTAGAGCTAAGCAAGAATGTCACCACAAATTAAGTTTAATCACTTATTAAGAAATAAGCTTCCTCTGAATAAAACCTTGACATAAGATTAATTGACGTCCACCATGGATTTAGCCTAAACCAATAGCAAAAACATTGCTCTTGAGATCAAGCATTATCAATATTTCTTTCTTTCCTAGCATTACAATGTCTATTAAGGAATTCATTTTCCATAATTCATCTGATAAATGGTGCCATTTCAGAAATTTAAATAATGCTAAAGTTAAATTTAATTAAGAGTTTACAGTAATGGAGCAACATTATCAAATTTTACTGTATAAAATTTTTTTTAAAAAACAATATTAAATGATGGCTTAAGTGCAATCCGGATCATTTTTAAACAAGATATAAAGTTTGGTCCAAGTTAATTAAAAGATAAGCCTAGTTAATTAAAAGATTAATCCAGGTTAAAGCTTAAGCTTTGTTAGTGCAACCCAGTCTGAGCTAGCTGATTTAATGGTTTGTGACCACAGCAGTTTGAAATAAACTCAATAATATTTCCGTTTGCTAAACCCAGAGCAATGCTAACACCAGGGCTGAAACTCTCAGTTGTTCATTTTCATTTCTGTCTTTCATTTAACAGTTTTGTGAAGCTGAGTACAACTTAATGAACACAATGCAATAGCCAACATTTGTAGATAAGGCTTGGAATCATTGAAATTGCTGGTAAAATAGTGCACTGCAATAATTCAAAGCTTGCAATATGAATGTCTGCAAGGTGTACAAGGTCCTCACCAGAAACACAGGTGCAGTGACTCAGTGTACAAATCCCTCGGGCACAGTGGAGCATCACTGTGTCAGAACCACTGTACAGCTTAACGCTGCCTTCCAAAATGTGTTAAGTGAGGAAGGTTTGCTGTTCTAGGAAAGATATAAATATAGATATATATATATAAAGATATAAACAAGGTTTGCTGTTCTAGGAAAAAAATCAATGACTGAGTGGTGTTATGCACTCCAGTGCAAAGCAGATTTACTGTTCTGACCCCAAGTTGATTATTTTCCAACAGCAGCACATCCCAAAGTGTTTTATTCCTCTTATGCCTCAGGATTTTACCAAATATTAAAATTTTTAATTTATTAGTGAACAACGCAACACGCTTATCTGTACACAGTTATATTTAATGTTGTGGAACATCCATGAGACAAGTTAGTTTCTGTTACCCCTTACGTTATAACAGCTACAAACAGTCATTTCCTCACCAGCTTCTCTTTTCTCTCTCTTGTTAAATTAATGAGACAAAAATTATGCAGCTTGTCATGATAGCGAGAAACCAGAAAGCGCAAACTCCTCCATCCTGAAGACTTTCCCATTGTGGAAAACTGCCTGACTGCCTGTTACAAAGTGCTGACACTGGAGACTCCTTTCATAAATGTAAAAGAAATGCCTCCTTACAGAAAACGTCAACATTTCAATGATGATACGTTTTTCTTTGTTACATAACAGTTTTTTTTTTCCATGTATAAGTGCAAATTCTGCCATACAAGTCCCTGTAATTTGTTAATATAGAAAGAAGTTATAAGCATTAATATAAATCTGTTTGAACTGAGTTATGGAATTAGTTATTTGACTAATCAGATTTCTAGAACCCAACAGTGGTATAAATAAAAATAAATAGTAAACCCCATCACATCCCTGTATCTGACCTCAATCTCATTGTTTTGATTTCATTTACATCTGAGATGTAGTTAAAGGGTGGTGATCACTATCATTACCTTAGCCTGCTGTCTGTGTGTTGGTGCTACAGTTGGTACTACATAAATTTCACATTTAAGCTGCATTCATTGATCATTTCATATCAAATAAGCTAATGTGTGGTCGAATAGGAAATAGGAAGCCAGTAAAAACAGGCCATGCCCTCAGAGTTTGTGGATCAAATCAATCTGTAAGACAAATTTCAGAGGCATGGCAGAGGCAAAGGATAGAAGCTAAAAAAAAGTAGTATTAAAAGATAGATACTCCTGACACTTCCCTTTTAGCTTGGGGGGATGCCTGGGTCACATTGCAAAACAAGGTTTTTCCCAAATGTCATTAAACTCATAGTACATGAGAAGCAGAAAAACGTATCCTGGAAAGCATATACTGTAGCTTGCTAGTCTACAAAAATAACAGCATAAAGATAGTCAGCAGGTCTGAGAATCTAAAGGAGATGGGACATGCGGATTTTTGCTCTTTTTTAAACCAGGAAGATGGCATCCTCTTGTGCCCCTCCTTTATTCTAAGCAAATAAGTGGGGTTTTTTGGGAAATATTTTACAGAAACTTCCCTTTCACAGATAACAAAAGGTGGAATTGACAGCTTCTCCTATTTTTCACTTTGTGATTGATATCTGGAAACAGAAGAGGGTACAGAGTTCTGACATTGTATTAAAAAGGGGAAAAATAGGATCAGTGCAAACCTATAGGTAGTCTTTGATAATTATGATGATTGACATCTTCAAATATCAAAAGGCTGTTTTATAAGGAAGATCAGTTTTGTCTAATTTTGGGAAATTGCCTTCCCTCATGACCCTCCTTCAAATCAAACCCTGCAAATAAGTGTTAAATTACTTACGATGCCTATTACCGATGTTTTTAATCAATTCGGTTCACACTAAGTTGCCATGGATGCATCAGATGTTCATGTAAAAACAACTAGTTACAAACAGAGCAAAGCACACGCACTGACTGAGGAGAATATTATGTAGAAATATATCTTCATTGGTTTTGCAGTGAAGTGTTTAACATTGCAGTGTGCCATTCTTAGTCTTGAAAATTAACATGACAAAACACCCCCAAGACGAAGATATATAAATAACAAAAGGGGGAACTGGTTTCTTTTCTTTCCTTTCAAACTGGATTAGGATTCAGCATCACCACCCTGAAACATATTAAATATGTTATGTTTAAATATATTTTATTATTTTATGAAATATGTGTGATGAACAATTCTGGTGCAAATCTGTTGGTTGGTGCTGTATTTTCATTATTTCTGTGAGAAGTTGGCAGTCGTGTGCCGCGTTGACATCACAGGGGGACATTGTTAGCGCGATAGTAAGTTATAATGCCATTTAAGGAGAAAAAAAATTCCACAATCTCAAACATAAGGGATAACAGTCAGAGCAAGAGCTACTTTTCTCACTGACCATTTTCTAGCAATAATGTTCAATGTCATGTTAATGAGAATTCAAATGTTATGCCAGACACTCGGCTAGTTAGTGATCTACAAGATGATGAGCACGCTGGCGTTGATGACAGTATTAGAAGAAACGTTGCCGTTTTGGAAGCTGGTCTGTTTGAGCAGAGTGTACGGCTGAGGAAGTGAGAGAGCTGGACAGACTAAAGGGCTAAAGTGCTGCCATATCATTCTCTTTAGGAAGAGATGAAGTGATCCCACTGGCACCGAACAGCATTGTGGGTAATGTAGGAAACCATTGACCAAAGTGAAAAAAGAGCAACATGTCAATGAAAGTAGTTTAAACATAAAAAGTCGAATTTCATTACAACACAAATCTTGGACTCCAGTGATGATCATGCATTAATTGTAAAGATTAATATGCAAGTCATTCAGGCAACTGAATTACACCTGTTATATCAATGGATCATCATTAGTTGACCATTGTAATACACTGTAGCTAAACTGTAATATTTCTTTGTCACTTGGGTGGTACCTTCAAGATACCCTTTGTACCTTTAATATGCATGTAGTGTACCTTTAAAGCTTTACTCTAATGTATATTAAATCATTTTAAAGGTACACCTTTATATATATATATATATATATATATATATATATATATATATATATATATATGTGTGTGTGTGTGTGTGTGTGTGTGTGTGTGTGTGTGTGTGTGTGTGTGTGTGTGTGTGTGTAAATCATACACAGTAAAGGTACAAAAAAGGGTACCTCCCCAGTGATAAGGGAAGTTACTTCTTTCTGAGAGTGTAGCATGTTTATTTAGTGGTGTATTGTATTGGGTTCCTCAGATGTAGATGAGGAGAAATGTGGTGGACTGCAGGCTGTAGTCTACCACCAGTTGGTGTGATCAGTGATGGAGTTAAAGCCACACCAACTGGTGCTATAAAAGCCAACAAGTGCCTGGGCATGACAACTAACCACAGAATGAGACAGTTACATTTCCCCATTGTTGCACCGGTGTTTTTAAAGCCGGTGTGTATAAACTGAATGAATATGTTTACATTCCTCTCCAGCAAACCGCATTCCTCTGTACACACGCGCTGCATCACAAACCCGCACACCAGCCAACTTTCAGCTCACGCATGATCCTCCTTAAATGCTGTGTGCGGTTTCTGCTGCCATCACAGCACGTTTATTGTGCAGCAACTTTCTCAGGTATTAAGAGTCAGAGGGAAGAGCACTCACCCCGAGACGACCATCCGTAAACCCGCGGCTCCAATAAGCGCAGCTCCGCAGCAGCAACGCACAACACGCACAAATGCGTGGAACAAAAAACAAAAACAAGCGCCGCGGCTTAGTCTGCTTTCAGTCTGTGATATAAACAGTCTGCGATCACACTGAGCTTTTCTGAGCTGTGGCTCTCCACGCAGTGCATACCGGTGTGTGGATCCGCAGACTCCAGACATCCACTCCTCCTCCTTCTCCTCCTTCTCCACCTCCTCCTCTGCTCTCACACTGGGGAGGAGTGACAGCTCAGTAGTAAGGAGCCGCGCAAAGCCTCATGGGAAGTAGAGTTTTGGGGCTTATACCTCTCTCTATCTCCAATGAATAACCTATAACCCGTTTAAATGCATCTCATTATCAGTATTAATGCTTCAGTACAGTATGAATCTTTACATAGATATAGCACTTCTTCTCACAGGACACTGGAGCTGTGAGGCAACAGCACTACTTTGGTGATTCTGCCATTTGTGGTCCACTGATATTACATAGATACATTGTCCTTCACAACATGTGTGTGTTTCAGATAAATATCTTAGAGCAATTAGAAAATAGCTTTGTTTTTGCCCATACCCCACCAACTATATCTAGACTTTACTTGGAAACCTAAAGAGTAATATTTTCCAAATCGTGTTTTGGCATTCATTTATGAATCAGTTGATGTTTGAAACATTTTTTCCCAACAGTCATGGATTACAATGTCCCACCGCATTCACTCAGCCCTGGTACCTCAATACCTTCATCTCTATGAACTGTTTGGAGTAGTCCACTAGTCACATGTTCAACAGAATGCTCATGGGAAGAAGAAAGGTAAGTTCTCTCATTTTTTTCCCTTTATTTTCAAATATATTTACTGACGAGGTCACTTTGAAAGTACAGTCCTGTTACTTTCAATCCTGTTACTCATTTGAGAGCAGAATTGTCAGCAAAGAAACCTTGTAAAAATGATATTGTTGCTTGAGATGGGTTAACACATTTTTCGAATGGTTAAATGCATGTTTTCATAGACTCAATGTTGAAAAATGATATTTAAAAAAATTAAAAGAGTTACGAGGGCTAAATGACAGCTTGGTTGTGGAAGCACCCACCCGCTCCTCCACCATGCCCCGACAAACTAGCTATGAAGTGAGTTTATAGTTAATGAAGTATTTTGGTGTATGATTAGAAAGGTCTCTTTCAATTTTACAGACAAAAGATAAACTGGTGAATTTTGTTCATGCTGCCAATGTACTATTGTCAAGAAAAACTACATGGATTGTTCTAAGAAGGGGCCTTATTGATGCACATATACTATAATAATTCTCTTAAAGCTCTGAATATGAATATGCTGAATATGCACTCACCATGCTCACTAAACTGAATATGCAGAACTTTGACTTATGTGCCTCCTGTTCAGATCTATATTTAGCACACACAACACTGTAAACCCAAAACAGCATCTTTAACCCTTATTCTTAAAGGCTGACCCCATGTCTTCAGAGTGGTAAGTGATTGCATTGTCGTGTAGCAGCATAACTAATTTTGGACTGCATGATTCAGCTCTGACCACAATTGTTTGTGAGAAAGGAACCAGCTTTCAGAGGGTGTTTAATAGGAAACACGGTCTACAGCCATTGGTCTAAATATAGTGTGCCTAATGTGCAGTGTGTTTGCATACTCAGGAAAGAGAATCTTTCAGCGAAAGTTACACACACTGTGTGGAAGATTAAACTATATCTTTCTTTCTTTCCAGTCTTTTTTTTTTTTTTTTTTTTTTTTTTTTTTTTTTTTAGCACATAACAAGAACACATTAACTCTCACAGGTTTTACAGTGAAGTCTACAACTAAACTGAACCAGACTCATTTGCTGCACACACAAAGAATGAAGGAAGATGGCAGTAATTCTCATCTTGTCATCTCTCTGTACCATTTAATTCATCTAGAAAATAGCTGAGTCATGTTTGACCGTCTCCCCCTTTCCACAACACAAAGGCAATTCATCTGCAGTGCTGCTGCAGTCCTGGGAACCGGTAATAGTGAGTCCAGTGTGAAACTGTGATTAAGAATAATGAAAATCTGATGTTTGCTTTCTAGGACTGATTTTTATTATGGATGCATTTTGATTGAATGCTGTAATATGAACAAACGCATAATCAGCATCTGCTTTCTTAGTAAGGATTTTTTATTTTAAAAGATTGCCCCTCTGCAGATATTTTAGACTGTTATGACTTGCCCAAAGCTAAACATGCCAAGAATATTGTGCTGATCAGCACTGCAAAACTATTCAATAAGGCCTAAAGTTATGAGTTTTCAGTAAAGAACCATGGAATTGAACATACAAGAAGAGACATTACTTATAATAATTTGTTCATTAATTCATTCATCTTCAGTAGCTGATATACTGGTCAGTGTTACAGTGGATCCAGACCCTATCCCGGGAACCAGTGGGTGCGAGGCGGGAATACACACTGGATAGGATGCCACGGCACCATGCACACACACATTCACACATACCTTTACACACTCATTCACAGCTAGGGGCAATTTTTGTGAAGTGAGAGGAAATTATTATTATTATTATTATTATTATTATTATTACTACTACTTGTCCTAATAATAATAACAGACATTTTTCATATATATATATACAGTCAGGTCCATAAATATTGGGACATCGACACAATTCTAACATTTTTGGCTCTATACACCACC
>CM075025.1:7593381-7607901 GCA_037576675.1 Pangasius sanitwongsei | reverse complement strand
GACCTCACAAATGCGCTTCTAGAAGAATGGTCAAAAATTCCCATAAACACACTCCTAAACCTTGTGAAAAGCCTTCCAAGAAGAGTTGAAGCTGTTATAGCTGAAAAAGGGTGGGCCAACTCCATATTAAAGTTCATGTGCATGTAGAGGCAGACGTCCCAAAACTTTTGGCAAGATAGTGTATGTAGAATAACAAATGCCCAGGACTACTCTACTAAATAGTTTCTAAACTTTTATTCTTAAAACTGCCAAGATCTTCAGTATCAATATCGTTTATATGAAAATTAGAAACCTATTCTCCTGCTGCATAGTTAGACACTAGTTAAAGGAAACCTCCATCCTGAAACACATGAAGTAAACTATATGGCCAAAAGACATTTGGGATGAACTGTAATGCAGACTTCACACCAGGCCTTCATGCTGGAAGTCAGTGTCCAACTGATTGTGCTGTTGTGGCTGAATGGACAAATCCCCACAGTTACAGTCCAAAATCTAACCTTCCCAGAAGAGTGGACGTTATTATAGCAGCAGTGGAGGGACCAACTCCATATAAATGGCCATGGTTTTGGAATGGGACGTTGAACAGTCAGGTATCCACCTGGTATTTCGCCATGTAGTGATGTGTTTAGGGATTCTGGTGGTAATTTGCTGGTTACTGCTGTACTTTCATTATTCCTGTGAGAAGTTAGTGGCTGTGTGCTGTACTGTCACAGAGGGACATTGCTAGCACAGTTACAATAGTCTTTAATAGGTTTAAAAAAAAAAAAAAAATCAGTGATCTCATACAAGAGTCAGGTTTCACTGTTAGCTCCTAAAAAGCAAGAGCGTCTTTTCTCACTCACTCATTTTCCAGCTATGTTCAAAGTCATATTAATGAGAAATGTAAAGGTAAATTTAGTGGAGAGGATCATACAGAAGTCAGACTCGAAGTTCCAGAACGCAATGCGGCACTGTTGCTCTGAGTTACAGCAGAGTCTCAACTCGGCTAGTTAGTGATCTATGACATGACAAGCATGATGGCATTGTTGATGGCACAGTAGTAGCATGAAACCTAAAGCTTTGTAAGCTCATCTGTGTGAGCAAAATTTGCTGATGAGGAGGTGAGAGAACTGGACAGACTAAAGGAGGCTCTGGCCCACTGTCAGCAGGTAGTCAGACAGCATTGTGGGTAATGTAGGAAACTGTTAACCAAAGAGAATATAGATCAAAATTCCATTAGAAAGTAAACACTGGACAGCACCGAAGATCACAAATGAATTATAATTTAATTTATAGACTTATTAATTTAATTTATAGAATTATAATTAATAAGTCTATAGATTAAATTAATTATAATTCTATAATTATAATTCAAAATCTTTCCTTCTTGGGTATTTCTTTCTTCTCTTAAAATTTTCCATCAAAGTAATTAGAACTTCCCCAGTGGTATTACAGTATTTTTCTGCACTAGGGCAGGGCTATATGACAATATAATATCAATATCATGATAAATTATGTCACTCTAAGATATGGTGGGTACTATGATTACAAATAATAGTAATTACAAACTAAGGCTTCAAAGCAGCTGATTTGATGTTTTGAAATTTGTTGTTTTAAAATGTTTTAAAGCTATAAAATATGAAAAATTTCCTGAATTCTTAATTTTCCTGCTTGTTAGTGTTAATTTTTGTTTGACATTAAAGCGTTATTAAACTCAACTGCTGTTTTGCAGGCAGTTTGTAGCAAACCTATACAATCATGATGAATTGTAGAAATGACTTCAAGTGCTGTGATACATTATCCACACTGTCACACTGTCCACACAGTCTATTTTGCATAATATTTTGTTTCAGTATCAGTTTTATTTGTTATTTATAGTGAACATGCAACTGAAAATCCTATAGGTGTTATTTTATATATAACTGTCAGCTGCAGGAAAACATTGTACCTTTTGCTATGGGCTGCTTACAGTTCAACAACTCTTGACTTCTTCCACAGAGACTTTCTCGCCTTGGTTGGATCGGAAAAGGCCAGAGCTACAAACATGAACTGTGAAGTTACAGCAGAAGTGAAACACGACCGGTCAGAACCTATGATCGACATCACGTTCAGTAAGTGACCTCGGTTATGAATTTCCACTGTGTGCACTCTGACGTAGAATGGTTACATAAAGTACATCAGGAAATAATTGTCTTGAACTATAGCTGTATTTGTCATTATATTATAGGTCACAATTCTTAACATGACTGTGCTTTTGTTTTCAGTGGATGGTGAAAGGTTAGTGATGAAAGGAGCCAAGCTGACAAGCCAGGAGATGCTTTCTGCCCTACAGACACGCTGCATTGCTAAAGACCCTCAGTCTAAAGCCACAGGGAAGAAGTAGATGCGTACTGTGTATATATATATATATATATATGCTTTGTGTATATTAACTTTTCATTAAATAAAACTCAAATTCTCAAGCTGTCTTGCAGTTGTTTACATGGCTGGTTTTGAGTAAAAAGAATTAACGATACAGTTGATATTGTATAAAATATATAAAATCAGTGACTAGACTACATGGAATTGTGTGTGTGTGTGTGTGTGTGTGAGAGACAATTCTTTCCCAAGACAGTTTTTGCCCAAGTCTCATGCTTCCTTCAGTGGATAATCTCGCCTTGATACTGTAGACTTGTTCCTACAACCTGCTGCTGTAATCATAAAGACTGCCCTGTGCTCATCTCAGGACTCTTATTCACAATATACACATACTGTTTGTTTTCTACGCTTCTACACTTGTATACTGTAAGGTTTTATAATCTCACTAGGATGAGGATGGGTTCCCTTTTGTGCCAGGTTCCTCTCAAGTTTTCTGCCTTTCGAGTTTTTCCTTGCCACTGTCACCCCTGACTTGGTCAGTAGGGATGTTTTCTGTGAAGCAGCTTTGTGAGATATACAAATACAATTTTGTGTGAGTTGAGCAGAGTTGCAGCGGTATTCCACAAGTACCCCTCGCTGCAAAACAAAAAGTCCACGAGGTGGAGAAGGACCTGATCCAGTCTGTCTACCTGGGTGGAGCTGAGCCAAAAGTTCAGGGGATGGTGTGTGTTTCAGGGTGGATAAGTGTGTTTAATGTGTTGGTTAGGGTTAAGCTTATAGGAGGAGTTGGATCAGATCCAGCTCCACCCCCTTGACTTTTGGTTCTGCAGCAAGGATCTCCACTTTATTACACACACCTGCTTTGCTGGTGCATCTTGTAGGTGTACAGTTAGACTTTGGTTATTTTTTTATTCTACAAGATTTGTGCTAATCAGCCAGCCTTTCACCAGGGTCAGTTTCTGACTTCTGTTGACTGGATAATTTTAGTTTCTCAACCCAGTAATGACATTGAGGTATTTAAAAAAAAAAAAAAAAAAACTCATCACTTCTCTGCCACTACCAATGCCAGCCACACACACACCACCACCACCACCATGCCACAGTCTGTCGTCTCAGTGTCACTGCTGTCCTGAGAACAGTGGGCTTTTCAGGTGATGGACGGGACAGAGAGAGTCTAGAGCCTATTTGCACCTATGGTAGGATTACCTTATAAAATGTAGTTTCAGTATGTGTCATGCACATTATTTGTATTTGGTTGTATATAAATCTATTGCGGATGGTTTTTGTTTGATTGTTTCTTCCTTTTCATGATCTGAATTCTTTAATCCCACTCATGAACCTTTCCCTCATTCTGCACTGCCTAGCGCGAGAGAGAAAGCGGAATGACGCTATGTGACGTTTCACGCGTTGATTGGACAGCCCACACGTGCGCGTGCTATAGAAACAGTATAAAAGCATGGAGGCGGACCGTATAGCATCGTACTGGTTTTCGAGTTAGAGGCTGAGGTTCAGTAGTGTGTAGAGTAGGAGCGAATATTCAAGTGAAAAGATGGTAGATAAATTTGTGGGAACATGGAAGATGGTTTCCAGCGAGAATTTTGACGAATACATGAAGGCACTGGGTATGTTTGCTTAACATTTTTTACATGTGAATATGTATTAATGACATAGTTGCTGTGTGTTTGTTGTGTTTTTGGGCTGTGACTATATAAATGTTAATATGAACTATCCTATTTAAATCCTACTAAATAATAACTGATAGTAGGTGATGTTGAGGTCCATGTCATTAAGTATAGAATTTGTAGTCGTAGCCTGTTTGCTGTCTTTTTGTTATGTTTTTGGGCTGTGAATGCAAATCTTTTACAAATATGTAAATGCAATGTATGTTATTATCTATAATATATAATACACTTTCAGAAAAAAAGATATTAACCTATAGCACTGGCTATCACTGGGTGGGACCCTACTTTCAGTATGCATCTTTCACCTGGGAAAGTAAATAGCACGTACATTTACATAAGGCAATTAATATATTAAGATAAACTGATCTCTGTGTGTTTTGAAAGTGTAACACATTCGCTTTCTCAGGTAAAAGACATATTACAGGTACAGAAGATGTCTCGGGGATATCATCTCAAAGAAAAACCATGATAGTTTAATATCGTAACTGTTATTAAGTATTGTACTGATTAGATTGACTAAAGTGAAAATGAACTCATTTTCCGCTCTTCAGGTGTGGGTTTTGCCACTCGTCAGGTAGGAAACAGGACCAAGCCCAACTTCATTCTCAGCATGGACGAACAAGAACTGATATGCATGAAGTCGCAGAGCACTTTTAAAACTACTGAGGTCAAATTCAAGCTCAATGAGTCATTTCAGGAGACCACTGCTGATGACAGAAAGACCACGGTCAGTAATGAATACTGCTTTCCTGACAGGTTACTTAATGAGTGCAGCTCTGTCGTAGTCTGTGGACTTGTCTGAGATTGTCTCCTCTCTGTGTGCAGACCGTGGTGAGCCTTGAGAATGGCAAACTCGTGCAGAAACAGACCTGGGACGGCAAAGAGACCACACTAGAGAGAGAAGTGACTGATGGAAAATTAGTAGCGGTGGGAATTGTATTTTTTCCTTTAGAAAATAAGAGGACACATGCTTCTTCATTTGAAAAAATTCTCTTCCATTTATGCTCTAAACGTTGCATTTTGCAAACATTTTGCAGCCAAAAATCCATAGACTCTAGGCTTGTGACTATAGTCAAATAGGTTTATGACAATGAAAGCTAAATAATAACTATAAGAACTTTGATAGTAGTATGGTTGATATATGTAATGTAATGACACTATTATAATAGCATCTATAATCAGTCCTAGCTTAGAGAGCGTAGCGTAGTTAGAAACTTTTTTCTTTTTTGCTGAAATCTGATTTCTTCCTTCCTCTGCAGACATGCAAGATGGGAGATGTGGTGGCGGTGAGGACGTATGTAAAAGAAGCATGATAAAATGATCCTGGCTTGATATTGGAGGTGCCTGGCTCAGTTCAATGAGCAGTCATTTAACTTTCTTGTTTTCTTGTATTCATTTTTTGACACCAAAGCCGTTGCTTTCCAGTGTATTTTAAGATGCATTGAGATTAATCATTGTGGTGCTTTGAATAAAGTTTTGATCATATCTGCCTTTAATGATTTCGTTTGTTTCTTTATTTAGCCTATTTAACTGTGCATATGGTTAAATATGCGATAGCCAAGTATCAGTAAGGAAGGGACTCTCAGATTCCCAAACTTACACCAATCCTTACCCATGTTAAACTGATCATTGTAGCATCACAGCATTTTGAATACACTGTTCAATACAGATGGATTTGGGCTCCACTTTTAGGAACTAATTGCTCCATGTACTTGTAACTCTCACCAATCTTTGTAAGTTTAATGGCACTTTAATAAAGCAGAGAAGTTATTGCTCAACAACTAAACAGCCTTAAATAATAAATGTTATTTAACTACTGAGTGAAGAGTCTATATGAAGCGAAGAGTCTATAATACTGAGTGAAATAGTCGAACAGCAACGAATGGTTTACTTTAATACGAGAGTCACATTCAAGTAAGAATCCTTTTTTTTAAAAAAAAAAATCTAATCCAGAAAGGTCAACATATATTGTACAGTAATTACATTTTTAAAATACCAGAACCTGTCACTGGGTCCAGACTTGCCTCCTCACCCTTGTAACTACACTGTACCTCTTTCTCTTTAACAACATGCTTTAAGATGAAGAACTGAATAATAAGCTGGGACTTTAATGTTTTTATTTTTGTCCCAGTTAACTGTAAGAGCACTGATAATATACTGAAACATCTCAATAATTCTCTGTGTGTTGAGAGTCACAGGATGTTCCTTTTTTTCCTTAAACATTTCCTTTTAGCGCATAGTTTTAAGCTGTGTAAGGAAACGAGAGCATGGGTCGCCACGCCATCGTTCCCTTTGACCTGCACTCGAATCATAGAATGTTCCACTCATGGCCACTTTCCCAGGAGAGGAAAAAGTGGAGAAGCGCTGATTGCAGTTAACAGCAAAAACAGCTGAAACAGGTGCATTATGGGCCAACTCCCTACAAGCCCCTTTATTCAGAAAACACAATGCACTTTCCTATTCCTGAGCTTGTATAAAGCTTAGATAATGGGAGGTGGTACTGGAAAAAAACCTTTAATGATAATCAAATACTACAGGATTTGTTTCCAGCTACTCTCCTGACCATGGTGAGATCAAATGAGGAAGACATGTGATCTTGATTTACTTCAGATCTATTTATTATCATTGCACAGGAAACCCTTCAGAGATCACGGCAAGGATCATTGCAGCTCTATCTGTGTGCAATAAAACAATGTTTGTGTGTTTCTGGTGAATTGAGTGAAAGTTAAATTCTCTTTCATGGGATTGATTTGTAATAAAGTTCTACAATGTTCATAATGGGGAACAAAGGTTGCAATGTAAAAGTATTCAAGGCTAGGTCATGTTTTTGTGTGAAAGGGGAAACGAGAACTGGGGAGTTGTGGATGCTCTTATAAAAATAGCTTTTATTTCTATATATGTGTGGCGTCCTGGGAAAACCTATATATAGTTCTGAAAATGACAGGCTTTACATTTACTGTATTACCTAATCCACTTATGGAAAAACAACATTAATACCAAAATCTAAACCCGAGCCTCATCATCGTTCCTTCTCTCACCCAATTTCTGTCCATGCTATTGATGGGGAAATAATTGCTGATTAACTCAGTTCTTTTCTGTTGGCTACATTTTTTATTAGATTATTTAAACATTTAAAAGCTTTGTCTGCTGTCATCTGTACAGCATGTGTTGTTCTTTGTTTTGATGATGATGTGTTTGAGCATCACAGACATTTGGACAACTGCTATTTGATTACAAGCTGAATTAATTAGGCTTATGTTCATTTCATTATGGCATTTAACTATCCGACAACTTGATCAAATTGTGAGAAAACTCAGTTAGCTAGCAAGGTTTTAGACATCTTTAGGCAAACTCATTTTACCACTGCGTTTGTTAAACTGACTCCTTACAGAACATGATCTTTCATATGTTTATGTTTTCTTAAAGTAACAATGTTAAAGCATATTTTTGGCAAAAAAAAAACTAACTTTTTTTTTTCAATATTTAGATTTCTCGTCATTTTTGGCTGTTTTCTACAATTTGTCATGTTTTGAGCAAAATGTCACGAGCAATGTGCACAGAAGTCTCGCAAAGTGTTACACACTGGATAATGGTATATTGATCATTTCGTTTCACCCCAGTAAAGAATTAAGTACATTTACACTAGGTATGTGCAAATAGATTATTATAGGCAATACTGGGTAACATTTTTTCTATTTCAAGATACATTATTTATCAACATATTTATAAAATTGTTTACAACTATAGACCTGTAGAATTCTGTATACAATGCACCGCTATTGTCTCTGGGTATTGTATCCCGGGTGTACATACATGACATGACAGGAAGGTGAACTATTGTAGGCTTTATTGATACAGTAGGCTACTGTGGTGTCACTTTGACTTGGAACATGTTTTGCCTGGCCAGACAGTTATTATAGAAATGAAGTCATATCCTTGAGGAACATCTGGAAAGCTACACTCCAGGACACAATTCCCACCCTTCCGTTGTCCTTTCTTATTATCAAACACACAATGCTGTTATACAATCCTGCCTTGTCTAGTCAAATCACAAGGCCAAGGCTACTGTCTTCTATCCCACAGTTTCCAGCATCCTTTGGTATTCAAACAACACCTGAGGTCATAAAATCCATGGTCTAAGGTCATACAATTCAGTGGGACCTGTGGCATTGTTAGAATGTGTTTAATTGTTATTGCCTGTGCATGTTTTGCTAATCCTACACTGATTAATTTTTGATAGAGCAAATGCACAAGTTATACACTTGTTAAGCTCTCTGTAATTACTGTTCAGTTTATCTGTAGTCATGCCAACATGAGCTTAAACACTTTAACACTCAGCTTTCCAGCAAACACACGCTATTAGAATGTTCGGTACATATTCAACAGTTTCTAGCTAGGTTAGATGGTTAGAAGGTAATGTTCCAAAATAATGTCCCTGAAACCTTCTAATAACATTGTGAAGCAAACCATTATTACAGCAAATGTTTTTGGGACATTGCAGGAACATTATTTCTGGAATATTTTTGAGTATTAACATTCTAAGAACGTTAGACTGTAATGTTCCAGAAATACCATTGTTGCAAAATACTTATTGAAATGTTCCAGAAACAATGTTCCTGAAAATTGTTAATTGCGAGATGTTCCTGCAATGTTCTAAAAACATTTGTTGTAATAGTAATTTGTTCACAGTGTTTTATATAGGAATTTTATTTTTAGAACATCATAGCCTAACCTTCTTAGAACCTGTTGAATACTTACTGAGGTTTTCCGGAAATAAACTTTATGCAATATTCTAATTGCAAGACGTTCCTGTTCTAAAACATTTGCTGCAATAATGGTTTTGTTCACAATGTTACTATAGGTTTGCAGGAACATTATTTCTAGAACATTAATATCTAATCTTCTTAGAACCTGTTGAATGTGATCCTTACTGAAACCTTCCAGAAATATCATTACTGAAATATTCTAATTCCAATGATAATAGATAATGATATCAGAAGGTTGCTTACAAAACATTCCCAGTCAGACAAACATGACGTTAAGGAAATATTAGTGTTACATTCCATCCACTAAAAAAAAGTTGCAGCAATGGTGTAAGAATGTTTACAAATGTTATGTAAAACCGTTCTCTGAACACCCAGAAGATTTGACAGATCTTTTGAACATTTTGTTCAGAAACCACTCTACTAACCTATTTTTTACACAACATTATTCAGTTATTCTTCAAAGCATATTATTCAGTAACTAAAGTGCGGATAATAGGAAGTGTGTGTAACTATGAGCATGAAGAATGTAAATCTGGACCTGCTTATGGGTTCTGAGAGTTTAAAAGGTTGATGATTCTTGTCTCAGAGTGTTGGGTGAAGGCTGTGGTTGAGTTAGCAGACACAGGCAGTCAGATCGAAGAGATATAAAAGGTCTTAAGTTCATGCCTTTTCAGTTCCCCACTGAGAGTCGGGGGTTGGGACTACTGTGGACAGAACTAATGAGAGGCTTGTTACCATGCAACAAGACTTAGTAGGATGCCAAAAGCATTTATATTGGAGGTGGTGACTGAGTGTTCATCTCTGTTCAAGAAAAAAAGTAACTCACAGCATAGTAAACATCTTGCAAAAAAAGATTTCCCAGTGCTTTTTAAAGTTCTGTCGCATAGTGGAAATAAAGTAGAAGCATGCACCAGTACCTTCGTCTAGGATTAAAAAGCAGAGCCAGTCTCTGAGAGAATTTCTCAGAGATTTCATAATGTCTTATACCCTTTCAGGCTGTGATATTTCAGACACAGGCCCATGTTAAACATGAATGAGATCCACTAAATGGGGGATGAACGTCTCAAAAAGCTCAGGAGCCTCAACATGATATTGGAATTCTTTCCGATGTGAATAAAATCATGCTTTTGAACCTGCCTCCCACTTTCACTCAGGGCATGTAATCAGTCACCCACAGCAGGAGCTGAACTCAGTATGGAGCTGTGAATATGCCGAACTTTAGCCTCTTTAGAGTAAAACAGCAGCATAGGGCCAGGTGCGGCCGGCCACAGATGTACTGCAAACAAACGAGTAGAAAGATCCCATTTTCCTGTAGGCCATACATCATGTGTTTTTCATTAAATGTCCATCTGAGGAGCTTGCTTGTAGAATTTGATTTTCACCAAAGCTCTGATGACTATCACCATTTAAGTAAGGAATAAAACATGGAAATTGTTTACAGGAAAATACTCAAAGACGGGGTTGTGTGATGAGGCCTGATGCAAAGCGGAGTTATTGTTACCACCCTGAAAATGATTCTTTTTCAATAACAGCATATCCTGAAGTGTTTTCTTCCTCGTATACCACGGCAATTTGACAACAATGTACATTTTCTCCATTAGTCACATTTAATGCGACTGTGATGGACTCAAGTTCAGTGTTCCCAGGACAGGCTCCAGATCCACTGTGACCCTGATCAGGAAAAAAAATTATTACTTAAAGTGAGTTAGTGAGTGAATGAGTGAGTTATATTTAATGTAATTTATATTATCACTTATGCTATGGCAGCTATCTACTGTTCCCTATCTTGTGAAGACAAAAAATGTAGCTTGTCATGTTAAGATCATGTTAACGTCACGTAACGTTTTACAAAGCACTGACACTGGAGACTCCTTCCTTATCAATGGATGCTGTATGTCGTTTCAATGAAATGATAATGTATTAGAATTAATGTATTAATAAATCTGTGATTTGCTGATGGAACTACAGTCAGAGCTGCTGTTAGAGAAGATTAATCAACACCTTCTGACCAATCAGAATCAAGCATTCAACAGTGCTGTAGTATGTGTATCAGATTTAGATTTAGAATGAAACGTACCATTCGTAAATCATGGAAAAACAGAGATCATGGAAAAGAACCTATGGTATAAACAAAAAGAGTATGATTTCCTATGTTAGAACTCGGTTAAGAGAAGTAAAAAAAACTTTGACCAAAACACATCTGCCCTATTTACAGAAATAGTTTATAGAAAAATATATCACTGCCATGACTCATAGACTTTTACATCATTTAGACATGTAACCAAAAATGATGAATGTTGTCCTTAATTAACTTCATTGTGTTTTTGTATATTAGAATGCAACATTTGTGCCAGACCTAAACAGTATCTAGAGATGCTTATCAGCTTACGGCAGTGCAGTGGGAAACAAAAGGGAGGTCAACGGGACGTGCGTGGAAATGTAAGGCAATGGTGAAGGCCAGCTGCCAGGAGATTCATTAAAAAGTGAGTAACTTCTAATTTGGTACATAAAGTGCCCTGGGACAGCAGTCTTCTTCTACAGCTATGTATGTCTGTAAATCTGCCAAAACCTAAATGGATTTATACTACACATTACCTAAGATTTAAAGTAATACTAACATAACAAAATGTTTCAGAACATCCTGTTCACCACCATCCTGACCACAGAATGTCAATGCAACATATATAAATATGTGCATGTGCACTTTTTTTTTTGTGAAAATCAAATCTTCTGATCAGTCAAATGACTTTGAATATATTTTCTTCTTCTTCTTCATTTTTACATTCAGTTTTAATGGCGCTTTAATTTGCACTTTGTGAAAGTTAGAGATGTGGCATATGACATTATGATAATTCATCTATCAGCACTTTGTCTGTAGTTTTTCAGTCATTTGTTCTGTATAGTTCACAAAATAGTGTGTAACATTTGAGAAAATTTTGTATTTAGATATTGTTAATACACTATAAATTTACTCTTTCCAATGAATAATAAACAGATCAAGATCAGTGTGTCTGTAGTCTGTATTGTCTGGCCATTACAAAAGGTCTGTTTAGAACCCAGTTTCCTAAAGGCATTGTAAAGTTAAGAGCATCCTAACTGGAGGAGAGAGAGTGTAATCTGATGCTCGCTCTACTAGTGATGATCTTTGTGCTAAGATGGTTGGGAAAGGCTTTGAAATGTTTCTATTCTCAGCTTTTTTTTTTTTTTTCTTTTTAAATATTGCACTAAGACAACTTTGCTCTGAACACACAGTACGCTGAGAACAGGGAGTTGTGTTTAGTGTGTCATGGAATTTTGGAGGGAAAAAATGCTGACAATCTGAAGCCTAGGATTAGCTTGGTCTCTGACGAGCCTCTAAGTTTTCCCCACACATGGCCGCAGATAAGGCAAAGGGAAGGAATCAGAGGAATTTGACGTGTTTCTGGGATAAAGTCGTGTGGTAGATAAGGTTCCAAATGAACTTCAGCTCTACAGAACCATCCTGACCTTACAGCGTAAATTCATCACAAACATTTTGTAGGCTGTGCGTCATAATAGACCAGTTAGACCTAGTCAATAGACCTAGTCAGATGCTAGTTATTTAATATTTTCGATGCCTTTTTAGCCAGTGTTTTTTTGTTCATGGACTGGCTCCAGGTCAAACAAGGAACACAATCCCCTTCCTGTAGTAAAGAGAATGGAATATGAGCAAGTGAGCATGTAAACATACACAGATTGAGCCTTTCTCGGCTATGGGTACCTCTAAATATTCCTACTAACACTGGTGTATCTTAGCCTTTATCATAATTAAACTCAAGAGTTTGGAAAACAATGGTTTCATGAACTCCCTTCGATTACTTCCCAACATGACACGCACTTCCACAAACTGTGTGGATAAGATAACATTGGCTTGTAGAAGCGTAAAGGAAACAGGAAGCCATCAGTCATTTGCTAACCTCTTTTTTCTTCATGCATGTAAATACGACTTTGACCATTCACCATCCATTTAGCCTTTAACTGTGATTCAAAATCACTAACAAGACTGCTGGCCATGGGGTATCCTGTACAACAAACCCACAAAGCATGTAAGGACTAAATATGGCAACATGGCTTATACTGTACTAAATATGTCTTATTCAGCCCACAGATGGGTGCTTTGAAAGGGAGGCAACTGGAGTTCTTGCACAACACAGCTGTGAGTAAAGAAAGCAAACATCATTGTCAGTATCTTAGGATTCACAGTTTCACCGCACTTTCTCATGCCTCACTTTTGATCCATAAATGTAGACAGAGGAAATGGCTCATGTGACAGACAGGAACACATATAGAGCTGAATGGGGCTTTGGAGAGATCACAAAAGAATGAAGTAGTGGGAGGTATATGAGATTCGAATGCAGGAAGCTAAGACCCTTAGACAAGTGCTTGCCTCTTGGCATAAATAATTCACTTAATTGGGCTTGTGTCACACACAGAGCAGGTTTCAAATCCCTGTTAAATTCCAATTTCTCCTTTTCTAATTTACAAAATGCAATCACACAGGCACAAAAGCAAATGATCAGCTCTATAGATCATTATGAAAAAGGGCTGCTTATATAAATGGGCTAGCAGGGTTAAGTCCCCCTGCTTTAAACAATTTTTAAAAAAAATAATATATGGTTTCATTTTTGGCATAATCAAATTTGCTAATAACAAATGTCTTAAAATTGACTATTTTGAATTTCTGTCTAACCAAGTGTAACAGCACCATCAGCCATAAGAAAAAATACATAGAATGGTATGAAGTGAGGCTGGGGGCTGGGGCTGATTTCTTTCTAGCCCAGACTGTAGATTCATGCAGCCTCTTAGTGACAATCATGTCAGATTGTCACAGAGGATTTGATCTTCATTTGGGGTGATATCTTTGAGCCTGCTTTGCTGAAACACATTGTCATAAATTCCCCCTCTCAAGCAGGCTGCTTTTTTCCCTGAGCAACAAGTGTCACTTTCATTCATTTTGTTTTGAGTCAGCTTCATTTGTTTTTGTTTTTCTGTCCTGTCTCTGCCCCTGTCCTTTCATTAGTGTGTGACCTGATTGTATCCATGTGTTGTATTAAATCTCATAATTAGATTGACTATGCGTATCCTGATGTTTCATAGTCTTGTTGTGAAGCCTTATCATGCATTTCTAGGGTTAAGTCCGAGCCTTTCCTGCCTCAGTGTTTCCTGGTGTTGACCCGTGCCTGTGTTTTCATTGTTGATCATGGATTATCCTGTTCTAATATTGCCTGCCTGTGTTTTGACCCATGCTACCGACAATGACCATGATTCTTGGATTTCCCTTAACATCCATCTTAATGTACACATCCATTACATCCAACACGCATCATATCTGCAGTGATTGAGAAGGTGCGTGTGTAATACACTCGCTGGTGTAATGAATTAGAATAAAGTGAATAATTTACTCTATCATTATTTTTTTGGAGAATTTACTCTATCATTATTCTTTTGGAGAAGAAACTGAAAGTAGATAGACTAAGCACACATTGTCCTATCAAAGTACAAATTACACAAAAGGACAGATGACAGAACCATAAGTTTAGTGTTTTTTATACAAAAGGTTTACAACTTTACTGTTTACCATATTTGGCATGTTTTTTTTGTAATAGCTTGTAATAGCTTGACCCCCATCATTATTATTATTGGGGGGAGTGAATGACCAGCGCTCTCCTCCACCCTCAATACCACGACTGAGGTGAGACCCTTGAGCAAGGCACCAA
>CM075025.1:7568568-7593281 GCA_037576675.1 Pangasius sanitwongsei | reverse complement strand
TCCTCCACCCTCAATACCACGACTGAGGTGAGACCCTTGAGCAAGGCACCGAACCCCCAGCTGCTCCCCAGGCGCCGCAGCAAAAAAAAAAAAAGCTGCCCACTGCTCCGGGTGTGTGTTCACGGTGTGTGTGTGTTCACTACTGTGTGTGTACACACTGGGTTAAATGCAGAGCACAAATTCCGAGTATGGGTCACCATACTTGGCCACACGTCACTTCACTTCATTCACTAATAGTTTCATTTTTCGAACTACTGACAGGTTGTTCAGTACAGAATAAACAAAATGCTAGTTCAAATGTGGTTGTATCACATGACTCCCTCCTTGCTAAACCGCTGGGCTTTCCTTCTCTATACTTCCTTTTCTAGGGCTTGTGTAATGAACAGCTCTGATACAAAAACACGAGCTCAGGCCAAGTCATTGATCTTTGGAGAGGACTCGGTAGCAGGATGAAATCATTATGCAGACTAGTACACATAAGATACACTGTTGCAAAACCTGAAAAAAAAAAAAAAAAGATTAAGCGTTTTAAAGGTTTAAAGGAATACAGCAGGTTTTTTTTTTCAACCTGTTCTACTGTATATCAACTGCATCTGTAGTGTATGTGTGATTACCACAGTAATGTTAAGATTTTTCCCTGCACTGAGAAAGAATTGAAATATATTCACTCAAAACAAAGTCTAAGCACAGCTGTTGGGGCAATAAACATTTATGTGAAACATACTTCGGTAAAATGTAATAATGAATTCCTCAGTTAAGAAGAAATGGATGCCCTATTGAATTCTTAGGTCAATAAACTCTAAATATTTATTGAACATTGTCCTTTGAGAGGTGAAAATACTTTTCATAGAGAAGAATTTTTGCCTGTACAGATGGATACCACTAAACCTTGTGGAAAGAGCAAGTAACCAGAATGACAGTTTACTGAATTGCACTTTTATCTGTGTCTCATCCTAAAACTCTGTCTCATCCTAAAAAAAAATAGTTGTGGTTTTGAATTGACTTTATATAATCTCATATCGTAAACATTTATTGACCTAGTCTCAGAACTGGCTTCCATTATAAATTAATTGTGAGTAAACAGATTTTTACATGGCCTCTAAGGTGACACGGTGATTATTTTTTTTAAAAGGTGTGGCCACAAAATTAATACATTGACACCACAAGTCAAGATTCAAAAGATCTAGTTCATGGCCAGTAAATATTTAACTTCTGGCAACTACTGTATTTTAAAATGAGCGGGCTACAGAGAAATCAGTTGAATTGGACCATTGTGGCCAATAGAATCAAAGTATGGAGATCACTGATATTACACTTGGAATGATCTTGAAATGATGTATAAAGACATACTGCTGTCACTGGCACTGGAACATGGATACCATTAGCCCATGTCACCTTAAGTGAATTCTCATAGCCCAGAGTTTTTTTTTCCTGGCCTGTGCATGCCAAATGTACACCACATTAATGTTATGGGACCATCATACTTAAGTTATGCAGCTTGTGGTAAAGACATAATTTGTGGCCACAGGGTACTTCATTTGTGGCATCAAAATATTAACTTATGGCTTCAATATATTAATTTGTGGCTGTACCTTATTAATAAATATCCACCATGTCACCTCAGAGGCTCTGTAGATTCTCTTTTTCAGTACAGGTAAATGTGTTGACATTTTTGTCTGTAATAATCATGCTTATATTACAGATGTGGTAGATAGCGATTAGGTTGAAAAATGCTGAAGTATTCCTTAAATTAAATGACATATTTAACATATCCTAGTAATAAGCTGATGTTACAGTTTGATGGTGTGAGTCATCTGTTCATTGTGTCAAATATCATTTGTATTCAATTGGCTCAATAATTTCATAACATCACATTCATCCCTGGGAAATGACAAAGGTCAGCTTCAGAACAGAGCTGAGGCAGTTCTATGAGAACTATGAGTCTGCTCTGAACTTTGCTGCTAGTCAGACCTTTGTCCTCTCACACAATCCTACTAGCAGCAAAGTTCAGATTAAAAAAAAAAAAAAAGCATTTCATAAGCAATAACTGATCATCTGGATTTAGACTTAGCCCTTATACAGTGTGACCCCACAGCTTTAACTATAACCAGCATCAAGCACAACATTGACTGTGTGTTTCAACACGCATCACACATACACACACACACACACACACACACACTTTAACCATAATCCTTGGCTGTTGGTTTCAATAGAGGTCAGCATTTGCTGGACGCAGCTTTTATTTTACACTGATTATTTCTGGGCACATCACACCATGGCTTGTCAGAGGTCATCAGACTCAATCTGGTCCATTTTTTCTGCCTGGAAGCCTCCATTCAGAGTTCAGCACAGTCACTGGACAAGCCAGACCTTACTCATGGGCCTAGTGCAGGCCAGTCAGCAAATACACCCCTGACAGCAAGAGAGAGTGACACAGTGTTTTCAACATATCACAGCTTTTTGTCAGCTGTCTGGCAAAACCAGTTTGCTAAAGAGTTTTGTTGTTGATAGGCTCTGACCCTATTGCCTTTGATGAGCTCTTAAGCCCACAGAAAGATGCACGGTGAGGCATCTCCATATTATCCTATGGGGTAATTCTATTCCAACTAATAGTACTCCTGAGCTACCTTGAGATCTTTTCATCAGAGTATAGAAAAAGACTGCGAGATCGAGCAACAAATCGGGCCAGCAGCAGCAGTTACTACAGTCAGTATACCGGTCTGTAAAGGTGAAACAGGAGCTCAGTTTGCAAACAAAGCTCTCTGTTTACCAGTCAATCTAAGTCACTATCCTCACCTATGGTTACGAGCTGTCGGTAGTGACTCTGTTAGGATCCCACTAGGGCTTTATCAGGTACGTCACTGGACAGAGACCGTGAGCCCTGAGCAGACCCAGGAGCCACTGGAGAAATATCTCATAGTCGGCTTGGGAACATCTGGGGATCACGTGGTAGCAGCTGGGGAGAGAGAAGTCTGGACTGACCTTCTTAGCCTGAAGTCACCATGGCTCTGCCAGGAAAAGAGGAAGGAAAATTAGAGAATGAATGAAAAGTACTCCTGGGCATGAAGGGCTGGCTCAGGAACGTGGCTCAGGTGTGTTTAGGAGTGGCATATAGAACAAAAATGAGGGTGATTGGGGATTCCTAACAACTAATTGGAAGTCGTTGAATGATTAAATTCTGCCTCACATCTCTCACACTTTCGGCGGTGTGCTTTCAGTCAAGTGAATGCCAAACCACACCATATTCACTATACAGTATACTAGTTAGAGAGATTGGTCATTTTATATTCGGCACACTCCTGAAAAAAGGTGCATTGCAATACTACCAGTGTTAGCTAGGGGATGCTGAATACCCATAATGCACTTGCAGGTTTGTAGGAAATATGGACTAGGATGCCATTTCAGAAACAGCCCTGAACTGGCTGTCTTGGCTAATCGATGCATAATATGCTATAGACATGACACTGCTGCCATCTTGTGACAATCCCCTAAATGCGGATGTGCATATTCTAAAACTGAAAGATCATGATTTGTTTTTAAAGGGAGTTGGTTACGTTCATTTGGACATATGATGCATAAGCAATAGAATGAATATGTTTCATTCGACTCGGTTGTTGTTTATTTCACCGTTATTTCACTCAATACTCATTACATAGTTTATACTTTAACAGATTACCTTATTTTAAAAGATATTAACCTTCTTATGTTCTCATTTTGCTGAACTTTCTGTAAAGTGTACTCTATGCTGCGGGGAGGGTCTGTTTATGGTCTGTACCATTCGTGACCGATCATAGGAGTGCACCATTAGAATGTTTGTTTGCAAAACATTGTCAGTTATTTTAAACATGTGTTTACACATATTTAATTTTAATTTTAGTTTACATAAAATATTTTAAACGGACCGTAATCTCTCTTGTAGGCCAATTGTAGAGCAATCCACAAGAAACAGCGCACAGTGGTACAGTCCGGGCTGTAGTGACGAGCAGGGCTGTTCGATTCCAGAAATTGTGGAGTCGACTCGGATTCATATTTCAGTCGTTTCCGCGGCGCCCAATATATATAAATTTTTATTTTTGTTTTTTTCTATAAATTTTACTCAGAGTGTAGGTTTTGTTGTATGGAGGGGGCATGTGGAAGATGGGGTCAGCTGAGTTTCAAATTCTGTCGCTTCACTCTTCTGTGTGTGAACTTTGGAGTCGATTCTCAATTATCATTTGCACGGAGTCGAAAATTCGACTCCGTCTGAGATTCAGAGCCCTGAGCAGGACCTAGTAATGGCCGATGCTCTTGGACGGCTTAGTTTCTTGAGGCTGAGGTAACAGTGACGATTAAATACAAGTTTTACCCGAATAAAAATGGCTACAGCGAAAAACGAGGACGAGCGAAGAACAGAAGGGGATGTTAAGGGACTGAACGGGCATGCTGAGGTGTCGAGGACGGAGTACTGTAATAAGCTGCGGGAGTGGATGTGGAACTACTACTGCGGCTACGCGAGCTGGCAGAGCTGGATGTGCGTGTCGGCGCTACCGTTATCTCCTCCGTGGTTTCCGCCGCAGCCCGGCAGCCAAGCGGCTAACATCCCTCCTTATCCACCCGCCCCGACATCTGCGGACATCTCTAACTGGTACATTCAGCTCACCAGTCCGCCTCACATGAACGCCACAGCGACTCCTCAGGCCCGGAATTCATCAACATCCACACCCCCGGCAGCGGCTGCTAGTCCGGCGCAGGCGAATGGAAACCCGGCTCAGCAAGCAGGTACAGTAGCGCGTTAGCTTAATGCTAGTTAGCGTTAGCTAACTATCTAGCGGCTAAAGCAGGAAGCTGGTGTTCATATGCTTCACTGAATCGTAGCAATTTCAGCTTGACTTAAGTTTTAAAAACTTTAGATTTTACAATGGCATGAATTCAACATTTAATTTAATATAAAGAGAGTAACATTGTTACTTCACTACAAAGGTTCACTGAGGAAGTAATTCCACGAAAATTGTGTTAAAATGTGAAAATAGCAAAAATAAATCTTTAGGTAGAGACGAAACAAGGGCCAAGTTCCACTGGTACCACTATCAGCGGGTAACTGAATGGCATTGTGGGTAATGTAGGGCACCATCAGCTAAAGTGAAAATAGAATTACATATCAGTGGAAGAAGTTTCAGCTAAAAATGTCAACTCAGAATTTCACTGCAGAAGTGAATACTAGTTTTAAAGATAAGATATGCAGGTTGTTCAGGGTGGAGTTTGTTAAGTATGAGCTTTGTCCAAATCAAGTTTCATTCATTCATGTCTTTTTTAATCTGTTGTAGGTAGAGAGTACACCATTCCCTCACCTTTACACAGATTTCTAGCCGAAATGGTGGATTTCTTCATCCTCTTCTGCGTTAAAGCGACTATAGTTTTGTGGATAATGCACCTAAGTGGAATGAAGTAAGTCTGAAAACGGTGACGTGTTGAAGACCGGTGACATTGATGCACAAATGATCTTCATTTTGTTATAATCCTGTGAAAGTCTGTCTATTTGCGTGAGTTTGAGTTGGATGCTCTCCGCCCACCACAGGGACATTTCTAAAGTCATCATGCAGTTTGTAGTGGAGGAGATCGATGAGAACACGTCTCTGGAGGACCTGCAGAAGATGATGGTGGTGGCTCTGGTGTACAGGGTTTTAGTTTGTTTCTATGAGGTCAGTGAACGGATTGTTTTCTCTCTCATTCAAAGGCATGTTCAGCTGCCCTGGTGTTGTGAATAGCGCTGAAGAGCGAGGGTTCAGAAGTAAAAATGCTGCTCGTTTTCCCCATTGAGAACTTGATGTTTACCAAAACTTTTAATCTGGTAGAAGCCATACGTCAGTATTTCAGCTATTTTCAAAAAATAGCATTTCACTGCCAAAGTGAAACCCACTAATCAGATATATGGCCTGTGAAATGATCATCTTGCATAGTGGGAGTGGTCTGCCATTGTTATTGAAGAGATCTCACTTTGTGAACAGAAATCATGTAGGAATACTCCGAGGTACGAATAATATTCTGAGATTAGCTTGGTGCAGATACAACAATGTTGGTAGAAGCAGGATAAATGTGGAGCAACTGATTTGACAATAATTTGCAGTGCATTCTGGGAACAGTAATTCTTTCTCATTTAAAAGACAGTAAGTACCCTTGCCTTTTTTTTTCCCCCCTCAAATTTTTTTTTTTCAGGTCATGATTCCATGATGCTCCACAATTTTTTAAAAAACAAAAAGATTTTTCTGTAATGTCTATAATGAATGAAGTTTACTTGCAGGACGTGGCAGTTACAGTTGAGCTCAGTAGACGTTAGAGATGTTTTTCCAGTTCACGGAATTTGAATATATTGCAATGTATTTTGAATTTTTGAATATATATTGAATATATTTGTCATCACTCACTGCATATGTTATTTTTATTATTCTTATTACTTTTTGCCAATAATTCTGGAGGGAACTGTGTTACACATTTTCATATGATAATAATACAGCTTCCATTGCTGTATGCTCTTACTTGGCATTTCGCAATATTAATTATTAATATTATTAGCAGTCAGTTTCAGATCAACCGTGGTGCCTTTGCTCTCTTGCTGGGCTTCAGCAAACAATCCTGTATGTGGAACAAAACCAGACCACCTCCAAGTGGAATTCTGGAAAAATATAATGTAGTCGGATATCAAGGTTGAAGAATATATGAATGCTTATTCAGTTCACAAAACTACTAATGTCCTAAACTATTCAGATTTTGTTTGATTATTTCTTTGTTATATAACACTGGCTTTGTTTTCTTCATGCTTAGTTGATTTCCATCATTTTTAAGTGCGCTTGCAAAAAGGTTTGCTTGCATATTCCTTAAACCAAAAGTATTCGCTCCTGATTTGGACTCGGCAAACAGACTAATATGACAGAAAGAACGATTTCTGTATGACAATTTATACACTTTTTTTTATAATTGTATTTGCTAAAGAAAGCTTGCACTTAGACTGTGTAATGCTGAGTCTGTCTAATATAAAGCTCTTTAAACCAATATTCTTTCTTTGTACTTGTTTTTTCTGCAGATTATCTGTATTTGGGGAGCAGGAGGTGCCACACCTGGGAAATTCCTGCTCGGATTGCGTGTCGTCACGTGTGATTCTATAGTATTGGTACGACCCAACCGCGTCCTCGTGGTACCAGCATCTAATGTCACCCTATCAGCGTGAGTGACATCCTCAGATATCCTGCTGATTTGTAGAAAACATGCTAATACCAATATGCAATTTATCCTCCGCTTGCTTTCTCCCACAGATCCACTGTACGGGCCTTGAATAAGAACCTCTCCATTGCGTTCCTCTTTCCGGTCTTCATCACACTGCTCTTCTTCCAGCACAACAGGACTGTGTATGACATTGTGGCAGGAACCATCGTGGTCCGGCGTAGGGGGGTCAGATGACCAGTTCAAAGAGTGACTGAATGTAAAATAGTATTACTGAAGCCTAAAGGTTCTAGCCATAGAAGGTCAGACCTGTTTTCTGTTTAATTTTAATAAATATACTTAATTTATATGATTGTATGTTTGTTAGTTGCATTTTAGTTGTTAAACATGTTGCTTGTTAATACACTCCAACCAAAAATCAGAAATTTAACCACTGATGCATGAGTTGTAAAGATGCCTACTCATCTTTTACATGTGCTCATGTACTGGCCTCTAAGAATACTTGGGATTACAGCTGCTTGTAGTTTGGGCTTTGTAGAGTTTCTAGATTTGTAGGTTTACAAGCTGCCTTACCAGATTATGTACAGGGAAGTCAGAGATCAGGTGCCCACAAAGTAACAGCTAGAAAGCTGAATACCTGACCGACTGAATAATGCGTAATTCTACTAACATTTATTAAATCAGCATTACAGCAGAGAGCATGGATTACTCGAGCGAGAGGCACAGCGATACCCAGCCTTACATGTCTGAGTGCGTACACACGATGAAGAGGTGCGGCGTGAGGCAGGACTTAACCTAGCAGGAAAGCTTTTATTAATCAGCACATCTTCTCAAAAGAAACTGAGGACAGGCAACAAAGTACACACTTCGTATGTGTAGTAGGACATAATATTACAAAGCTAAAGTTAGCTTTGAGACTGACAGGGCAGGTTTCTTTAGAATCTTTTGTGTTGATTTCTCAGGGTAGTTCTGATGGTATCACCACTAAACAGCTGTTTTCACCTGCCATTTTCATGTGTTGCAGATGTGCCTCTAGTAACCACTTGTGTTTTTGTGACTAGGCCAATGCCACAGCTGATTTGCTGCTTTTGTTGATGTGATCCCCCCCCCCGTCTGTTATCCGTTAGACACTTGTCATAAAGTTCTACACATTTTCCCGGGAAACTGTGAAGAACACCTTCAGCTTTTACCTTCTGTATTATATGAGAAGATCTAAAATCAGGGCTGGACAAATGGTACGTTTATTAGCAAGCCCACCAGGCAAGTAAAAGCTCCAGCATGCTGCCCAGCCCATGTTTTGGTTTATTACCTGTACTAGCTATAGTCCTTATCCTTTCCACATTGTGTTTGCAACCCTGACAAAAAGTCATTGGTGAAGGTTTGGGAGCTGTGGGGTTCTCTCCTTGTATTGCAAGATATTTGAGTTTGGATAGCATCTTAATTTCCTTTCAACATGTTTAACGGCGAGGCGACTGCATGCAGTAAGCAGAGGTATTATGACATTGTGAGACACATTTAAACATATTATGATTCGCAAAGTCAGTAGGAAGTAAGGTTTTTTTCTTTCTCTAGGTTGTTGAATCTACTTGTCCACCAGGTAACTATGAAAACTAAAATATCCTGGACAGGAATCTGCTTGTCCTGGGCACCGAGGCTACTGATTCGTCCAAAAAATGTATACTGTAGTCTGGTGTTCTTCAGCTGGAAAGATCTTGTTCTGGGATGCATTATTTTTCCCACACTATTTTTCTTGTTTCTCTGAATCCTACCTCCGCACTATTACAGGCTAAGAGATCTCACTCATAAGTGCTATACAACTACCGATTGGTTACTCACTGTTGCTCCCAATATTGCAGTGTATCATTGTAATGCTTGAGTAAGTGTAGTGCCTAAATATTGACTGCTGCAAACTTGACACCATCTGAAATGGTGTAATCTGCCAAAATGTGTTATTTAATACTGCATGACAAACATTAAAAATAGTAGTTTTATGCTGGAATTCACCTTTAAAAGAGAACGTCCATCACACACACTGACAATTTTAGTGGAATAGGAAAATGTTACACTGTAACTGATATATACTGTAGGTTTCACATTGACAAATTGTTCATCTGAGATGTCTCTTAGGATTCCCCTTTCGCCGCAGGGTTTATTAGTGATATCCAGAGCCGGACTTTACAGACAAGATGAACTCTGCTCTTATCAATTGCACTGCAGTGAGGGAGTTTGGAGAAAAAAGTTCAAAGTTTGCCCTGCATTTATCCCATGTACAACATTTTTTCTCTCACATGCTCCTGTCTGGAATGTTCCACTCTTAAGGCCATCAGTGTCTGGAAGGCAGCATTACCATGATATGGTGATGGTATATATATATATATATATATATATATATATATACTTTATATGCTCACTGGTGGTTGTTGATTAAACTTGTCACAATGCCCAATTGCCCATAATACTGTTGCGTTGTTTGTTTTTGGTTTTTTTTGTGTACATTATGTCTGTTTTATGATGACTGAATGAGAGAATTTAAAATTTTATGTAAAATCTGTGTACAGTTGTGATTTTTTGTGCAAGTTTAAACTTCTGTGTTTATTTCAAGCTTGAATATACAGCCTGAGCATATATTCTGACAGTATACTGATCATAAAATGGTGACTCTTTTGACTGACCACATTAGTTTAATTTTAAAGACATTTTATTGACTTTTTTCGATCATGTTTTTCCTAAATCCATTTTTTTATACAGTATCCATATCAGAATTAGCCTCTCTAACAGGGACAGGGGTGTCACTCACTTGATGTAACAGGCCACATTACACTTAGTTGGATGAAAAAAAAAATAGAGTAAGTGACGAGACGAATAACACAATCAGCAACTCCTCTTAAATGTGCTTATCAGCACAACACATTAAGAATGCACAAAAAAAAACTTTTCATTTACAAAATAATTTACAAATAAAAAATGTAGATATTGTGATTGCCTAAGTATTCTCCCCTATACAAACCCATAATTTAGTTCTCTTGGAAAGAGACATGCTTACAGTGTCAAATTTTTAGCTTGCTAATCAAGAATTACATTATTATCAAGTTTTGTCAGCAGCTGAATTTAATGAAATTTGCTCCCTAGTGGAATAACAGGGAATAACTCCACACCCCAACCTCCCCACACACACACTCCGGCCAAAAATTCAATTCAGTTAGATTACTTTAATTTAGTACACAGACTCTAAGTTTATTTGCTGGATCGGATTAGAAGCTTTTTCACGCCACATGTTTGACACCAGGGTTCTTTGGTTGGTCCCTCTGGAGGAACCCTTAAAGATTCTATGTGGAACTCTAACATGAATGGTTTACTTTTCAGAAAGGTTTTCAAGAACACCTTTATGAAGCTAGAACCCTTAACCATCCAACAAACCCTCAAACCAGGAGGTGCTGATTATAAATTAAAGAGGCTGAATGGATTTAAGTCCAGTAGAGGGAGGTATTTGCACACAAATGTAAAAAGTGTTACTGTTTGAATTTTAATAGCTTTGGGAGTATGGCATAGTGACGGCCTCAAAACAAGCAGTAAAACAAGTCTTCATTATGTATCATGGCTCATCAGACACAATTACTGATGAATTATGGTTGTGGAATTAAAAAAAAACCCAATTCTGTATCTTTTGTACTTATTTTCCCTTCATTTTTCCCCTGCCTGGACTTCTCAGTCCTGAAAACATTCTTCATAATCAGATCCTCATGCATCCAATAAGGAAAACAGTCACACATGCGCTCAGCCTCAGAACACATGCACTAGCTCATACATCAACACAACTATCACGTGCCATGGTTGCAAACAAATGTTTATCATTACAAACACAGCATTTAACATTAATGTGATGTAATGTTAATTGTATTAATTGTAATAATAGTTTTTGTGCTGTTATAGGGAGTGTAATGAATTCTGGGGTAGTAAGGGTAACTCCGCTTCATGTCAGAACACATTATGCCATCGCCTTGCAGATTATTGTCCTATAACAGCATGCCTTTTACTTTAATTCTTGTGTGCTTGTGAATGATAGTACTCTTTTTTTTGTGTCAACCAAACAACTATATCCCTAACATGCATTTAAGTACGCTTTAAAATGGGTTGATCTGTTCAGACAGGTCTAGCACTTTTCAAGAAAGATTCTGATATTTTTTGAGGTATGTTTTTTTTTTTGTGGTGAAATGCTGTCAAGCATAGATTTATTGTGTTGACTGGGTTTTATTTATTCTAAAAAAAAAAAAAAAAAAAGAAAAGAAAAGAGGTTTTTCTTCTATTTTGCCAAGTCTCATAACTCTTTCTAAATCAATTTTAAAGTAATGTTAGATGCAATTCCTACCTTAACCACATTCACACAATATTGGGAGTTGTGAAGAGAGCCTCGGTAAGGTATCATTTTGTAATTTTCACTGTTATAGATCAGTGAGTAAAACCTTGAACCAATTAATTGTTTGGCTCGAACAGCGACATGCCGTTACGCTGAAAACATCACAGTTAAAAAAAAAAAATAAAAAATCACAAGCATACTCTTTAGGTGT
Source organism: Pangasius sanitwongsei (assembly GCA_037576675.1). Classification (NCBI taxonomy): domain Eukaryota; kingdom Metazoa; phylum Chordata; class Actinopteri; order Siluriformes; family Pangasiidae; genus Pangasius; species Pangasius sanitwongsei. Next base: position 7,581,519 of record CM075025.1, on the reverse strand, counting down.
ATGCCACCCACACTTCACCCGTATGTCTTCATCTTTAATGTAATTGTAACTGAGCTGCACATCTGGTTTAGCCAAGGGATTTCTGGGAAAATCATCCTGATTGCCTTAAGACACTGAGCACAACAGCAGTACAAGCTAAGAACGACTGAACAATTCTGGGAAGTGGAGATGAGAGTAATTTATGTACATCTTCATCCATATTCCAAAGGATTTGTTTTAAAAAGGTAACATAGCAGAGAAATCTGGGCTAAATATGGTTGAGTTTAAGCTCATATGACAATGGCAATGGCAAGTACTGTGCAAAAAGACAAAACCTTTTACGTTTTTAACAGTATTTGGAATCTGGGTCAAACAATTTTTCTTTCGGGCTGAAAGTGGCCTAGCTGTAAACATTTGGTCTCACCAAGGCTGAGTTGTGGCTGTGTTTAGTCAGTTAGCTTTGGATGAGTTCATTGCAGACATTCTGTGCCAGATGAAATCGAAAATATGATCGGGCCATTACTCATGTCGTTAGCGATAGTGTTCCCAGACGGCAGACTGAGAAACCATTCACATGGTAAAACTTTTTACTATATACGGACTTTCTCTTTTGCACATATACTATATGGCCAACAGTTTGAGGACATCTGACCAACACACCCACATGTGGGCCTTGCCTGTTGGAAGCACACAATTGTACAGGCTGTGTTTGTATACTGTAGCATTACAATTTCCCTTCAATGGAACTACGGGGCTCAAACTTGTTCCAGCAGGACAATGCCCCTGTGCAAAAAACGAGCTCCATGAAGACATGGTTTGCCAGGGTTGGAATGGAAGAACTCGAGTGGCCTGCACAGAGCCCTGACCTCAACCCCACTGAGCGCCTTTGGGATGAACTGGAACGGCAACTGTACCGCAGGCCTCCTCACCCAACATCAGTGCCTGACCTCACTAATGCTCTTGTGGCTGAATGAACAAATCCCCACAGCCACGCTCCAAAATCTAGTGGAAAGCCTTCCCAGAAGAGTGGAGGTTATTGTAACAACAAAGGGGGACTAAATCTGGAAGGGGATGTTCAACAAGAACATGAGTGTGATGGTCAGGTCAAACTTTTGTACACATAATGTATTTCAACAACAAATAGAGTTATTTAAAAAATCTGGCTACCCCCAAAAGTGAAAAATTGCGTCGTGAAAGAATCACTTATTATTTTGACAGCCAGTAATCACAAACTGAACTGATTTGGCTGTGCTACACCTTCAACAAGGTGCGACATTCACTGTGTGAGGAAATCACACTTAGTTAGCAATGTTTTAGACATCTTTAGGCAGACTGCCAGTTTTCTGGCTCCTTACCCAACATGATCTTTGCAGGAAGATAGCCTAGACAAGATAAATCAAAATAAATAAAAGTATATTCACATTGTTTTAGCGAAATGTGTTTATGGTTTCTTAAGGTTGAGGCGTCGAAGTACGTACATCTACAGCAACAACAGGTTTTCCCAGACAGCCAAATGTATGAAGTGGAAATAAATAGCAAAAACATTAAATGTTATGCTTATACATGGTTGTATATTTGCAGAATGCACAATTATATGTTCCTAATATACCAGTGGTTTATTCATACATGTTCTCCAGTTATCATGAACATGCATAATGCATGATTTTTCCTGCTGCAGTCAACTTATTTTACCTAATGTCTGTCCCAGGGGTTCCTAGAATGTGACATATAGGGATCTTACAAAAATAAATGCAAATATTTACCCTCAATAAGGAACATCTCATATATGTGTATGTCATGTGAAAAATCATTAACCTTTAAGGAAATGCCAGGAAACTGGCCTCTGTGGAATAGAGTTATTAGCACTACAGAGGTTGTATTCTGTACGAATGACAGCTTATTCAGCCTTATTTTGGTTTTGGCATAGCAGCTGTGCCATCAAGCAGAAATTAGTTTTTTCTGTCACATCTGGCATATCTAAAAAGACATCATTAAGGTGACTACTGTTTACTGTGGTGTTGTTTCATGTTGTGTGCTAGCAGCTGTGAGTAAGGTGAGAGGGACACTGTAGGTCTAAGTAGAAGAAAACACAGCAAGAGGTGTTAGCGAGAAATCCTGTGAAAATAACAAGTCACTTCTACACAGGAAAGAACCAGCCTGCAGTCATCTTCCTACACAATGTGCTAAAGAGAAAAACGAGCTACATACTGATGACTTTTATAAGCAAGATCTGTTTTATATGGAGCACTTTTGTGTTTCAATCTGCAATATTAAGCTTTTTGGTACTCTTTTGGTACACTTTTTTGGCAGCCTACATGAAATACACTATATAGCCAAAAGTGGACACCTAACCATCACACATATGAGCTTGCTGGACATGCCATTCCAAAACCATGGGTTGAATTTCTTTTTTTTTCCTGTTTCTTTGAAAGCTATTAGCCAGCTAGCCAAACCATGCATAGGCATTTCAGGTTAACAGCTGAAGTACTGCAAAAGAATGGCCAGTTTTTATAAGTAATAATTTAATAATTTTCAGTGGAACTGTTAAAGGTATTTCCTATGCCTATTAACATTATTATAAGTTAATATAATATGATTTGTTGATGGTAGTGTTACGGGGCTTGGTGATAGGATATATATTAGTGTCGTACAGGGCCCGCTTGTCCGAGAGGACAATATATGGTGTGGGGCAGAACCAGGTGGGGAGACGGGCTGCCACACAGCTCAGGCTACAGAATGAGTGCTTTGAACAGGGTGCGAACCACGCAGGTTGCGTGCACCGAACCATAGCGCTAACCGCCGAGCTAAATATGGGCGGATTAAAGGCACAGGTCATAGTGCTTATGGAATACTGTCAAGGATACGGACAACATAAAAACACTGCAGTGTGACGGGGAAAATAACACAAAATGGCCCTGTCGTTGGCCGAACTTGAAGGAACTAAATATTTCCATGCAAATATTAAATATATCCCGGCCTGAACCTCAATATTCACTTTTCTGAAACAGAACCTCAATATTCACTTCTCTGAGCCATGAACAATGAACCAACGGTGTTACAGGTAGATTGTGCCTTAAATAATTAAACTACTGATTCTGAATATCATCATCACCACTTATACTACTGGCTGGCATCCAGCCAAATGCATGAGTGTGTTACACTTCTTATTTTAATTGTACAGATCATGCAGTGCACAATCATCACCCCCTTCCAGAAATTGGTTAATTACACCACTGGTTTCTCGGTCTTCAGCATTCTCAGAAACCATGGAGGTTTGCTTTAAAATCAGCTCTAGTGTAATTGTAATCACACCGAGTCTTTTACTAACACATCAGAGGAACATGTTGACATTCCTGTTATTGATATGTCTTGTTTCCATGGTAACCATGACTTAAAGGCCATATGCCACTAGTTGGGTAATATTAGTCATTTCCTTTATGCTATTTGCTTTTCGTCTCCACAAACACACAAATGAAGTCAAATCTTCAAACCACTGATTTCCCTGTATTTCTTTTAACTGTCTGCCTGTCCATGTATGTTCTACTTATCATAGTGCTCTGAAAATTACTCCTACTCTTATCTAGCTCAGAAACACATTCAGCCTTGCAGTTTGCTGTAATGTTTGCTATCTAAGACTGAAAGAATTCTGCATGAAAGAGCTATGTTCTGCTCGTAACGCTGTTGCACAGCTGAACTGACAGACCCATTTTCAGACACTTTTCTTCTCTTTCTCCGATCTCACTCTTTACTTTACTACTGTCAGGGTAAAGAGTATTTTTATATGTTCAAAGCCCCAGACAGCTTTATCAGACTAAGGAAAAGTGCACCAGACATGACGAGAGCATTCACAAAAGTTAGACATTCTCTTTAGAATACTAATGAGTCTTGGGGTATTGGTATGCTCCCTCAGCTGTACACAAGTACAAGTGTTTTACCTCTGTATACCTGCTGAACCACTGTGATAGGCATGTGATCAGTATTTCTGGCAACCCAACAGAAGGAGGAAAGTATCTGAAGATTCTGGCAAAGAGTGGCTGTTGTTGTGTTTCTCTCACACACAAGAAGACATTGTTTTATTTTATAATTGTGCCTCATGTGCAAAAGCAAGCAGAGAATAGGTGAAGGTAAACCCATAGGAGAAGTGAATGAAACAGACAAGCCTTCTCCTTCTGTGAGAGGAATGATTGAATATTCTCTCTGATCTTTTGATGGCGAATCCAGAGGGTGTAGAGCACACTATAGAAATGCGTTAAAGATTCAGAGCGCGTCCACAACGCTGCGAGTTACTAAACAGTAAATACTCTTTGATGCATTCAAAGGTGGAAATCCTTATTCTAATGTTTAGATCCCATGTGTTAAATTTCGTTGTCTAACACAAGTCTACCGAAACATGTGTTCTCCCAAATGTTTTGGACAAATGAGGCTTATTGCTTGGAAAAGGGGCTTGTCAACAGGAGTCCAGATGTTTGATGGCAGTATTTAAAAAGCTATTTAACTGGTAAAGATCCATAATTGAATACTGATGGTCTTAGGAGTGCAGTGCATGTTAACACCAGCAGATAGAGGTCACCATTCACATGACTGAGTGTTGCATTGCTCAGTGATGACACTTAAAATGTCAGATTTCTAAAGGAAAAGTCAGTCCATCCATTAAAGGAGCAATTCAGCTAAATATGAAATGTTTTGAAGAGTTTTGGAAGTTAGGGAAATTTATTGCCAGCAGTTTAGCACTGTGCCCATTCACTGTCTAAATCATCACAGTTACCTGAAAATACATTGTAATTGTTTTTTAACAGTTAATTTTGAAAAAAATTAAAGATAGAAAAATAAAGTTGAACTATATGAATATCAGAATCACTAACTATACAATTCTGCCTTCAAACTTTGAGGCCACAAACTGTTGACTAAGGAAGAAAGTGTCGTCTCCTCCTCCTACGCCTGTTTTTTTAAGCTCTGCAATGTCCTCGTGTCAAAATCACTAAAGCAAATCAAGTCATTGTCATGGTTTAAACCTAATGTATGATGATTTAGAAATGTGCACAATGCTAAACTGGTGGCTTCATTTACCTCTTACCAACATTATCCTTTTAGCTCCAGTACAATGCTAGAGAAGCACACTTCAGACACCAAACTTGTCTTGTCTGATTTACTTCAAGTGGAAAGCTGTGAATTTGAAGTTTGTTTTCTCACCAAATGATCACTTGAAGATGAGATCACTAAATACAGACACATTCCAAACATGTTGAGTGTAATGAGATAAACAAGTATCACTGTGTTAATCCAGCATGTGGACATACTGAATGGACGTCTTCCATGTGACTTCAGGAAACAGCAAGTAACACAGAAGTGACTCAGCACTTGATCCACATGCTGTGTTTAGATAAAGTCCTACATTCTCTCTGTTCCAAGCTCTTTAATAATAAGTTAGAAACAGGATGTGAGGGGTTACTCAGCTGGCTGCAGATGAAAGCAGATGAAGATGATTTTTGGTGGAAATTTTGAGTGGTGGAATACGAGCAACTTTAGAGCCCTTAAAGACGAATTGTACATAAGTACAGCACCATTAAGTCAGTTGTTTCTCCTTGTTGCAAGTTGATTTGATCTTAGTATGTATTTTTTTTTTTTTTTTTTTTTTTACCAAGGGCTTTGGTAATTCTCCGTTCATTTCCTTAATAAGTAACTTTGTTTGGTAAATGGCGGATTAAAAAAAAAATCATAGACTTTAAAAAAAAAAAAAATTCTAACATAGTTTCACTGTTTTGTAACTAAGACTAAAACAAAATGAGCAAAAATAGGCATAGACCTACGAGGGTTAATGTGCTCCTGAATGTGTAATAAAAAATCTCATCGTGATCGTTCACTATTTGATATTTTTACCAACCTCTAGATGTCACTGTATAATGAGAGAATGGATTAAAAATGGGCCACGCAAAGCCTGACAATATATGAAAATAATACATTTTGTCTTACTGTGTAACATAAAGTCACTATGCATCCACTATTAAATTAGTTTAACGCCTCTGTTTTTCCGCAGTGTGCACTTGCACTAGACTCTGTCACGTTGTATGACCCTGAAGCCATCTACTATCACTCTTCCTCGTGTCACACAGAACTTGTGTCTGATTGGCTGGCTGGCTCTGTACCTCGTGGCCATCGCTCTCCCACCAATCAGAGTGCTTCTGGGGCACAAACATCTGAAGTAGTAATGATGTGGAATGTGCTGCCTCGGCATGTGCTGTCAGCTGCGGTGTGTAGTACTATCAACTGCCAGCCTGAGGAGAGGAGGGGAAAGAGAGAGAGAGATTGTGGGGGATAAAAACAGTGGGACGACTAAGCACTTGATGACAGAGCTGTAGTTGATGTGGTTTCTGCAGCCTCAGCTGTGCTCCATTTTCCCCTCATATAAATAAGCACTCATCTCCCAAACATGAAACAAATGTTCTGAATGGATGCAAGATCGATTAGACATTAAATGCATATTATTTACACTGTTCACATGAACACCACATGAAAAACAGAGATGCATTGCATCACTGTCGGAGAATCAATGCTATTGAGATATTTGGAGGTATCATTTGGATGACTTTGGTTAAGCAAAATGTATTATCCATCCTGGAAACTTGCTTCATCCGATTACTAATCTATAATTGGAATCAGCCATCCAAGAGGAGCTTTTTAGTACAGGGCGACTTACATATGAGGTGATATTTAGCTAGCTAGCTGTAATTTTATCTAACACTAGCACGGACAGTCAAAATATGCAGTTTTTTTTTAAATGTTATATTTACAACTGACTAGCAAAAGGTTTCTCATATTCTCAGTCCTCTAGTTTCTGCATTGGTCAAAATGATGCTTTGTTGTCAATGGCTTGCTGGCTCATATTAGCTAGATAAAAAAAAAAGACTAGTTAACATTACTTATTCTGTAATTTATTGATATTAAATATTAATTACATGTAATATATAGCCATATTCAAAGGACTGACACTCAAACATATAGGGTTTTGGATTTAAAAACCTAAATAAAACTGGAAAAATGAGAACTAGGAAAAAAGCATCCGAAAATAATCACATGGATGAGCTTAGCATAGAAATGGAAGTAATTTGTTGGCTATTGTAATTGTGAGTTTAGGACAAACTAATTTCTTCCTTTATATTGTTATACAAAAATACACCAGGCACTCCTAGTCCTGACTCATGGATTTTACATTTTTGTTCCTGCATGAAAATTACTTCATGTTTCTGCACTTGTCTGTATATGATTAACTGTTTGCTAGCTCATGTTAGGTATATGATTGGCATATAGCTATCTGGCATTACTCATACTTTTACTGACAGATTGTTGGCTTATATTTAAGGTGCTTACCGCCACATACTGTTCATGTTTCTCAAGCGACTCCTGATTATGCTCATTTACACAATAGGGAGTCAGTCAGTATGACAAACACCGACCTACTTTTGGAGCCTTCTCTGCAGGAGGCATAGAGCAGGAATATGAAAATGATACAATGATGCCAGCCTTTTTTTTCCCCGTACAGTACTGAGGCATTTCCTTTAGACTGTGCACGTGGAAATCTCCACTAATATCCAAGGTCTGCTTTATTACATAACTGCTCTCTCTATTGGTCATATGTAAGAGAGTCCAATCAAGGACATGTCGGTAATAAGCACTCTTTAACAACTTATGGATGAGACTTGAGCATAGAAGGTAGTGGTGTGTTTGTGTGTGCGTGAGCATGTGTTGGTCTCATAGGGTGTCATTTTACTGGAATGAGCTCATCTCCTGATAATCCTGTTTACATAGCCATTAAACCCCCCTCACTCACTGGAGCTCTATCTGTCTCCCTTGCGGCTTGGCTGGCCTCTCCTTAACTTCATAAGTCCACAACAGGAAGACGTTTAAGTTGTCCACAATTTCTGACCACCACCAAATCCCCTCAGTGAAGCCTTTATTTCTGTGCTTTAGAGTAGATGCAATCTGTTAGCTGATTCTCCTTTCAGGTTACATCATTCAGAATGTCCAGAATTGAGTTTATCAAAATCTTGCATCTGAAATTACATTATGCAGTTCATGATCAACTGTATCATGCTGAAATCTTCTGGTTTTTGCAAGCGAAGCTTTGTGTTGAGTCAGCTTTGGCAAACATTGACAAGGAAATTTGCATCTTTAACCCACAGCACAGCACAGCTCTGTCTAGTCACCATGATTGTCATCACTCCCACTGAGAGAGCGTGGCCATTTTTGCTCCTGGCCACAAATGGTTGTGGCACTGTTGGGATTTAAACTTGAAATCTTCTGATGATAGAGAGAAAACTTTTCTGTTGTGCCAAGTGGATACCCTGAAATTTGACGTTTGAAATTTTCTTAATTTAGTAAGAAATTTTTATGACAATATGTAATTTTTTTTTTTTTTTTTACTGTTTATGGCCAGCTTGCAAGCACAACCTGGACAAGTTAGCAAGCAAGCTCCTACAGATTATAAGTATATATATATATTTTTTTAACTTAAATTGTTAAATAACAAATGTGAAACTAAGATAATAAATCATGTTTTGTGATTTAGTTTTCTTATTTAAGCTGCAATGTCCAAAGTTTTGTGTATAAATATGACTTTAAGACCCCTAAATTAATTTAGGAAAGTTATATTGTATTTACAAGGCTTGTGAATTGCTGCACCAAAAGGCTTTATTTTCAAAACGTCACATTTCTAGTGTGACTGTGACTTTAAAGAACCAACTGCTTTGGCTACAAAGCTGGGCAGAATTTATGCTGCTGCTATTGACACAGTCCAGCCAGGCAGAATGTGCCCTCGACCTTTGGGCGTGTCGCCCAAGCCAAGGGAGCAGTCTGCAGCATACAGCCCTGGATTAGTGCCCTCTGCAGACATGGCACCTGGTTCACCCAGCCGGAGATATGTACTGTATGCCAGGACGCCTGTGGCTCATATCTCCAAAATAGAGAGGGAAGAGAGTGTGGCTAGATGGGGAGGAATGGTGGGAGGCATATGAGGGCAGGAGAATATCATCAGTGCAGGAAGAGGAACACTGCAGACATCTGATCAGTGCGGTGTCACTGTTTATAGTGTCATATGAGAAGCAGCAACTTGTTAATCATAGAATATAGAGTCTTATTATGGGTATAGATCAGCTTATATATAATTTATCATATTTTTGGACAACTGGATATGAAGTGTAATGTAGTAACAGATGGTTGAAAAACAGTTGAATCTGTGAGCCTGAGAACTGTCAGCATGCTACTAGCCTGGTTAAAAATAGCCTAACAGACACGGATCCATCCAGTGACCACCCAAATAATACATCAAGCACTGGCCAGCCATCTGTGTATGCGTGTGTATGTGTGTTTTGTGTGCTGTCCAGTCTCCATGACTCTAGTTCTGATAAGTGCTGTAAGTCCTGTGAGAGGGGAAGTAATAAACACAGAGACTGTGTCTTGTACATTTTTATCCGTTTCACTGCAGTACTGTAGTATATGAGGAGCCATTAAGGAAAGAGAATGATTCATTTAAGATGCACTTTATAAGCAGTAGTTTATTTCTGATTGTTTTTATTATATACACAATAATAAAACTGAAGTGAGTAGCCACTGTTATTGTAAATTACTATGTGGAATAGACACTTAGTAGAGTGACTCATAAAATAAAGCAACACCACTGAGGCTGATATTCTATGAAATGATTTGAAAGCTTTTGCAGGGTTATAATCTTGTTTGGATCATATAAAATGCTTTAATAGCTTCAGTACAGAGAGAGGGATCAAAAGTGTGACTCCAAATTCTTCAAGTAGGAAACGATGTGGGATTTAATTAATTTGGACGTCCTAATGGAGAACCTTATCTTTGAGCACCAGAATGTTTGTCTCCAAATAAATCAAACTGAAAGATTGTATGGGACAAAACAGTTCCATTCACTGAGCTTTGAATTAAACTAACCAACAAAAAGTCATTGACATCTGAATCCATTGTGATACATTTTAAAGCTTCAGTCTGTAATATTTCTATACTTCTAATTGGGGATGCATCGATACCAATACTGATATCATGCATCAATCTGATACTGTGCTCATTTGCTCTTACTCGCACTCGTAAAAAAATGCTCCAATATCAACATTCAATACCACGCGATACTATGTGTCGTAAGCCTAGTGAACGTACTAATGAATATATGGCATGTAATGACTGTGATTTTAGGATTAATGATGGCAAGCAAAGCAAACTATAAACTGTGCTCTGAGAAAATATCATGAGGAGGAAGTACAGCATCTTCCTACAATACAAATAACCTGATAAAACATCATATGGCTTTTAACCAGAGTGTGAGGGCAGATAACCTGAGCATGCAGAGCAGTATTAGTGAGTGTGGTAATAAAAAATAAGCACAAGGTGCCATGAATTGTACACACAAAAGTATTCCTGAGTGTCGATCAGTGAAGTGAGAGTGCAGAGAAATTGCTGATGAGTATCAAAAAACATGTATTTGTATGTGTTCATCTGGGGAGAAAATGGTATTACTACCTGTGACATAATTGCGATACATCCAGAAATGGTCCATTGCAATACATTTTTTATGGTTCTGGCTACTTCCTGTGTCTCAGACTTTGGAATATATTTTACTGGCTTGAAAATGAGCTCCATCCCCAGCTCTAACAAGGTTCTCAGCTACTGTATGCCTATTTTTCTTAAAAAAGTGATTATTGAGGATATGAAATTTTAAGAGTGGGTGGAGTCCATTGGGGGGAAAGGGAAGGCTTGTCAGTGTTTTGCAGGCAGCAGAAGGCTTCAGAAATAACAAACCGCTCCTTTAAGCATTTTATTAGCAAAGTGAATTATGTATGATTTTTATAACCATGCGATTATGGATAATAAAACTGAAGTTATATAATTTAATATAATGATTTTAGAGTGGGCTAAAGGAGCATTTGCTTTCAGTCTCAGCGTTGTGGTTGGTTTCACAATTTTGTCTCATTTTTGCATTTACATTCATCAATGTTTGGCCAGCACCCAGCATGTGTAGTTTCTGTAGATCATTAAATTATTAGAAAATCCCCAAGCTTCCCATCCAGTAGCTTTTGGTACCATTAACCCTCAACTTCAAATTGCATTTTTTTGTTTCATCTCCAGGATACATTAGAAGGGTTTTTCCGAGTACTCAAATTGTAAAATCTTACACTAATGGTGACTTTAGCCCTATTCTGATTGGATTAGGTTTTCATGGAGGGGTGGGCTAATGTAACTATTCCCAGAGTATCTCTAGGATTTTAGTCTTGTCCCAATCTGAAATGTTAATCTTTTACAGACTGTTCGTGCACATGTGTAGAAAGAACATATCAAATTTTACCTTCTATAAAATGACCAGTGGAAAAAGACTCCAGGTAAAATATATCCCATCCGAATTGGCATGTTGTTAAAAAAAATTCCATTATATCCTGGGGCTTTTTCTTCAGTATGAAGCCACTTTAGTTAGTGCTCTTTTCTCTTGTATCCTGCCAAAACTGCCAAACTAAAAACAAATATTGTCCGAGTTTAAAATACTCTATAGACAACATTTAAATGGACTTGTTAGAGAAGAGACACTTTCAGGGGGGTTTAGATAAGTTGAGTTCCCAGCAGAGGTTTAGCCTACATACATGTTGTGGTCATGTGACCTACTAATGATCAAGCGCAACTCACTCAGCCACAAGCCCTACAACAAGAGCTTATAACAAAGGTCAAAGTAATGTGTTTGTATTAAAATGAGGTATGTGGAGTATGCATGGAATTTTAATGTGACGGGCATGTGTATATCAGTCCCATACAAAACACTGCCATATAAAATCACTTATCCCATGAGAATTGCCCATGGGCAACAACCCTTTAAAGATGTCTGACTCATAAAATGATTTAAAAAAAAAAACAGATCAAACGGAATTACCATCAAGGCTGGTGTTGTTTGTAGTGAACGCTGTGATCAGTCGCAGAGCTATAATCCTGAAGTACATTGTAGACTTTTGTCTACAATAGTGGGATGTGGATTGGCCAAGGTAAACGTAACACTGTATACAGAAATGAGAGATATTAAACAGAGCTTTGGTCCATGATAGAGTCCAAGCACTTGCCCGAGGGACTCTTTACCTGTCTGCGGTTTCTGTTGTGTTCCAACCCTCTGTGACAAAATCTGTTTTACTCATGGAATATCCTTCAGCACTTAATGTGTTTCTTAATCTCCAGAGAGACATGCCGAGCGAACGGCATGCAAGGTGAACGTGTAAGCGGAGTGATTAAGCACGAGCGCATAATCACTGAAGTCCCCGAGGAGAGCAGAACAACTCAGACATGTGCCCAAGAAGGGACACACTTAATTAGCTCCCTGTCTCTGTTTCACTTACATAAACACATATACAAACACACATATCTTAACAGTGACTCATGTCTCTTGGGTGTGTGTGTGTGAGAACAAGCACGTCTTAGTATAACCTTTGCATCCATGGTCACTGCACGTCAGCAACTGTTTGTCTCACTCTCAAACGCAACATTAATGTTATTTCGGTTTAGTAGAGCTCTGCGTCATAAGACTGACATAACCATGTCATGACTGTTTAGCCATATAAGTCATGGTGATTTTACTAGTAATTGTAATGATAGCTGCCATAATGTTTGATTCTATGAGATCTTATGTCTCATGCTAATTTTTGCTAGTTGTTAGCGTATGCTAGTTTGCTATGTTTTATCCAGAGGTGTTTGTACACAAATTCCTAACTCAACTAAAACAAGTCTTGAGTAAAATTAAAGTGCAGCTTGAAACCACTTAAAGCATGAGCGCAAAAATACAGTAAAGAGCCCCACGTGCAAAAGACATCTGTGTCTCAAATCACACACTGATTTTCCTTACTGGCAATAAATTTAGGGCTGCAACGATTAGTCGTCAACGTCGACGACGTCGACTATAAAATTTCGTCGACGTGAAATTTCATTGTCGAC
>CM075025.1:7545090-7568468 GCA_037576675.1 Pangasius sanitwongsei | reverse complement strand
TACAGCTGGTGGTCAACCATGCTCTGAAGCAAACACAGATCAGTAATGCACTTGGAGCAGCGAGGGCTCTTGTGGAGCACTTCAAAAAAAGTGAATTGGCTTCAACCAAGCTTAAGCTTAAGCAAAAACAGATGGGGACTCCAGACCACCGTCTCATCCAGGACGTCTCCACTAGATGGAATAGCACATATTACATGATCACCCGTCTGCTTGAACAAAGATGGCCCGTTACTGCCACTTTATCAGATCCAACAGCAACACAGCAAGGTAAAAGGTACCTGGATCTTAAACCCGATCAGTGGACCCTCTTGGAACACCTTGCAAAAGCTCTTGAGCCATTTGAATGTGCCACTGTGTTCTTGAGCGGGGAAAGCTACGTGACAATCTCTACCCTCCCTCCTCTGTACAGAGGGCTATTGAAGTCCACCAGCATTGCCTATGATGTAGCGCCAGTGCAGGCTTTTCAGACTGCTGCCTCATTGGAGATGACTGAATACTGCTCTGATGTGGTCAGTGTCACAGATGATGATGATCCAAGCAAGCACATCATTGCAGCTGCACTAGACCCAAGGTTCCGGAAACTGAAATTCCTAACACCACAGGAGAAGTTCAGCGTGCAGAGTAAACTACAAGATCTAGCTCTACAGATTGCCTTTGAGAAGAACCAGCCCAGCACAGGGGAGTCCACACCATCAGATGATCTGCATTCAACATCCAGGCATGAATCAACTCTCGATTCACTTCTTGGATGCGATTCAGATGGTGATGAGAGTGAGACAGATCAGCAGGCATCACATGAACAACTAGTCAGTAATGAAGTAAGTTGTTTTGTTTTGTTTTGTTTTGTTTTATTGGTGAACCTAAAATACAACATTTCAGATGCTAATTTTCATCTTATGCTGATGTACTTTGCTGAGCCACCAATCTTGAAGAAACAGTGTCCCCTGGTGGAAGCTCAATGAGACCAAGTACCCCACACTGGCAATTTTAGCCAAGAATTTCTTATGCATTCCTGCTACCTCCACACCATCGGAACGGCTATTCTCTGTAGCTGGGAACATTGTCTCTAAGAAGAGAGCTAGTCTTGACCCAGATCACGTGGACATGCTGACATTCATGCACTGCAATAAGCCATAAGTTTAAATCCTTTCCTACTTTTTGTTTACATATGGCCTTATTTGACCACTTTAAGTCACTTTAAGACACAACAATGTCACTTACCTCAGTTTTTCAATTTTCTTAATGTCCATGGCCAGTTTGTGGTTTCTCAAGTTACTGGATGTTAACTCAGTGTTTACATTGTGTCCTGTTGCGAGGATGCTACCTTTTATTACTTGATAGGCTCTTGCACTTTATTTTCAGTTGTGAAATGACTTTAATATTTATTTTATTTGAGCCATATACGTGCATTTATTAAAATCAGTGTAAGCTGTTAAGCTTTTAGTTTTTTGGTGCTGTTGTCATTCTTTTCATTTATTTACTAAGAGACTTTATGTTGACTGATACAGGTTGGAGCAAGTGAAGTCGGGGCAGAAATAATCGCTGACTAATCGGAAACTGAATCTATAGATTAGTCGACAACTAAAATAATCGTTAGTTGCAGCCCTAAATAAATTACTAATAATAAAGGAACTAAACCAAAGATAAATACATCATTAATCTCTTATGTTAAGTAGCCTGATGTAAACTAGCTTGCAGGTAAACTGACAGGTATTGGGTCATGCATGTATGGAGGGTTTTTTCTTTTTAGATTTGAGGGAAATTTCTTAAATGGCTCTCCAGTTTCCTCCCACTCTCCAAAAACATGCTGTTTGGTTACACTAAATTGGCCATAGGTGTACATGTTGCCCTGTGACTTTATACTTAGATATTTTTTTCACTCATATTCAAGTACAGAGAAAAGCTAAACTATTGAATCACAGGAACAGTAATAGTTCAGAGGATTAGGTTTTATCATTAATACTCCTGGCTCCAGAGGTTCACCTCACAAAATCTAAGAATTATCAGGTAAACATTAGGGAGCCCTTTTACAACCACATTCACTGGACTAGAGACATAAGAATGCACGACAACACAACATACAGCTGTACTAAAACTCAGTGATTAGACATACTTGAAGATCCAAATTCTCTCACCTTGGGTCTTCGAAAACAACCTCGACCCTGACCAGGACAAAGCGGTAACAGAAAATGATGAACGTTATAACCTGGCTAAAAAAATGATGTCCATGTCCATTAAAAGTCCTTAATGTTATAAGGATGCCATTTTGTATCTGTATTTGTATTATATCTGTCGCTGTCACTAAAAAGTCTTATGTTCTCTGAACACTCCAAGAATGTCTTCCTGCTATAGAAGCATTCACAATATACAGTACTATATAAGACCAATACAGGATCAAATATGTTTTTATTTAAATAGAAGCTTCTTCACTTAAGATGGCCATCGAAAATGATCATATTCGAATGGCTGAAACAATTCTGCTTGAGCAATACTACAATACAGAAAAAAAATATAGCTATCAGGATGACTTACATAAAACTCTTAAAAAAAAGAAACATAAATATCAGTGCAAATATGTGTAAAATTAGACAATTTAAAATAAAAGAACTGTATAATTCATGCAAAATACAGACAAATTTAAAAAGCATAACTTAACAGTACAAAAAAAAAAAACAAACAAAAAAAAATCAACTCTGTATAAGTTTACAATGAATAGCGTGTTATAGTATGTTAATTGGATCGGATTCATTCTTTTTTTCCCTCCAAAATCTGATTCTGGACACCGATACTTGATGTAAGATCAGTGCCATCTCTACAAAGCACTCTTATGTCACTGAACATAAACTGTAATGACATTTAATAAAGATGCATGATTTGACATGTTTATTAAATGGTTACATCAGTCCTATGACACAGGGTTCAGATAAAGTACTACTGTCATTTTATACAATCCAGTGCCTTCAGTCTGTCTCCTGGATTCCTATTGGTTGGTGGAAAGGTTGCAGTTTGACCCTCCTTCTGCAGAGTAAAGATTAAAAACTAGTTATTCAAGCAGGCTGTGGAAGAGCTGTGTTGCGTAACTTACTGGAAGAACGATAGGTAGAAGTGCATAGTAGTAAAACACACCCTCCCACCAGAGGCTACTATGAACAATAGAGTGTGTGCGTGTGTACACATGCATGTGTGTGTGTGGGTGGGTGAGTTGAATAGAGGCTTGATTTATTTTGCAGGGATTATGTGAGAACGAGCTACAGCTGGCAGTCTGCCACAGGGAGAGCCCTTGACCTAGAAAATAAGTCACAAAAAAAGAAAGTGAATGCAGTGCCAGATACACAGCTTCACAAAGTGACTTTCTGGACTTTATTTACAAGAACCTCAACATTACATTATGCCCCAAGGACATTTTATTGACACCTGAGTCAATATAGCTGACCTTAAATCCTACACATGGAGGAAAATATTGCAAAGGTTAGGTGAGGGGAAAAATAAGGAGATTATGGAGTGTATAATGGCCATACGAGGCAGTGATAGAAAGGTGTATTTATCTTTGCAAATTGGAAAGCAGTCCATGGTGACCTCGATTCCCACCTTTATCAATGCCTGATTTAGTTGAGCTGAAATTTTGCTGAAACCTGGCAACCCTGACTGTTTCCAAATGAGAAAATTCTCCTCCATATTTGATAACTACAGTTTTGCCAAGCGTCTCTAAAAAGTATTTGATATGGTAAAGTACATTATTGATATTTAGCACCGGCACAGAAAATAAAAAAATGTTATGTTTCAACTAAAGCTAGTGGGATTGTTAGCTATACTGACCGTTACCAGCTAGCTTATTAACTTACTGTGTATCTGTCATGTTTTGCTCAGTGACACACACACACTTACGGGTTTGGAATGCATCTCCAAAAATCTTTCGGTAAGTGAAGGTTCTGTTTTAATATTTGGCAATGAGCCTCGAAAATAAATTTATTTCATCTGTCTGTTTAATATTCCAACTAAAACCAGTATTTTTGGCTTATACAGAGCCTTAAAGACTCAGCATACTTAATGTGAAGATGATGTGTTCAAAGGTTGCACAATGAAGAATCCACCTTCACGAGCCTGAACATGATCATGAGCTATGGTGAAACGGGTTGCTGGAAGAACATAAACAAATCGAACATGAGGAAAAATGAAGAACTGCTTCTTTTGTTCGATATTTGCAAAGAGAAAAGGAAAAGAGAAAGAAGACACAGGTGGTACATGAGACCATTAAATAAATCAATAAAGGTTGATGGAGTTTAGCATGCAAGTGAAACCTATCTGATACTTTGGATGAAATGGCTTGGGCACACCTTATTTTTTATGACCAATCACAGGCTTGGTCACATAGCGTGTTTGTCTGCGGAGTTCGCCCAGTTGCCATGCGTAGGACTCAGCGAGTGAAACCTCTACGCTACATCCATTTGCTCTGCAATAAGGTTATATTTTTCATGAAAGCCAGGTCAGCAATATCTCAACATAACTATGCGGAGGCCTTGTCTTTGGCATTCACATTCCTGACAATCAATCAGTTGGCTATAAAGCAACACGGTCACGGTCATGGTCAATGGCAAAATACGTGCAAAAGCACATGCTTTAGGTTTTATAATCATTCAGGTGTCCACTTCTGCTATAGATGTTTAGACTGATTTCTTATCATTATGTGGCTCTTACAGATGGCGATGGAAAAAAATACTTCCCGACTTTCCGGCCCCTTGTCACTTTAGCCTTTGAACTGTAAAATCTTTAAAAGATATTTGTAATAGAGAAGTGAAGCTGAAGTTGTTGAAGTACTTTGTGGAGAACAACAATAAAGGAGACTCTGTATTGCTTTCTGTTCTCCCTACTCGCTTGTTCATTTGTGGTGTTTAAATACTACATACCTAAAGGGAGGCATGAAATGAGCCATTAAAACTTGACAAAAACCAGACAAAAATCACTTCAGTCATTCAGTGTAGGTTGCATTTATGTTATCCTGTGCTTACAGAAAGAATAAAGACATGTACCCTCTAGTGTACTTTACTTGGATACCAATCTGTTGCATTGCATTGTGCAATTTCATGAGAATGCTGGGTATTTTACACTATAAAGTGAATAGGGTGTGATTTTAGACATATAGTGTGTATATGGACAATAACCATTTGAAGTGCACTGCAGGATTTCAGAAATGCACTGGATATAGTACAACAGGGGTACAGCCCATTTGACCGCCCCTATCTTTTCAGACATACCTACAAAGAGCAAAACTCCCTAACAAGTGCACTATATAGTGAATAGGCTAAGAATTTAGTGAATTTGTCCTTTGGAGGAGTTCCAGATATACTAGTCCCATGATTCTCAAAGTGATCTGTCTTTTATTCTATTTTTTTTTTTATGTTATGCTGCTCACTATCAGTTGCTTTCAAATCTGCTATAGTTATTGTGAATTTAGCATAGTTATAAGGCTAGTTGACTGATCACTTGTAATGAATGGGTTTAATTTAAAGCTAAATAACTTAATAACAAGCATACATTAATAATGTTAACAGAAATTACATGTAACTTGGAAGGTGCTGTTACTCTGATGTACAATGTTTCATATCTTGTTAAAAAAAAAAAAAAAAAGATTTGTGTTCTGTGGGTGAAAAGATTAGTAATAAAAAGCTGATTATCCGGTTCAGTCTTTAGCTCGGGTTAGTGTCTGTGTGGAGTTTTACATGTTTTCCCTGTGTCTGTATGGCTTTAGTCTGGGTTCTCTGGTTTCCTCCCACCTCACAAAAACATGCCAAAAGGTAAACTGGCTATGCTAAATTGCCCCCTAGTGTGTGTGTGTGTGTGTGATCTTCTTTGATGAACTGGTGAGCTGGTGTCTCATCCAGTGTGTATCAACACCTAGCCTGTGTCCTGGGATAGGCTCTGGATCCACCATGACCCTGACCAGGATAAACTGCTCACTGAAATGAATGAGAGAATGCTTTCAAGTCCAAAAAATAAATGTTTGTTGTGATTATAAGAGGCACCATGTTTTTTTTATTGTAATGAGTCCCTGGTTGTAACAAGTTTGAGAACCCTTGCTTTAGTCTTCCTGGTTTTGCACCATGAAAGAGGATGTGCCTGATTTCTGCTTTTCTAGCTGTTTACTGTATCCACATACTGCGATTTAGCTGATTCTGAAATTTACATCTGAGTGTAGATCACATGGTCTGCATACCACTGAGCGTGTGATAGGAATGAGAGATTGGGGTAAGAGAAGATGGTGTGATAGAGTGATGCTTGGTTTACTCACAGTATGTTCTCTTTGTCTCACAGCAGAGAATGCACTAAGCAGATGCAAAGATGATAACATGTCTGATGGGCCTTATTGCAATGAATGTGTTTTTAAATGAGCAGATCCAACTTGTTTAATTGGAAGAGAACTAATAGTATGTGACACACTGAATGTGCTGACTATGGGGTAGAAATAGATCTGAGCAGGCAGAACTGGGTCAGGGTGGATGGAGCTTGCGATTCTGTCACTGTGAAGGTCTACTGTGCAGCAGGAATGATTTATTTTCTCTCTAATGCTTTAGACAGGTGGCTCCCTCACTGCTCCCCTGCACGCCACAGCTGCTGTGCGTATTAGTACAGGTACACAAAGATCTCACAGAGCAGAGGGAACATGTGTAAACATGCTCGCTGTCTTCCTTGCAGTTCTCCCAACTTTCTTCTGTTCCAGCATTTCTTTCTTTTACCTCTGTGGCTTTCTGTGGCTTAAGTAAACTCATGCTTATGACTGTAATTAATAGCAATTTGTTGTGTGCACTTGTTTAAGTTCTGCAAGAGGCACACTGCAGGTAAATATGCCAATCGCTAAGCATCTTCATTTCACAGCTCTGTTAAATGGTCAATTCTGCAGTCAGAAGATGTTGATTAATTTTCTATAATAGCTGCTCTGACAATGAATGGAGCTGCAAGGTTTGTATTAATATACTCATTCTAGTAATAACGTACACAGGGACTTGTACAGCAGACATTCCACATAAACAGATTTAAAATCATGTGCAATTGCTGATATGATTTCTCTAAGAAGATGTTTATTTAACATTTTTGGAAAGAGTCCCCAGTGTCAGAGGTAAAGCTATACCTTTTTTCTGCCATAGTTAAGTCTTCAGGATGGAGGGCTTTGCGGTTTCTTGGTGACATGACAAGCTGTGTTATTTGTCTTATTTGTTTCAAGAGAGAGAAAGAAAGAGAGTGATAGTGATAACAGGAACTAATTTATTTTGTAGAGGCTTCACAACATTAAATGTTACTATAAGTGGGAAAAGTATGATATGCCATTTTATAATTCATTAAAAAAAAAGTAATCATTGTCAAATTGCTGTTTTATAAGTGGAATAAATCTCTTTGGGACATGCTGTTATTGGAAAATAAGTAACTCCATTTCACGTCTCTATCACAGACTGTGTCAGACTACCCAATTATTGATTATTTTCCCATAACAGCATGTCCCATTGTGTTTTATTTTTTACTTTTCCATTATCTGAATGAAACCAGTACAACCTAAGCGTCCCTCATTCAAGCCTCCACATCAGCTCAACCTTTGAACTACATTGACTCACACTGCCGTTTACTCGCACTGCTGAGAAAGCTGACGCCCGTTTAGTTCATCGACTGCCTCTGCTTTGCTCATCCATAATTCAGTTGTCCCCTGTGTGACCCCTTATTCACAGGGACACAGTGTAGGAGGCACTGTTTCCTCACACAGTCTCTCTCTCCTGTCAATATTTAACCAACACTTAACATCAGACACCAGAACTGGACAGATCCCATATGTAGGACCTGAGAAGAGATAGGAAAGCTTTAACTTGGTTATTCACTGCATACATTCCACAATTTTACACTAAGGTCTACACAAATACAGAATGAGCAACAAAGATTAGCACCACATTCAACATGCTCCAAAACTCATAGCTATTTGATGTGAAGGGTAAGGTCAGGCTACGGAGCAGGGTTAATGTTTGTACCTTTTTTCTATGACATCATTAGTATAAAAATTGAATGAACCACCATATTAGCTTTGCTCATTTACATTCAGACACTTTTTTAAAAAAAAATGAAATCAGTTTACCATATCAATTACAAGCCCAGCCTATGGTTGCTTACACTTAATATATAGCGTATTGACACATACAGTATATGAGGCGGTCTGGGAATATCCATCAGATGTTTCTGTAGCTGAATTCTGGCAAACAGTGGAAAAAATAAAAGGTGTTGCCCAAACTTGTGTTTTTAACATACTTTTCTAACATACTTCAACGTTAAGAAAGCATACATATATTTTACCAAAATGATATGGAAATGTGTTTATTTTCATTTTACCCCTTTTTTTTTTTTTTGCAAAGATCATGTTTGTGTAAACAGCTTAACAAAAGGACAAAAGGTGATAAAAACAGTCAGTCTGATTGAAGACATCTAAGACCTTCCTTGCCTCACACAATGAATGTCAAGCTTTGATCAAGTTGGATAGTGCAATAGTGAAATGGACATAACCCATTTGTAATTCGATACTAACTGTCAAAATGTCTGTGATGCTCCAGATTGAAATTGTTAAAAAATTAAATATAATTTTCCCCAGAAAATTTAACCAGACTTTAAAATGCCAGAAACTTCAGTTCACGAATGTCTAGTTTTCAGAAGAAAGTAAATACATTATATATATGTGTGTGTGTGTGAAGGGTTTTCTCAGGCCACTACACACTTAAACATATCCTTCCTATGGTCACACACAGTATTTACTCTACTAAAGTGATATTTTGTTTCCCCAAGTACAGCCAGTGTAAATGTACTCTAAAAGGTACAACAGCAATTTCTAAGGTCAAGTTGTGTACCTTAATGATGTGTTTTAAGATACACATGCTTGTCACAGGGCCGCCATTGTGAACCTTGTGTTTGTACTGTAAAACCCCAGTTTACTACCGTTTTCTGAGAGTGTGTGTAGTATGATGTACTCTACAGAAACTCGCTAATGACCTCTTGTAATTACAGGAACAGAGGCATACATTAGCATCAGAGGAAAACACACTTCACTTTTACTCTAGTTTAAGAGAACTTTAGATCTTAAAGGTACAATGAAGTCATCTCCCAGTGATTTACAGACTGTCATAGAAGTGTTTGCTGTCCCCCAAGACACATTTCTGTGTATGGACAATGTGGGGATGATAATAACCTGGCAAAGGATTTAAAATAAAAAAAAAGTCTCTGAAGTTGAACAGTTTGATAAGGTGTGTCTAATCCCTTTTCCACTGCAGCCTTGGATTTCTTATTAAAACTGCAGGATGAATTCTTTTTTATTTCCTGGATCATACATTATTCAGATGTTGTCACCTTCTTGCTCTAGTCAGCTCAGAGAAGGAAAGATTGCTCCATCGTTCTGCCTGTCCTGAAGGTTAAACTAAACCTAAAAACTAGGGCTAAACTTTCTAAAGATCACCTTTTGTGCATCAAGATTACAGCTAATCAGCCTGGGCCAATGAGGAGATTAAATAGGGTGCTCTTAATACTGAGATTAGGGACACTCCATGCCAAGTTTGGCAACTTTATCTCCCTTGGTGTTAAAAAAGATAATGAATTTTTGGAAAAAGACAAACTGATGAGAAAATCCTTACCCTCAAAATGAACTTACTGTATATGTCTTTAAACATGCAGTATAATATCTTGTCTCATCAACCATAAAAGTGAGTACAGTAATTATACCGTTGTCTGACTTGCCAGGTGCTCTGTTTAGATAATGTGAAAAAGAGGCCCATATATTAAATTACCTATAACGCTGACACACATTTATATATAGATATATAATCCATTATCTAGGTGTTTGGACAGTGACAATATTTTTGTAATTGGTTCTTTACACTGCACTTGAAGCAGTGATTTCAAGGTTAAAGTGCACACTTTAAAATACTGTATATAACTGAAATGATTAATAATGTAGAAATGCCATAAGCCTTAAATAAAACGTTACTACTTGATATATTTACTATATGTACACTCCTGGGGGGAAAAAAATGGGCCAAGCCCAAAATGGCAAAATATTAAGCTTTTAATAGTCTTAATAACAAATGGTTGGTCAGGAAATTAGTAAGAATTAAACAAGTACTGTAGATCTCTCTCTGCTCTATCAATCCTGGTTTCATTTATCAGCTTTTTATCAGGCCCTTGATGGGTTGCATCAGATGTGGCAGATAACCAAATAATGACTAATCTTTTCACTGGAGGTCTCAGGAGTGCATTGTTTAATTCTTGCTAAGTTTCTGACTAATGATTTGTTGTTAAGACCACTAAAAGCTTAATATGTTGCCTTTTTTTTTTTTTTGCCCAGGAGTCATTGTGACATTCAGCCATAAACAGGTGCTTTACGTCTTACCTGGCTGTGTTCTGTCATACCTGTAATCCAGGTAATAAAACTCAGATGATTATCAAGATTATCAAGACCATCAAGAACTTTTCTACCTTTTCTGCCTTTGATTCTAAAGAACTTTGTAGTTGCTTTAATAAACTGTTTTGAGTTATTGTTGTGCAGCAAGAATGAGCAAATAAGATGCTTCTTGCCAACCGTGTTGATAACCTGTGTAGAGTTCCCTCAGCTAGTGTCCTGCTGGAAACAACACTCTCCTTCACTGCTCTGGCTTGAGGATGAATATTTATTAATATGTTTAATTCAACCTGCTCCACAAAACTATTAGACAGCTACTAGGGATTTGATCACTGCTATCCATTCACTTTGGTCCATTCAGGTGAGAACTGTTGCTAGGAAATGCCTAGTTGTGGCCACACCCCCTGACAACACCCCCTGATTGACGTTACTTATTACCACTGTGCTATCTCAGTCATGCTGCATTGCAATACAAATACAAAGTAGTTACAGAGAGGGAACAGTAAAACAACAAACCAACCAACCAACCAAACAAATAAAGGTAAACAATGTGGCTCTATAAATACCGGACCCAGGTATTATCTAAAGTCTAATGGATTATTGGATGCTGAATATACTGAATGTTGGGAAATCTGTGATTTTTGAAAAATCTCCTTTCTTGGAACTCAGTGTTTGCAAGTATGATAAAACAACACACATCGACATCATCATACAAAACAGCAGCCTAATTATTATGTTCTTCTAGATTTTGAGGACTATATGTATACCCCTTTAATACATACATATTTATACCACAGCACAACTGAATTCTTGAATCTGATTGGTCAGAAGGTGTTGACTAATTTTCTGTAACAGCAGATCTGACAATAGTTCTGACTGTAATTCAAATCACAGGTTTATATTAATGCACTCGTTCTATATATTCATGTTTCTGTAGTAACACCTCTCACAGGAACTTGTATGGCGGACACACTACATGAATGAATTAGCATTTTTGGAAGGACTCTCCAGTGTCAGTGCTTTGTAACAGTCAGAGGTAAAGCTGTTTCTTGACGTTTTGTGAAACAGGAGAGTCACACAATGTTCTACCAAGAATGTACAATGTTCTAACAAGAACATTAGTGAGGTCAGGCACTGACATTGGGCAAGGAGGCCTGGGGTGCATTTGACATTCTAGTTCATCCTGAAGGTGTTCAGTGGTGTTTGAGCCCCTTAGTTCCAGTGAAGGGAAATTGTAATGCTATATCATGTCCCAAAATGAACATGAAAATGCTGTACTTTATAACTGTCCTTATACTGAATGTTTTCTTTTTACATTTAATGTGTATAGAAACCACTTCTTGTGTTACTGTCCAAGTGCTCACAGTCTGCTCTGTATAACACACTGAGTACTGGAGTAGGAACCAAGAATGCTGATGTAGAAGATGCCAGACCACTGTCAATATGCTATCGCACATGATTCCCCTGCCTTGCTATGCGTCACTTCATGCTTTACTCCATCTCAGCCTGTACACCCACTCACGCTGCACGAGACATGTCACACAATATCATGCACAGTGCTCACAGTATGCACAGCGGTACACATACTGTGTCCACAGACCATGCGTAGATGTATCTGTTGTACACCATTTTATAGCTCAGTATGTGTCACATATAGCAAGCATCTACTTTTCACATAGATGAGATACCATGCAGATATGCTATATCCTATATCAGCATCTTAAAGATACCAAACACATACCCTGTCCAGAAATAATACAGCAATGAATAAACTGTTTCATAATAAACAGGCACTTAATATGAAAAGGCAGAAATAACACTAATTAAAATAAGCATATGGAACGTTTTTGTTAGTGTGGAATTATGTCCGGTTATTATTATTATTATTATTATTATTATTATTGAAAACATGTCAAACATCATCAAATTTTATACCAAATTGGATGCTCAAAAATAGAATTATAATAAACATTTTACTCAAAAATGAATATAATTACATACTTGCTGATCATGTGCATTGAACAAAAAAATATATTCATTTGCATAAATATTATTTAGATTAATTTATTATTTATTAATATAATTATATTCTTATTGCTCTGTTGATGCAAAGGTTTTTTAATGGAGAAAAAAAAACATTACGAACAAAGTTATAATATGCAAACTTTCTTTCGGGAATCCAGACAACATTAAATTAATATGAATGGAAATAATAATCAGTACATGTACATAATACATGTACATGTCATAAATAGTACAAATATTTGTTATCTAATTAATGTTATGTCGTTTGTAATATTATTACAGATATGCCACATACAGTTGGATGACAAATTAAAGGAAACCTGGTCACTTGACTGTATACATCTTGCATTTCTTTTGTTCTCCCGCCTTTTATGAATATATCAAATGTAAATTTAAGTTCAGAAACAATGTACTGTACTGGGAAGACATTATTATAGAAAACTATATCAATAATACATTTTATAAATTCAGTCTGGCTTAGAAAGTGCTGCTTTTTCAGGCCTTTGCCGTAATTCTTAATTTGCCCAGTAGAGGGTGTGACACTTCGGGTAACTGGAAACGCATAACCTTTTAAAAGTACTCTAACTGTGATGTTCTACACACAGCTTCATACCTCTCTTATATCAAACACAGTGGTGTACAGAGGAACCAGATAAGCCCCTGCGTAACAACACATGCAGGATGAGGATAGGAAGCATGATAGTGCCTGTCGCCTGTCGGTGAAGGTCATGTGTTCAGTCTGATCTTCACTTGGATGTCTGACATGCCTGTGTGTGTGTGTGTGTGTGTGTGTCAGAATGTCAGAAATGCTACTATGATTATATGTTTCATTTTCGTATTCTGTAATTTTCAGTATGACGGTGTTACTACATTTATGTGGTTATTTGGTCTTCACAAATACAGAAGCATAATTTACACACATCCTCACTTCTCGTTGGATTTCCCTGAACACTGCTGCCTCAAACGTGTGTGTGTGTGTGTGTGTGTGTGTGTGTGAGAGAGAGAGAGAGAGAGAGAGAGAGAATGTGACAGGTCTCTTGAGAAGCCCTCCTGTACACAGGCAAACAGGCATTCCCATGCCCTCAAGGAACAGATGATGAGGCAAATGAGGATGTTGTTCTATTCTGCCCCAACACCTCCCTCCACAATCTCCTCCTCCTTGTCTTTTTCCATGTGCTTTCTCTTTCTCTCTCACTCCCTTGCTTTTCATTTAACAATGAGTAATTTTAAGCAAATACTACTTTAACATAAAGTCATGGCCTTAAAAATGACTATATAAGTCCTAATAAGGTGATTTTAAAGCGACACTACATCAAAAATCATGTCAACAGGATGAGAATATTCAAATACTAATAAGTGGAGTGCTTTGACTATGCAGTCTTCATAACAGCTTGGCTTTATGAAAAAAAAAAACTGATGGAAAGTGTGTGTGGCTTGGTGAAGTAAATAACATTTCAGCAAGTTCAATATCATAAATCAACGGTAACGTTTTTCTAAGGTTGTTGTTTACAAGGATGGCACTAGGCCTTCAACCAGGGGTGTGGCAGCTGCTGCCCTTGAAGCCTTGCCACCTAAGATGCCTTTTACTCCCATACAATTAATGCAGACTAAATGAGTCATAGCTAATGATTGATTCAAATATTAATTTGTAGCATATGAATGAAGCCGGTGTAGTAATGTCATTATTTGAACAAGAAACAAATGAGCTATTCTGTAAATGCAAATTTGTCTTCTCTATAAATAGGTGGTGCCACACATTAGTGAGCTCTTGCCCTCCCTTTGCCATCCCATGTCCAAAACCCTGGACTGGACTGAGTAGGAGTGACTAACCACCAAGATCACCAAGAACAAGGGCCTGTAAAAGCTATAAATCTAAGTACACTGACAGAAGCAGCACTCAGTACATAGCTGTGCTGTACTCCACCTCAGAGCAACAGCAGCAGCACAGAGAAGAATTACTCTATTTAAAGACTGTGGATTAGTCTGTTATATACTATAACACATTTCTGGTAAGGTCTTCAGTAAAAAAAAAAAAAAAAAAAAATTATGGTCTCAGAAGGTCTCAAAATCATAAAGTGGTCCTCTGTTTTTTTTTGTTTTTTTAAAAAATTGGACTGAAACAGCCTAGCCTAAGCTAAGCTAACGGGCTGGCCAAGTGCTCCATATTTGGGTTACACATTCACACACATACACGCACGTACGCACGCCTTTACACACACAGACGGGAGGTGGGAACACGCACACACAGAGAGAGAGAGAGAGAGAGAGCGAGCGCTAGTAGCTCGGCTGCAGCAGACGCCGTCGTGCTAGTGGAGGTGAAGCGGGCGCAGGGAGCAGGGAGCCCGGCAGCAGCAGCGCGGACAGCCGCTCACTTCCGCTGCCCATCCGGCGCACAGTAAGTCCGCTTTCTGCCCAACACAGAGCGAGGCTTAGCCGCGGGATGCGGGGGGAATTTGGCCGGAACGAAAAGGGCACATCGGATCACAGACTGACATTCATTTACAACATTAAAAACCACTTAAAAAGCGCTTGCACTACTTTGTCATTTGATTAAAACAGCTCGATTTGAACTACACCAGCGTTTGGCAGTTGAGTCAAAGCTGTACTGTTATGGGAAAAAGTGTTAGAGACAGATAGAGCGCGCGCCCGGCAGGCTCACAGGGGGAAGCCGGGCAGGGAGCGCTCGCGCCGACTCTGACTTTACTGCGAGAGCGCTGGAGAACTGCGCCACTCATCTGCTGCACGCGCGCGCGCGCACGCACACGCGCACACACACTACGCTACGCTACGCTACACTACTGTACTGTAACCTACTTTTACAACGTCAGTGCTTCGACGTGGCTTTTTTTTTTTTTTTTTTTGCACTTTCTGTCTGTGCGTGAAAACACAATCGCGGAAGTTGTAAGTGGCGCTGATCTCTCGCAGGAACAACCTCCACACACACGGAGCACCGCGATCACAAGGAACATTTCATGGCAGTTGTGCATGCGCTAAGACGTGTTTGTGTGCACTCAGTGAAATTCGTGTGTGTGTGTGTGTGTGTGTGTCGCGCGGCTTCATTGAGGTTTGTTCCCGTGGTGCACATCGGCTCCAGTTATATAACGGGCTGCTGGGATCCCTGATAGCGCTGACAGGCTTCCCCCCTCACTTTGTTTACATTTATATAACTCGTACCATGTGCATTACATAAATGAGTGCATTATAAAGGTTGTTGCAGATATAAAATATAATGCATTTTGTCCAGACAGTTCATATGTGCGTTATGACGTGCAACCATTAGCTGCACATAAGTTTTGCCAACTAGAGCAGAAAAAAATCTCCAGAGACTCCCGCGGAGGCGTTGGAGCATCTGTAGCAACCAGCAGGAACTGTTGCTAATGCAGACACCATATATAATGCACCAGTTTGTAAATCACCCCCATATCAGCTTTCTCTATCTATCTATCTATCTATCTATCTGTTTGTCTGTCTGTGTAAGAAAACAAAGCTGCAATATGCAAATGACTCACGTGACCAATCAATAATTGTTTTTATTAATATGCTACTCTAAAGAGTTCCCCAGGCTATCCTTTTGGGGAAACCCTTAACTTTAATTCCACACAGGCAAGTGACAAGTCCCTGGTGCTCCTTTGAGTGCTGCTACATCTTTTCAGGGGAAAGTAGTTAGTGCATGCTCAAAAAGGCGCTGGAACTTTCCAGGTGACGTCATCGACTGATTTGCATGTTGTTGAATTGATTACAATGATTATTTGCATATCAAAACATGCTACATGAAAGAGGAAGCTGCTGCGGACACTTAGAATAGAAGAAGAGTTTTATTAGAATAGAAAATGATAGATTTTTACTCCTTTCTTATAGAAAGAAGTTGATCTTGGTCATGACACCACAAACTAACGAATTACATATTTAGAAAGTAGAGTCAAACCAACTATTCTATCGAGAATGAAGACAAAACAAAAGAATAAGCTGTAGTAAGTAGCTGACAAGTGGACATGAAGGAAAACAGTTTTACTTAATTATAAATAAGAAAAGACTTTGAAATGAAGAATAAAAATGCATGGATGTTCAGTGACTGGTTGTTGGGACCAATAGTGATCAGTGACTTGTCATTGGGAACAAGGTTTGTGTCTTTTTTTGGGTGTTTTTTGGGTGTTTTTTCAGTGTGACTGAGCTTTGTTGGCAGATTAGCAAAGCAAGCTAACTGTACTAGATACATACACTAACTAGAGGCACCAGTGATCTCTGCTACTTCCTTCCAATCTTTATTTTTCTTACCAGTGTCTCTATACACATTTAATGAAACGTTATACAGTATATGACAGGATAAGATGAAATACATTTTGCATGTTAAACGGTAGATGGAACTACTTGCAGGTAGGAACTAAAGTTGTGAGTGGGGAACTGAAGAAACGTCGGACAGCACATGCCATAGGATTGGTCCAAGATCATTCAAGCTAATGATCATTCAAGCTGGATTCTGTTGCTTTGTCACATCATACCTACTTTGCATAGAACAGAGAAAATCTCAGTTCAAATGTCGTTTGTTGCTTGCCATTGTTGTGGAAATTGCAGATGTAGATAGAAAATGAATGGCCCTCTGTTGCTTTGTTGGCTTCTCTTTCAGAAAATGTTCTAATTATGAACCTTTTTAAAATGCAAAACTTGTTAACTGCAAGAACCAATTGTGTAGAGGAGTAGGATGCACTGATTAGGTAAGTACTTTGAACTGGTATCGGATCAGATTTTGCAGTCCAATCCACGTATTTATTTTATGCATGCTGTGAACACGGCTGACTTGTTTAGATTTTTTTATGCAAAAGTCTGTTATCTACGTTAGTTAGGTCTCCACTTTTAAAACAATGTGAAACAAATTAAAAAAATGCAACATGATTTTAGGGTGAAGCATGATATTTAGGCATGAAATAACATTCTACTTTAGTTTTAACATTGGGATTTGATTAGACTGGTTGGATTCACATGATATTATAGGTCAATATTATTGTTTCCTGCCTGTGTGTCCATGGTGATAGTCAAAAATCAAAAGATGTGCCAAAGACAGGCATGGCATTCTGATGAAAGACTTGCGTACTGACGTAGCTTGCACGATATGATGATGGGACATCCCCCCTCTCTCTCTCTCTCTCTCTCTCTCTCTCTCTCTCTCTCTCACACACACACACACACACACACACACACACACACACCATTTAGACATTTGCAGTTATTAAAGTGATATAAAATGGTCACTGTTGAATCAGTATCGTATATCTGCTGATTCTCAGAGGTCTGATAATGGTATTGCATTGAAAATGCACCTATATTTGTGACCAGTCTCAGCTATTTCAGTTTTTTTCTACAATGCACGAGTGCATTCATGTGATCCAAAAAAACAAAATAATTTTGGTCACAGTAATGCTGCTTAATTTTTTTTGTCCATGTCACATCAAGTATTTCCCAGGTTCTAAATGTTGCAAAGCATTTACAATTTTAATATATAGTCATGCATTTGTGTAGCCCTAATATAAAAAAACACTGTTGTTCAAACAAGATCATGATGCCGCTAAGGGCATATTGTTGTATTTTCTCCTTGCAAAGCTGCTTTGTTGTGTGATATTCTGATGTGAGTATGGTTGTAGAATTTTATGAGGTTTTTTTAGTTGCTTAAAACGTTTATGTGTTTTATGTTACGGTGAGCCGGGAGCACAAATGTCCTCAGCACTGCTTACGTTTAATTGTTAATGAGTTGTAATGAAGACACAGTGTGTGGTCTAATCAAGTGTGCTCTTGTGTGGCAGCTTATTTGTCTTGAGTTACAACACACAGACACACATACAAACGTAGCTACTGATTCCTTAGTGACCATTCTTGTCAGTGTTTCTTTTTAACTGCATCTGCACTTTTAAGGGCACTGAAAGTGTTCTAACGGGCCTGGTTGCTGAACCATGCAGAGGGAGTGACAGGTGCAGGCAAGGCTAACCTTTCACGCTCGAGTGCCAGTGAAATATGGAGGGACACACCTCCACCTGCAGATAGTGCTTACATAAGGCCGCAGTGATTGACGGGGACAGGATCAGCCAATGGCTAAAGCGAGCCAGCTGAACCAGAAATTTGTTTACACGCCAGAGGGGAGGGACGAACAGCAACCTGGCTTCACCTTGTTCCCGAGAACACACTGTAAAATGAGGCTTATCCAGACAAGCTCTCAGCACACACTCCCTCACAGGTTTGCGTGCAAAAGCAGCGCAAGCCAAGCCGTGCTGTTTGTCACTAAAGACACAAATCACTCTGTTTAATGGCTGTTTTATCAGGACACTCAGCTTTACAAATGCACAGTAACTGGTTATGTGATATACCTTAGTACTCAGCAAGCATTATATTGCCATAATGGATACCGTACAATATCACCACTGTCCCTGTGTGCCTTCTGTATAGATCGAATTTTTTGAGCAAAGCATGCACACTTGCCGTATAAAGGTTGTTTCATTTAGGCGAAAAGTAGCAAACTTCTTACTGTATTTTGGCCACCTTTGAAAGTTGTATCACATGTATCACACTTTCTTAAAGGCAATTCTAGTACTGTTAAACTCCAGTGTCAACACTTTGGTT
The DNA here is from genome assembly GCA_037576675.1 of Pangasius sanitwongsei. Lineage (NCBI taxonomy): Eukaryota > Metazoa > Chordata > Actinopteri > Siluriformes > Pangasiidae > Pangasius > Pangasius sanitwongsei. The sequence goes on along the minus strand of CM075025.1, from coordinate 7,549,426 downwards.
AGGCTGTTCCTATAAATTGTCCAGCACTGGAAGGAATTCAGGACTCCAAGGTGGCATCATACTACCACATCTTTGATTATTTTTCTTTAACAGAGTGCCAGTTGTTTTATTCCGCACGTAAAATGCCTAGCTAGCTTCAGCCTGTTGTCCGGAGAATGCAAGTTTGAATACTGACAATGCCATAGCCATCAGTGGCCGGGAGTCCAAAAGAGTAAAATTGGCCAAACTCTTTATCTCTTTCCTGTCAATCACAGCTACACTAGCCATTTGTGAGCTCATGTATGTGGTAGACGATGAATAGTGCTGTCTTCTGAGTGTGTTACATTGTCCTGTGTAACGCAGCACGAGCAGCAGTTCAAAAAGATGTGGTAGCTGGCTTCAAATGTCATGGAGGAAGCATGCGCTAGCCCTCACCTTTCCTGGTTGTAGCTGTCATGTGATACGGGAGAGCTGCCTCGTGAGAATTGGCCAAGACCAAATTAGGGAGAAACCTGTGCCAGGCACTGTTGTACCTACCAACATATTTTGACAAAATATGTCAGCCCCCCAAAAAAATCCTGGAGCAAGATCCCTAATTTAATCCCTAATCTCATCTCAGTTGTAAGTCACATTGCATAAAGATGTCTGCCAAATGAGTCAGTGTACCTTGCTCTTTGATATACTTCACTTTTCACATTAAAAGATCCAGGGAACTCGTCACAGTGACAAAGAATAAGCAGACAAAAGAAAACTACTCGGATGGAGTTGGAGTAAAATGGTGCTGGTTCCAGCCCTTCCCAGCCAGCCCTCTTTCATCCTAGCTTTATTCATCTACTCCCCTTCATGGGTGAAGTACACGGACGCAAGCCACTTTTGTACTATAGCACTGACGAGAGGTTTTTGATGTCAAAATGAAAAACATTCCTTTCTCCAGTGAGTGGATGTCGGCATGCAGGCCATTCTTCTTCCTTGCAACTCCCAGTGGTGACTTTGTGCACGGATTCCATCTGTGCTTTCTATTTGGAATGTAACAATGTGCAAAAGTGGAAATTGTAGTTCATGGAGCTAAGCTGCACATATCAAGAACACAGGAGCAATGTTAGTAGTGCATACTGCAATTCAGAGGAAGTTCTCAAATAAATTGTACACATGTGAATCAACAATGTGTAATTCTTTCATTTAACTATTTTAAGTCAGGGTTATGGTGGATATGGAGCCTTTTGTGGGAGTACTGGACACGGGGTGAAATACACACTGGGTGGGACACATATGTGTTGTGCTAGAGGTATATTTCTGGACAGTCAGGAGACACCTTAATGAGCTTTAAAATGTCATACAGTAGTGAGTAGTGCTGATGACTCAGTGTATGCAATACAGGAAATCAATGGTTTATGTCCTGAATGGTCATTTTCACTCATGCTTTTTTTATTATTATTTTTTATTTACTCTGTGCCATTTGCCCTGATAGTTTGTTAAGCTGTTTTCGGGCCCATGAGGAGTCTAGAGAATCCATCCCTGGTCCTCTTGAAAACGGTGGTCATGGGCTCATTTGCATTTAACCAAGGTCCAGTCTGCATCACTTATGTTAATGTTAAATGTCATGTCATGTTGAATTAAAAACAAAAGTGCTTGAGTGTGGGTACCACAGGAAAAAAGCAAATGCAGGAACTTAGAGCCTACCATTTTGCAAACCTGCAGGCACAAAAATGACGTATGGAATTGTGCAATTGATCCATGGTTTGTCAGTAATGTGAAAGCAAACATGTGATTATGAGTCCCTCCCCCAAACGAGCCCAAGATCGGTCCTAGGTTCGGACTCGAGTATTTGGGCCAAGTGTGTAAACGCCCTAAGGCGTGCATTACTGTGAGCTGTGGATGACCCCCATATTGCTTTGTAATTCTTTGTGATGGGTTTATTCATAAAGCAACTCTGTTCCCTTCAAGTTAAAAGAATTGCAGCTGTATGTAAAACTAGGCCTGAGTGTGTTTTCTTAGAACTGTTGCTCATGTCAAACCATATCACCCTGCTTTTAATCCTCACTGTTGGTCTAGATTCACATTCAATACAGTTCTCTCTACAGTGTGATGGAACAGAGGAAGTCTCCCAGCAACCCTGGAGTCTGTGCGTAATGAGGAACTTAGCAGAAAAACATGACTGAAAACAGCCTTCTATTCTTAGCTGGCTTACCATCAGTCTCGTGTTTCACTTGCTCATTCGAACAATTCTTGTAGTATGACCAAATTACTCCCTTGTCACTAACTCTGTTTCTTCCTCAACCACAAGCCAGAGTTGTGCACAATATAGTGCACACTAAATGAAGAGGTGGACATAAATGTACTGACCAGCCTACAAGAGAATGCTTGCACATTCCAGTGTAATTATAGCCCGGAAGCAGAATTATTTAGGCTGAAAAGTATTTACTAGCAAAATTTAATCTCAAACTTTGCACTTGTTAGCTAGTAAAGTGTGTTAATTTCGAATGGTATTAATCAGGGATTAATAGATTATGGAGTGAATGACAGCATGAAAGATTATGACAATGGTGTAACTTTATGAAATACTTTCTCATTAATTGAAGGGAAGTACCAAACCATAAAGCATAATACTGTACAGTAATACAGAACAGAATTGGTTGATGTCTGGGTGCAGCAGGCGGTGGGATTCGAGAACATGTAGCAAGCTGCATTTGCAGCATCAGTGCACCAAGAAATATATATCAATACTGAATGATATTAATGGCAAAAATACTGTTGCTGGATGTCCCATGCGCAACAGGCTAGTCATTTGTCCTCTCCTGATTCATACATAATCCTAAAGATTCCATAAATTGGGTTTCCTCTGGTTTCTTCTGGTTTCCTCCAACTGTGCAAAATCATGCAGGTGGATCGTGTATGCTAAATTGCCCCTAGGTGTGAATGTGTGTGAATGTGTGTGTGTGTGTGGTGCCTTGTGATGGACTGGTGTCCCATCCGAGGTGAATTCCTCCCCCTTGCGCCCAGTGTTCCCAGGATAGGCTCCAGATCCACAGTGACCCTGACCAGGACAAAGCATTTATTGAAGATAAAAGGAATGAATGAGTTAGATTTGGACTGAGTATGGAGTTAAACAATATATTATTTTTGCCCAAGTTAGTTTGGATGGCATTGAAGAGTCCCGAAGTAGCAAGCGGGTAAAGACAATTAGTATTCCCACCTTGCCGATATATTTAGGAGCTAAGATGCACCATTAAACATGAGTGTCCACAAATATAAGACAGAGTTTCTCCTTTGCTTCAAGAACTCCATCCTTGAAGACTCCTGACCATCTATTTCCAAGCCCTCCCAACTTCACATTATGAATTACCTGTGATGCACAGTCAGGGTTGGATTACAAGCTTTAGTAACCACTGAATGACAGGGCTAAACAGTGTCTCATTGCAGAGGAGGGAGGACAGGGACAAGAAGATGTGAAGCCCCTGGCGGAGAACAGGCATGATGGGCAAGGGTGGCACAGAAAGCCAGTGCCAAGCGGCTTAAACTTCACTGGTGACATGAGCAGCGAGTGCATCCAGTGTGAAGGAGGATATGCATCAAGAAAGGAATTCAATAACAGGAAAGCAGCACTGATAGAAACAATCTGTGGAATAGCGAAACCCACCCTTACAACTGTTATTTTTGGCTTGCTATAACCATTCCTTATTATGCATGCTTTCTTAGTCCTATGACATGCACTGGCTAGAAACTAATTCACCCCAAGGTGTTTGGACTCTTTTTCAATAACCGGAGCATATTGCGAACTTTACTACGGGCTTTTCTACTCACAAATACACTGCTGCAAAGTAATTTCCTGGAGCTGAACTTGGGACGTTGGGAGAAGTAGTAAAGAGATGACAGGCTGACGTACTGCATGCAGAGATAAGACTGGAGCTAAAACACTGCCCATTTCTGTTCTATTTCCCCTCCTGGGTCAAGTCATGTGGGTAGTAAGAGAGTGTGTGTTTAGAAAGAGAGACTCTGTCTGAACCTCTGCTGTTCTCCACGTGTCATCTCTCTGAAGTCTTCCCTGAGAGCGTGTAGGGGAGGCAGCCAGAGCAGCATTCCTGTCTTCCACATCTCTGGGGAGTTTCTTCCTTTTTCCATCAGCCTTTCCAAACAAGGGTGTGCTGCCTAGCTGAAGGTACCTGAAAAATCAACATTCGCACATTTCTGAAGTTCTCTGTGATCTCAGGCATGATATACCACTTACTTTGGTTAGGCATCTGCTTAATTAATGGTTATTTCTTGTATCATTTAAGATGTTTCTTAACACTGGAACTGCTTCAAATATATATATATATATATATATATATATATATATGTATATATATATATATATATA
>CM075025.1:7528942-7544990 GCA_037576675.1 Pangasius sanitwongsei | reverse complement strand
TATATATATATATATATATATATATATATTTATATATATATATATATATATATATATATATATATATATATATATATTTACATCTTTGAGAGAGTTAAAGCTCTGATTCTGGCAGTGATAAACATTATTTGTTGGTAAATAGCATGCAGAGAGTCCACAGTGGTGAGTGTGTAGAAGCAGCACTCAGATGGAGAGGCAGGTTGAATGAGCAGCAGGAAGTGGACTGATGAGGCCTGACACAGATAAATGAGGCTAATCTTTGGACCACACTGTGATGCTCTATTCTAGGCAAGGAGAGGGGGGGGGGGTTGCGAGAGAGAGAGAGCGCTACTGTACATAACCAGTATGCTGATTTGTATCACAGAATTTAATTATGATAATCAAACTGCCATTAAACGGTCATATGAGTATGTGGATAGATGGAGGGGAGAGCAGATGAATAGAAGGAATAAGGGAAGGAAGAATGGATGGATGGAATGGGAGTAAACGGGTAGATGGAGCGAATGATGAATGGATGGAAAGAAGGATGGATGGATGGTTGGATGGACAGATGGTGGGTGAATGGATAGATGGAAGGAGGGTAAGGTGGATGAATAGATGGGAGTAAGGGAGGAAAGGATTGATGGATGGAAGGTTGGATAGATGGACAGAGGGAGGGAAGGAAACAGGATGAATGGATAAGTAAAAAAAAAGTATGTATGTATGTATGGATGTATCAAAATCAGGAAGGGGGAAGGGATGAATAGATAGAAATTAGAAATTAGGGAATTATGGGTGGAGCAAAAGGAAGGATGAATAAAACAAGATAAAAAAGGTAGGAGGGTGGGTTGGAAGGATGAGTAGATGTCATGAGGTTAGAATTTGAGGATGATGAAGGGAAGTAGCATAAATGGATGGTGCAAGTGGATGGATATATATGGTGGATGGATGGAGATAGAAATGGAGATAGGGTGGATGGATGGAGATAGGAATGAAGATAGGATGGATGGATGGAGGATAGGAATGAAGATGGAGTGGATGGATGGAGGATAGGAATGAAGATGGAGTGGATGGATGGATAGATATATGGATAAAGGAAAGTCTCTAAGGGATCTAAATCTAAAAGCACTATAGTACTACACTATAGTACTAAAGTACTAGACAGTTGGTATTAATCATGATAATTATCTACACGATATACAAGAAACAACATTTTCTCACAGTTTATTGCAATGTTAAAGAAGTTCGCTTCTACATAACTATGTAAATCTTGCTTTCTACGTAATTGATTATGTCTTAAATACTAAAAATACACACTGACTACTTTGATATCATAAATCTCTCAATAACATGAACTCATTTTCCCTGTGTCTAAATAATAGATTGAGAGATTAGATTTTGTATGAAAATCTACTTCTATAAAAGTTCACAGCATGAAGGTCTCATACCCTGCACAAAGACTGCTCACATTTATTCACACCTGACCTTGACAGGGCTAGACAGAAAGGTGTGGAGAGTCTCTTTTTCTGAGCCTGTCTGACTGAAGCAGAGAAGTGCAGAGAGCGCAAACACACACACACACACACACACACACACACAGTGAAGATGTGTGTATTGTAAGCCTAAGGAAAACAGATGTGTGATAAACCGACTGCTGTGTTGGCATAGAGGACCACTGACTCTTTCTGCTTTACTCTGTGCATCATGGAAATCCATATTGAGTGTAGTAAAATAAAATCACTGCTCTCTGGCCATCATAAGAGCTCCACACTGGATTATTTTAGCACATGCTAGTTAAACTGGAGAGGGCTGTGTTTGTGCTGAAGTATTGTATACAGGCCAGAAGAAGAAATGGTGCTGATTTGGTGCTGGCTTTTGTGGTGATATTAGTGTGCTAGCAAGAGGGAAAACTATGAAAGGTATCACTTCAGCTTTTCGTATTCTTTTTCATATCATGTCCTCTGATTTCTGCCATCTGTTTTTCTCATTTGGAGAGAACAACAAAATTAGCCATGATGAATATAAGCAATCTGTGTTCATGTTATATCTGTTATCCCGGTCTGGCCTATGCTAGCTAGCTATCAGTAAAGCAGACTTGTTAGCTAATGGTTAGCTAGGGAGCTTGCAGACTAGCTAGCATCTAGCCTGCATTATAATTATAGATTGAAAATGTAAGAGTTGCTCTTCTGCTTTAGTTGAGATGCCAGAAAAGTTCTTCCTTCCTATTTTTTTGGTACAGCAACAAATAAGAAAAGGTGCATGTAAACTGTTCTTGTGTCTCCATCTTGACAAACCATTAGCAGCTTTTTTTCCCCCAAGCACCTGGTATTACCGTAAAACATGTATACATACGCACTCCAGTTTATACCACAACAGGCTTAACCATGCTGGAGTGCAAAACAAACAATGTTTTTAATCACGTTCTAATTATAATTACCATTAAAATGATTTAAAGTGTTGGATTTTACATGCTGTCGTATGCCTATTTTTGAAAGTCAGTATTATTTTGGCCTATTTTTCTCCTTCTGCCAAAAAAGTGCCTCTTCACTGCAGTGAGAAAAGAGCTGAACATTTTCAGTAGTATCAGTAATAAAATAGCTAATGTTAACTACAGTGCTACAGTGAAGGGAAATAAATATTCATACACTTTTTGATTTTTGTTATTTAATATAATTTGAGTGCACATAATGTCTTATATATGCACTGGAGGTATTAAATAACAAAAACAATAGTGTCTGAATACTTATTTCGCCTCACTATACTTGTCTAATGTTAAATAATACAAACATACATGTATAGATTTTATTTCACATTAGTAAACTCTGTTTACCTTGGCAGAAAGCGAGGCCGACTGATTCAAGTGAGAAAATTGAGTCGAGACAAACCGTTACTAATGTGAGATAGGGAAGGGGGCGGGGCTTCATGGAGGTGTCAGTTAATATCAGAGAGTACAAAAAACTCCTGTGCAACTGTCAATCATTCCAGATTCATCAGATATGTTGATTACCTCATTGACCTTTTTGGAGTATTTTTTGAGTGATAACTTGTAGCTGCATTCTCCAATGATAAAATAAAGAGCAAATACACAAAATGCATAAAGGATGGCATTTGATAATGACATTTTAGTGGTAATTTTTTATCCAACATGCAAAAATATGACGTCAGATAGAAGTGATGTATGCTACTTGGGATATTTTAGACCTAGCTGAACCTAGTTTGTGATAGGAGTGGGCAATATGGTAGAAATATCATATCATAATAGACAACTCATCTACTCATCTACTCAAAAGGCAAGTGATAGATGTACTGATGATACCTGCAATACTTTTGGAGCATGTATCATCACATAAATTATCATGATATTGATAACATTTTGTCATTTTACATAGCTCTAGTCAGTGACATAGTGCTTTGAATGAAGTTTTGAAGTAACATCCATTATTATTAACGACAACTGTGTCGATTCTGGGTGAGAAATTAGACGTTATCTGTCTGTAGTTAGTACCGTTTGCTGATGTTACACACTGTGTAATTTGAAAAGAGCTTGGGTTAACAAAAAAAAAACACACACACAGGCATTTATAGTGGGTGCTTTTCCGTCAGGGAAGTGAGATGAGCTGGCCCTCATTAATGACTGAATTGTACAGGGATAGTGTGTGGGCAAGCAGGCATGCATGAGCATGATAATATTCATACATGTCACAGATTTGTGCTAAACCTGGCAAGCCTACAGTTTTAGCACACATACTGGCTCTATTAAATAGAACATCAATATAGTCCTTTTTCCATATTTTATAACATTCTGTTAGAAATGCTCACAGCATGTGTTAGTCTGGCTGTACTTTCTTTTCAAAGAAACTGATCAGAGTGACCCAGAGCCGAGCTGGAGAGGACAGTGTCTGCTTGCAGAAGTGCGCACTCCAGGGAGCGTGCTTCTGTGCAGCGCTGTGGTCCAGGGGTCACAGATGGTTTGGGTACAGTGGGAGGTCTGCTGTTCCCGTTGCTCTGCAGATTACATCAGAACATGCATGCCAGAGAGGGGCTGGAGGATCCTCTTTTTCCTCTGGGGAAAAAAATTTGATTTGCATGCTTATATTCCCATAAACTTATTTATGCATTGCACAGGATTGGCTAGCTTTAGTCCCTGTGAGCACAGCTTTGGCATCTTGCACACAGTTAGTGATAAATAGATAATGGGCTACAGTGTGCTGCCGAGCGCAGAGTGTTGGGATAATTCCCTGAAGTGCTTTTCACACCATTTTGAGAGCCCCCCCCCAAAAAAAAAGGAATAAATTCTCACTTTGGTTTTCCCCCTGCTGAATTAGAGTTCACACAAAACGAGTGCAGAAGCTTCCAAATGAGAGTCTTTTTTTTTTTTTTTTTTTTAACCCCAACCAAATGATATGTTCCAGATCTCACTCTTACTACTGAAAGCTGTTGGATTAGCGATTTGCATTGAACTGCGAAATGTGCTCTGGGTTTTAAACAGTTTGCCAAGTGTAGCACATGACCTCTCCATTAACAGTGGTATTTCTTCAGCTTGCCTGCTGCTTCTAGGGAAATTATGCATTTTTTTTTTTTTCATCTTCAAAATTTTTTTTTGTTATTATTTTTTATTCATTTAACCCGAAGACATCCTAATCTCCTGCTTTAGACATTCTGAGCTAGACAAGAGCATTCTTTTATTTGAATGGTTGTTGTTTGCTCTTTTCATGGTAAAAGGTTGCCTGACCTCACAGTTTGTTTTATTGACTGTCCACAAGCACTGTGTCCAAGTTACACTCGTTTTTTCCCCTCCCTTCTTTTCTGTGAATTATTCAGAAACAAGGGGACATTTTCCAGCAGCTTTTGCCGTTGGCTAATGCCTCTGGTTTTCCAAGAGATGATGAAATGATACCATGCTGCCACGCATGCGAAGCATGATGAATGCTTTTCTCACACAACACAGTTTAATGGCTTTTATTATTAAATTTGCTCACCTCTCACAGAGCACTATAATCACATTAGCTGCTTTAGCAAAGGTCTGATTTAAAAGATTTCTCCTTCTAAAAGGTCTCTTTTACTGGTATCTTCTTTTAGTAGATCCTCCTCTTGCTGATAGAACTAACTGGTCATTTGTTTAATGACTGGGATGTTTAGAAAAAGATGCAGATGCTTGGTGTTTGACTTTTGCATCGCTTGTGAAGAAACTCTAGTAGCTGTAGACACATTTGCTAATTGCACACTGCAGTTCTCTAGTAGTTAATTAAAGGGCTTCAGATCTTTTTCTCAATTATGTATCAATTACCCCTCTGCTCCGGTGCAGCTCTGTGCAGCTCCACAGGCCTGCCTGGTCTCTCCCTCTGTGAAACGACCTTTCTCTCTCTGTAGCTTTTAATAACAGAATCGAGCTGAGAAGGAGGAGGCGCTGGGGGTTGGAGGGAGTCCCGCTCCATTTTTACAACTGCAGGATTTTTCTTTTTTCTTTTTTTTTAAAAAAATCCTCCTCTGTCCCACTTTTAATCCTTTTATCCTCAAAATGGTTTGACAGAGAGTGTATGAGGACACGCTGCTCATCTGAGAGTCATCCGCAATATGCAATCAACACTGTAGTAATAAGTACAAAGAATGCAATTAAAGTTCTAATAATGTTTTTATTTAAGCTTCTTTCTCACATTGCATTGGCTATCTGCAGTGACTACTTGTTCATAAGGGCAGGTCAGGCCGAGTACCACCATATACAGTATATCAGCTAATCAGCTAAGTCCTCACTCACAATGTTAAAATCTTTTGAGTGATGAAACAATAGAGCAGTGTGCACACTGAGTTATTATTGCACCTATTGTTCAGAAATGGGATGTGCAACTAGAACTAACAGAGGTCTGTTGGGGCGGGAATCACACTGCCCCAGGATCAGTGGACATGACAGTAAGCTGTTAATGAGAGGGTTGGCAGATTGGAGTAGTTTACCATGAAAAATACTCTGCGGCCTCCAAGATTGTGTTTTATAACACATGATCAGAAGGAAATCTATTACATTTCCATGAACAAAGTGTGAGTGCATACAGTCTGTCTAAATTTTTTGTGTTTTTTGACATGTAGTCAGCTGAAAATTTTGCTAAGACCTGGAACCTGTGGTTAATGATATTAGCTCTTCTGTGTGTGCCTTGCTGGTGATGGGAAACACAACTGCTGTATCGTATACGGCTAAACAAAGGTACATCTAAAACCGCTCAAAACAAGTTGCCAGACTGTATGCAGGATGACTGGATTGCTGATGACTAAGGTCTTGTTGCTAGCTAAGTGAGCTTAAGTGGATATTAATCAATTCAGTTTATAATCAGATCACAGAAGAAAAAAAAAGAAAATTTCTTGAATGTGTCCAGTTTGAGTAGTAGTTCCTATTATAAGATTATGATAAGTTAATATGATTATTAAACCCAGTTTTAGACATTTTTGCTAATTTCAAACTTATTCTATTGGCACATTTTTCTCATTCTAAACGTTAATTTCTAGAAAGAAGCAAAATCGTCTGCCAACAGATAAGAAAATTTAAAGCTTGAAATGCATTAAACAGTCTGAATAATCTTACATTTGATTCATAATAATCTCATAAGAAATATTGTCAAGATATTTTGACTTGCTTAGATATTTTTTGCAGTGCATCTTGTTCAGTATGACAAGTAATAATCTTAAAAGCTGAAATCACACAGTCTAAAATCAGCTTTATACACACAGCAGGTTTACACAGTGGCTGTCATTGATGGTAGGGACACAGATTTCTCTAGTATGTTTTTAGGCCTTGATGTTTTGGCCAAAATCCAGCAGACCTCACGTCTCAGCAGATATTGTTAGCCTGGGTGTGCACTAAGTAATGGCATTTTGTTTAATGCCTGTGTGTGCGTGTGTGTGTGAGTGTGTGTGTGTGCGCTCCTGCTGTCACCTCAACCTTCATTACATAAGCAGGGTGGCCATATACAGGCCTCTGGGGAGGAGCATGTGAAGGCTTTTGACATGTCTCATATACAGCACCACACACACACACATACACACACACACACACACACACAGGTGGATAGGACATCCAAGGACACATGCACTCTATAATTGTCCATTTCAGCATGATTTTCCTGCGACTCCCACTGAATCACTGATTATACTACAGAGGGAGGTAAAGAAGAATAAAGTGCAATAATAAACGCTAATAAACAAGTTTTACTCCTGATGAAGGATCACAAGACATGTCACATGCAGCACTCCGCACACAGCACATGCTACCCGAAAAAATAAAAAATCTTCATGCTGTATATGCTTAGCATCTGTAGATGTCACTGTGCTGTCTGGTGCCTGAATTAGTTGTGATATTTTGGCAGGTCACTTCCCTTTTCCTCTGTGTGTGCGTGTGTCTGAGGGTGTGTACTGTGCAAGGCCAGTGTTTTAATCCTAAATACTTAGCTACTTGCCTAATTGAATTAATGATTTAGTCCATTTACCAGAAATAGAGAGCATGATGCAGAAATGCATTTATTTTCTTCAGAAGAGGTTCTTTTTCACTCTTGTGCCATCCATACCTACAGGAACTGAAAATAGCCGAATTCTAACTGAGAAAGAGGCAAGGCCTGAAAAGAGAAAAATGCTTTCAGTTAAAGAAAGGAAGGGCAGTAGGTACGTAACATGAATCAAATAGAATGTAGAGAGCAACTCTTTTGTCTGGTTGTTTGATGGAGAAAGAGGGTGAAGGCACAGGAGTGTGAAAGCACATTTTTGCAGCAGTCCTAATGCCTGGGTGAAAGCCTTAATCCAGTATTATACCTGCTGTGGATTTGGGTGTGGGATTACTCTGCTCTGTGTGGCTGGCTGGGGAGCTGGCCCTGGGCATGTTGTTAAATAAAGCTTCCTGAATGGTGGACAAGGTCTATCAGTCTGTCCATCTGTCAGTCTGTTTGTCTCTCCACTGTATTTGAGTGTCCACAGTATTTGACTGTATTCGGCGATCTGATGATATATCAATATTACAGTAAATTATGTAAAGATACACTGAATATCACAGGTATTGTTAGTACTTTTATAATGCTGACCAGCTTCATGGTTACTAACTGTACTTTTGTACCCACTTTTTTTCCTTTAATAATTAATATTCTCTAGATATTATATTATATTATATTATATTATATTATATTATATTATATTATATTATATTATATTATATTATATTATATTATTAGTGATTTTCTTCTCAATCTGCAATTAAACTTGTGGCCTTTGTCATTTTTAATGTTACTTTAAGGTAGGAAAATGCATTTAAATAATGTTATAGATCATTACATATTAGCTCATTTGCATCTCAGAACTCTTTTTCAACAAATGGAGTAAAATTAAAGGAACTATTTTTGTTTTAGTGTAAAAAATGACCCATTGGTCAGACCTTCTCATAACAGTTTATCAAAATATTATATCATGGAACTATTAGAAAAAAACAACACCATTAGCATTCACATGTATGATAATGTTAAGTGTTAAAACTGGAGGATATTAAAAGAATCCCCTATGTCAAAGTCTGACTTTAATATGTCTGAGGCAGTGTGTGTGAAATGACTTGGCACATTTTTCAGTCATTTTGAACAAATAGTGATAAGTTTAATGCTTAGCTTAATAACCAGCACTATCTCAGGAAACAGTTAAGCGTTGAATCATTTTGAGATATAGGAAATGTCTTTACATCAAACAAAATATTCAGTTTGGAGAGATTTTAAAATACCAAAAAAAAAATACAATGAAAAGTGTGAAATTAATGTATTTGAGATAAAAGCCTAAAAGTAAAATATATTTATCAATTGTCTATTTTTACATATTGAGGAGAGTATGACAGTTATACATTGAAAAACCGCAAAAATCTGAAGGATTGACCATTTTCAACTGGCCTTAACTGTGACTGATTTTGATGGCACTTTGTCAGTAAATACATATCAAATATTGTGATGTGATATTTTTTGCCATATTGACAACTGCTGGTGTGTGTGAATGCAATGTTGCATTTTGCAGAAGAGCGAACATGCTTGCCAGGTGTGTTTGGTGCCACAGGCAGGATGTTCAGGTACAGGTACAGTCAGTGGACTTCGAGCTGGCCAATGGGGCATGTGCTTACAGTTATGAAATGTAGTCAGAGCTCGGTGCTCTCAGTTCCTGGACTTTGGCTTGCTTGCTTGGTAACTGCAAACTACAAGGCCAAAACTGAGCCATCAGTCAACAGGCTCTCAGCTCGCACGTATCAAAGGCCAAGTCGAGGTCCTCACGTGAGGTTCTTTTACACATCTGCAAAAATCTTTCCTGGGTCCAACTACCAACACATCCATTGCCAATCCATCCACACGTCCATCCACACACCCATCCAGCCAGATCGGCTGGTTTGAAATTGGTGATCTCCTGGGATTTTCACACACAGCAGTGTCTAGAGTATACCCAGAATGGTGCAAAAAAAAGCAAAAAAAACATCCAGTGAGTGGTGGTTTTATGGACAGAAAGCCTTGTTGATGAGAGGTCAGTGGAGAATGGTTGGAGTGGTTTGAGATGACAGGAAGTCCATGGTAAGTCAAATAATCACTCTTTACAATGAAGGTGATCAGAAAAGCATCTCAGTACGCACACCATGGCAAAGCTTGAGGCAGATAGGCTACAATTGCAGATCTATTTATTTATCGGTCTGTCTCTCTGTCTGATCGTAATTGATTTGATTCTTTCAAATGCTTTTAATAAGCCATTGTTACTGTAAAGTCCTGTGAGATTCAACTTCTGAACTTAGAGAGTGTGAGAGAGAGAGATAGAGAGAGAGTGAGATGCACAAAATGGAAAGATATGCGGGTAGCCTTAGAGGGATGGTGATGGACAAAGACATGAGGATTCTGACAGAGAAGACAGATTTGATGGGAAGACAGACAGGGATTGTAGGATTAACCTGAGAGAAAGTTAAGACAGCGTGAGAGACGGAGCCCAAGCAAGGAAAAGACAAAAGGTGTGTCAGATGGAGAAAGACTATTAAAGTGTGTGTGTGTGTGTGTGTGTGTGTAAGAGTTAAAAGCAAAGATCTCATGGCCTATCATTCTGTAATATAAACACAGCTGCTTTTGTACAGGGGAGATAAACTTCACTTTACTGAGAATTCAACGAAAAACATTAGGACCAATATACACACACACACACACACACACACTTGTCAGAACAGGGGTTGTTGGGAGTTCTTGTGTTTACAGAGGAGTGAAGTTTCTCTCCTGTTTTCTTTCTTCAGGATTATATTCTTGTACACCAGATAAGTGTGGAATGTAGTTGTTCCTCCTAAACTTCACCTATTTTGGGAATTTCAGCTATTCAGTGTACTGACTTCTTCTTCTTCTACTTCATTTTTGAGTGTCATAATAAATGCCACTAACCTATAATTAGCCACTTATCCACTTTGGGAAAGAGTCTTTTTTTGCGTTCCTGAGGACACCACTATTCTGTTCTTGCTCAGCTGAGATGATGCATGGCAATGCAGTGGGTAGCTCTGCTGTCTCACAACTCCAGGGTCCCTGGTTTGACCTTGACCTCGGGGTAATTTGTGTGTGTGCAGTTTCACATGACCTCCCTATGTGCTCATGGGTTTCCTCTGGGTATTTTGGCTATTTCCCATCTCCAAAAACATACCAGTAAGTGGACTGACTACTCTAATTTGCCTCTAGGTGTGAATGAGCGTGTGAATGTGTGTACGCATGGTGCCCTGTGATGGTTTGGTGTCCCATCCAAGGTGTATTCCCACCTCATGCCCAGTGTTCCCAGGATAGGCTCTATCCACTACGCGCATGACCGGGATAAATTGGTTACTGAAGATACATTATTAAAAGCTATCTGCACTCTTCCATTCCATTTAACCATTCTTAGGTTTGTCTGGCTAGGGAAACCCTACAGCAGAGTCCCAACAATAGAACCGCTTTATGAAGCTGGAACCATAAACTGTGCAAAGAGCCCTGACATTGTTTGGTCCAGTTGAGAGATTTTAATTGTATGTTTTCGGGTTGTCCGTCCATGTTTCCGTCTGTGTGTCCTTCCAAGATTCTTGTTAGAATACAACAAGTAGTTGAATGTTTGTAGGATTTATAAGGAATTATATATTAATTAGATTTTGGAATTGATCCAAACAAGTTCAAATGTCTGAAAATGTTTTTTCTTCAGTACAAACAGCTTCCTTTCTGTTTGACGTATATTTTAAGGATATTAAGGAGACTTGACTTGTTGCAGCAGAGGCATCCCCATCGACGCTGTTGACATTGAGTTCTACTTGTTTCTTATTTCATTTTTTTCTTGACTGCTTTAAGTTCAGCAGGAATTTATTGGAAGTAGATTACGCCATCTAACCACATTCACAAATAAGAATTAGGAATGTGCGCACATCAGAAATTGAAGTAAGTTCCTTTCCTGCTAACTCCATATTCTTCAACTTGGGTTTTTCTTCCTTTTTTGAGTGCCAGATGTGGTTGAATGGGGTAACTGCAAACTACAAGGCCAAAACTGAGCCATCAGTCAACAGGCTCTCAGCTCGCACATATCAAAGGCCAAGTCGAGGTCCTCACGTGAGGTTCTTTTACACATCTGCAAAAATCTTTCCTGGGTCCAACTACCAACACATCCATTGCCAATCCATCCACACGTCCATCCACACACCCATCCAGCCAGATCGGCTGGTTTGAAATTGGTGATCTCCTGGGATTTTCACACACAGCAGTGTCTTAACACATGTAGAAACTACAGTTGTATACAGGTAACAACCTGTACTGTACGACTGGTTGGAATCATTTTTTGGAGGCAGTCATTTGGATTTGCTGCTTTATTGCATGCCACCTAAATTGCATAGAGTTGAGAAAATGTTGCTTGCTGCTCTGACACAGCTCTGGCTTGCTGCTGTTGCTGGAATCACAGGTACATTTTGTGCACTTGCATAGAAAATGCACTTGTCACTTGCTAGCACGAACACAGGGTTATAGTTTTTAACTACTTTCACCTGCCACTTTATTAGAAACACAGTACTAATACTGGAAATACTGAACTGTTGACAGAAGGCAGGTTGGAGTCATGCTGTTGACATCAAATTCTGACTGCATTTTGCAGCAGAAGTCAAGATTCATCAGGCCAGGTGATGTTTTTCCAATCTTCAGTTGTTCAGTTTCGGTGAGACTGTGCTCAGTGTAGCTTCAGATTACTGTTCTTGGCTGATAAGAGTGGAACCAATGTGGCCCTCTGCTTTTATAGCCCATAAGCCTCAAGGTTTGACATGTTGTGCATTCTGAGATGCTTTTCTGATTACCATGGTTGTAAAGAGTGGTTATTTGAATTACCATACAGTAGCTTTCCTGTCAGCTTGAACCAGTCTGAACATTGTCTACAGTCTTATAAACAAGACATTTCTAGCCATAAAACTGCCAGAACTCGAAGTTTTTTTTTGTTTTTTTTTCACTGCTCTGTATAAACTCTAGAGAATGTTGTGTGTGAAAATCCCAGGCGATAAACAGTTTCTGAAATACTAAAATCAGCCCATCTGGGACCAGCAACCATGCTGTCACTGAGATCACATTTTGCCTCTTTTTGATGTTTGATGGGAACATTAACTGAAGCTCTTGACCTGTATTAGTATGATTTTTATGCATTGTGTTGCTGCCACATGATTGGTTGATAATAAGCAGGTGTACAGGTGTTCCTAATAAAGTGGCTGGCGAGTCTGTAGTTACATTGTTGCCATGGATATAGGTTTCTAGAATGTATTCTTGGTAAATTAGGTGACATACCTTTAGTACTACAATTTTTTAAACATATGAAAACATTTTGACTGCTAGTTCACTCTTCTCGGACTTCCTACCTGTCCAGTGGTTTCTACACAGCTGCTATGCCCTGATGTAAGAAGAGGAATTGCTTTTTAGGTCTATGTGAAGAAATGGGAGAAGACCCTCTCCTTTCTGAAAGCCTAGCAGTCTGAGGTGGCGTCTGGTCTCCGGCTAAAAATAGACCTAAAATCTGCATGTAAAGTTGCCCGCAACACGGAGACATAAGAAAGGAAATGGAACAAGAGCAAAAATCTTTCAAGGAACTACAGTGACTTACAGCGAGTTTCTTTCTGCAGAGTTGCCTTGGCTACTGCGTCTCTTGTGAGCTGTCATCGACTGCCCTAAACTGTCCTAGCAACAGACAGGCAGATGGCATAGCAACCGGGAGAGAGGGAGACACTTGGGTCAAGGTTTGTCTATAGTGTTTGTTGAGTTTTTAAAACTCAGTTTAAATGAGATATTTCAGTGAAATATTTGTACAATGTCCTGATGTTCTATTACATGCATATATCGAGCATCCCCTCTCCCCCTGGATACATTCTTCTTGTTTTACTCAGTTAACACTAAGAGCATGTTTAAAAATGTGGGGTTCATCCATTTGCTGTAGTATCCCAGTGGAGAAATTATCATTGAGCAGCAGAACATTTGTTGCTAAAAGATGCCATTGAGAATGCTGTTCCTCACCTGGTTCATGACCTCCTGAAGTGTCTCATGTGACTCATCTACCGAGGTCACTTGACTGACGTAAATTTAAAACACTTGTCCTTGCACCACATTATCTGTGCACCTTGGTTTATAACTACACACCCATGTCTTCAACATCGCTGAGATCTGAGCATGTTCTTTCTGCTTCAGTGTCCAAGCTCCTTAGTGGTTGATTGAGCTTCCTCCTGTAGACCGAGCAGCCTGGTGTGTCCATTCCTTCCATAAAGGTCTAAAGGTCCATCTCTTTAGATAGTATCTAGGATAGCGGTTCTTTGTAGTTGTTTGTGCTGACATTTTTTGGTTATGTACTTAGTTAAATTTTGGATTTATCCTTTTTAGATAGCAACCAAACCACTCCACACTTGTACAAGCCAGCATTAATCTGTAATCTTTCAGATTATGAATCATTACAGAATCTCTTGCTACTTTATTTTGTATCTATATTTAGTACTTGATATCATCATAATTTTTGTAAGTTGATCTGCCAAAGCGTCTGCCAAATGACTACGTGTAAATATAAATGTGAACAACACGCGGCAGGTTTGTATGGGATGAACCGGTTTGCAACCTAATCTATATTGTAGTGCAAATCAACCAACCACAAAACATTTCAGTTCGTAACAGTGACCAGTGCTAAAAAACTAACATAAAAGAAAGTGAAAATGAAAAGATTTAGTACAAAAAGTCATTCAGTGTTATAAAAGTACTGATGATATCTGCAACTTCTAATAAAAAGTGTGCCAGTTCATGGCCAGGAGCCAAGGGAGGGGTGGCATACTCTTTCCTTTGCAAGTCACAGTGATGCTAGCCAATTATGGGTGTCCCTTAGGTCAAGTATGAGGAAGAGGGCAGATAGCACTTTTGATTGAGTGTGTTATGCTGTCCAGTGATGCAGCATGACCAGCAGTTCAAGTAGATGGAGGTGTGCCAAAATTTGTAACACTATCATGTCATATTGCACCTAATTACACCTAATTCATAAACAAATATAATTGATATAATTTATATTACATGTAATGTAATGTAATGTACGTTAGTGCTTAAACATTAGTGCATTTTAAAATTATGTGTGGAGCACTAAAATGTACATATTTTAACGGATGACTCATGGAAAGGATGATTCAGACATGAGATGTTGATGTGGGTTCACACATTAACACAAACATAATAAGATTTTTTGTATTTGAATGATTGTATTTCAAGGTCAAGTAAAGTTATAGTGCGCTAGGATAGATAACAGTGCTGTTTTGTAAGTACTGTAAAGACATTATTAATGACTTAAGTTATTTATATGAAACATGCATGCAGGTTGTTGTGAAGGCCTCTTTATCTTGTTTAAAATGTCTTTGTCCTTTTTTTTTACACTCATATGTGTAAATATAACATCAAATGGCATCACCCAGGAGGGCCTGGTTAATTACTCAAGTTTATTTAGTATTAAATGAGGCAGAATGTTAAACTGTGTGGTGCTGTGATCCTCCTGGACTGTAGCATCCTGCTGTAAACAAACACACTTCATTATTAATGGCCTCACATGTTCAGTCAAACAGTCATAAAAAGTGTGAAGTGGGAGGAGTTTTTTGGTGTAATACACTTGTAGAGGGGGATGAGGCCATGGGGAAGTAGGAGGTACATACCGTCTGTCTGGTCTGCTCTCATTACTCTAGTCAGGTTAAGTGAGAAATGAAACTGCCACCCACAACTGCTGAGTCAGGAGAAACACTGCCTGTTTATGTGTGTGTGTGTGTGTGTGTGTGTGTGCTTGTGTTTCTGCATGTGAGTGCTTGTCTTATCTATTGCACAGGCTCTGGTCCCTCCCTCTGCAATGTTGCAGAAGTAAACTTTGTAACTAACTCTTTGGAACTGTGCTTAACTTTCTCATTGATTCTCTTCACAGAACTGTAAGAACTCTGGCCAAAACCAAGGCTGATTAATACTCGCCTCCCGTTGCCCCATTTATTAACATGTTTAATATAACATAGGTGATGATATATCTGGAAGGACAGCATATTAACCTTTTCATTTGCTATGTACTGTATGCTCTTTATTTTCTATAGATACTCAGGGTACTAGTAGAAAGTAGTGGTAGAGAGATTGATTATGATTCTAGCCATGTCACAAGTATACAGTAGAACAAACTCTACGTTCTCAGTAGCCTTTGTGCAGTGTGGTAGAGAAAGTGACAAGATAAACAACAGACAGCATGTAGTATAAATTAGGGAATGTTACAGTGCAAATAGACAACAAAATACACGAGTACAATAAGTACAACCCAATAAATACAGCCGAACAGTACATACAGTAAACAGCATCACAGTGACGGGAATGGTGTGTGATGAGTAAATCCTTATCAACTAGCAGCACAGAAGTAATTGTCCAAATGTAAGATTCCCTGAGTGTTATGAGTCCAGTGTATATTGTGTCCTTCCTGTATGACAGTGCATAGTGACATTCCTGAGTAACATACACTATATTACCAAAAGTATTCGGTCACCCATCCAAATGATCAGAATTAGGTGTCCTAATCACTTGGCCTGGCC